>JACJUM010001610.1:8677282-8981115 GCA_020976665.1 Heortia vitessoides | reverse complement strand
GTTTGTAAAGTTAATAAAAAACTTCTTAGGAATTACATTATTCCTATTTTAATTATATCAGTCTTTTGGGTACATCTTTTGGGCATTTATAATCTACACCTAAATTCAAATCATTATATGTATCTATGCTAAAGCATACAGATTTCTTTTAGATAGTTTGAACTATAAAGTAACTCTTATCTATCCAACCTACAAACATTCGCATTCACAATATTAGTAGGACATCGCACTGTATTTCCGTGAGTGAACTGCGACGAGGCGCTAAGCGGAGATTTGCAGCCGCATGTGGCATTCGCATTTGAAGCGAGGTCGACGGAAACCTCATGTGAGCACTGCAAATTGCTGTCCTCCACAGACATCCTCGTACTAGCATATAATAAACTAGGTATGTGTTTAGAATTTCACATGATTCAGAACGTCTAAATTTATATGAGTACAAATTGTTCGTGTCATAACAGATACTGACCACACTGATATACATAAGTTTAAACCCTAAAAGACTATTGTTTCCACCTAGCCAAATAGTTCATCATGATTTTTTTACTAGACTAGGCGACAAACAATCGTACAGTCCGCGTGATAGTAAGCGACACAGCAGCCTATAGACGCTCGTAATATCAAAAGCATATCAGCAGCGCATTGCCAACCTTGTGACTTGAAGATATTATGTCACATTACCCAGTAATTTACCCATTTCACTGCCATTCTAACCCTTGAAAACGAAACAGTAATGCGAACTCTGCTGTTTGGCTGCTGAAATATGTGACAGTGAGGTAATAATGCAGGCGACCTTTTGTATGAGGCCTACCTAAAGCAAATGTTTTATTTCACTAAATTGATAAATCCGTATTGCTATAAATATTGGGTCTTTGGTGCTTTATCAGCCTTGTATTTTGGTAGAACTAATAATTTACAATAGGAAGCATTAATTTAGCTTGAGGCAAACTCTAGCAGCCTAACTTCACCAAGTTAAATCCTTAGTTACAAAGCATTCCCAACTCGGCAAAACAGAGAACGTTACGCTAAAATAGCGACTCTAAGTGTTTACAATGTCCTTATTTAACAAATTAATATATAATGTACATAATGTACTTTGAAAATATATTAGCGATAAAGATGTTCGGAATTTATTTCAAAACAAGATTTATTTTTTGAACAAAGTATACATTTAATTAATTCTTGACAACGGAATTGCACTTGTGATAATATTGATGTCTCATTATAATAATTATGTAATCGAGATATACCTATGATAACCTATGCGTCACTTACCGCACCAATGATATTTATGTACAATTATACCGAGTACAATAATTATTATCTAATGCAATACCTATCAAGCAATTAATAGTATATAACAAAACGAAAAAGAATTTACTTAATTGCACACAGCAACCTGTTATCGATGATTAAATACCATTTTTTACGACCCTGATATTTCACTACGTTTCATGTCGCATTATGAAAATACATTTTATTCTATCAATATAAAATAACTTCTACAAGTCACTAGAAATGTAAAAAATATAATAATGGATACTCCTATTTAGGGAACGGCCAGTTATATCCTCTCATAGTCCATAATAAGTCATCATCACACCTGCGTGGTACGCTAAGTTATGTGATGGCATATCGGCAAACCGCCACGCACCGTGCATACAGAGAAGCCGTAACACTAATACAACGCACCTATTCGTTTTCGGCAAGCGGGCGGAATGTAGTAATATCCAGTTTTTACTTTTATCCGATAGCATCAGCATAGCATTCATCGAGAAAATTAGATGGAGATTACTTGTTCTTTCTACTTTAAATAATGAATTGATTACGCACAATTACGTACAAAAAATCAGTTTTCAACTTGCGATTCGCAAGCTCTATGAATTAAAAATACTAACATTTTCGCAAATGACGCTCATACTATCAATGGTTATTTTTTAAAATTAAAGTGTTACATAATTTATATTATTCTGCTACATCGCCGATTCAGTTCCTTATTTTCCATTTAAAATAAAGTTCGCTAAATTTAGAGTTTTAGTGAAAAATTATGCCTTGTTTGCTTTTTATGTGCAATTTTCTGATACTTGAAGATGGTTATATTATCATCAGATACTCATTATTTTATTGAGTATAAATAACTCTTATTATTTACATTATTTAAGATAATTCAGATTTTTACACTTATGCTTACAAATAAATCAAATCCCACAAATGATTTTTAATATTAAACTAAAACTAGACTTTTGCTAATAGTACTTTTAAAGAAAATACTTTCATGAGGAAAGATAAATATTTATAACACCTATCAACAGGAGAAGAAAAATCGGTATCCCCTTTAAAAAAAATCCTTTTAAAGCTGTTTCTACTATGAGAACAAACAATACCAAATATAAACTTACCATTTCGTGATACATCAAGTTCAACTAGGTTTTCGAAATTCTGTATGTCTGGTGGAAGTTTGTGAATTTCATTATCACTAAGGCCTAATCGCCGGAGTCGATGTAGTCTGAAGAAATTCTGAAACAATAGATTTACACGGTTATAGATTTTAATGTTTATATTAAGCATCACTACATTAAATAAATAATCGAAAATTGTCACATTAGGATACCTGTTATAACTATTACCATAGGTATTTATTTTTATTAGAAAAGGTCAACAAACAAGGGTACAGTCTGTGTGATATAAAATGTCACAGCAGCCTTCTGTAGGCATAATTTCTTAAAAATATTACTAGCGCTTTGCCAACCTTGTGATTTGTAACATTATTCAGAAATTTTTACTCTCACACCCTACAAACCAGAACACAGCAAAGTGAACACTGCTATTTGGTTGTAGAAATAGGTGAGAGTGAGGTACCATAGCAGACAATTGTTTGCATGATCCAATCATCTTCACAGCAATTTAAAGTCCACTGCTGGATATAGGCCTCCCATAAATTTTGTTCATCATTGCCTCCCTGGGCAAGAATTCTCTTATCAAGTCTTGTACCTTAGTCACCTCTTAGGACACCTGGTACAGGGGCCTCCCCCTGTACTGTACTATTCTACTCTGCTAGTACCTCACTGCAACTACTTCATGATAATATTAATTCAATATAATGTTTCTTATGTAAAATATTTAATAATTGTTTTACCTACATTTATTAAAATTATAATAGGATATAATAATATATATATTTCTTATTATAAGGCATTAAAAATTTTATTAGTCAATTAGAAGAAAAACTGCTGAATTATTTACTATAATATATTTGTATACAAGAGATGATAATTGTTTGTAAATATTTGAAAATCATAAAATTCTAATAATGAGACATTAGTGACAGTACTAGAACTTTACAATGATAGGAATAATTAATTTAGTTAAAAACATAGTAATATTATAATAAAATTATTCTATCTGTCTATGCTCACTTTAAAACTGAACTACAGAAACATTTTTAAAGTTTAACTCTACCGGTGCTGAGAGAATAATCACTGTGCTACTAATTAAAAAATACTATTTTTATTTATCATATATATATTCAGAACAATTTCATAGTCACCTAGACCTTTTTGAAAATTAAGATAATTATTTAAAAACATAATAAAATAGGATTAACAAACCAGATTAATTAAATGATTTCTTCTAATTTAGTGTATATCAAAAGAATTGTTTTTCTAATAATGAATATAGTTTAAATACTACATATGTTTCATTTGATAAACTGTTTATAGTCAAATAAAACCTATTAACAAAATGCAGTTTTTGGATAGCAAGTTTCCATATTAACTATCTAAAGCATAAGGCATGTGTTTTAAATATATCCATACAACCTTTTATGAATTACTGATAGTAAAATAAAAGGCTATTTAAATACAATCTACTGAAAGAACATAATTAAATCACCAAAATTTAAATAATCTAGCATCAAACAAGAAAGATGTCACCTAATACCTACTATTTTGATCTTAACATTTATTTTCACAGTTATAATATCTGCTAACAGTGACATAGAAAACATACGCGACACGCATTGATATTATTTACACCTTAGTGATAAGGTGAACGCCCACGGTATGTGGATACAACTTCAGTGATTTTAGGTTACGATACCTTCGGCAAATCCCGTATATGATTAGCATCCAGAAAAAGTTCTTCCAAACTTCTGGAGTATCGCAATATGTCTTCAGGTACGTTTGGCAACGAGCAATGCCGCTTGTCTACACATTCCACTTGGCGATTACATTTGAACAAAGGTATACATCGAAACATGTTGGACACTACACTTTAAACAAACTACAATTAGATAAATCACTATAACGACACATATTTGAGCACTTCTTAAGTTTTACACTATATTTGCATTGTAATTTTACAATTTTAATCAAAATAGTCCCAAAATCGTAACTCGCACCTCACCCCAGAAAATGAAGCCACAAACTGCCAGTGTTACCAGCAATCAAAACAGTGTTAGCATTTATAGAAAGATTAATTAAAAAAGGAAAAAAGTAATGACATCCGTGGATGAACTATTAAGTAATTTTGCAGTAAAATATTTTAAGATTATTGAACTGAAATTGATAAGCCTTAATTACTTTAAATTATACCATTTACACCAATTTGGTAGATATTTAGAATTTACGATAGTAACATTAAACCCACTAGATTCGTTCAATAATGATAAGTTTGCTGTATTTTTGTTTTTTAAACCTGTTATGTCGGTCTATTCTTGTTCTGTTTAAACCCTTAATATATGTTACATTTTAGGTAAATAGAGTAACAGTAATTATTCATTAATTCATTATTTTAACAGATAAGGGATACATTTAAGCTTTATGACTTATGAACGTATAAAGTCAGTCAAAGTTTATTGTGTGCTTGGAAGTTATTATTAGGGAAGCAACAACAAGATTAATATCGATATAATAAATTCAATCTTATTTTCCTGACTACCTATGTTCTTTATGTTTATCATGTTATTGAAGTTATACAAAATTGTTTTCCACATTCGATTTTAAATCGTTATATGAAACACTTTTCACAAAAAGGTCACGGGCCAAATAAACCTTTCTTAGAAAAAAGTAATAATAAATTTATACGAAGCAACAGGTCAGACAATCTATAACTGCGAGGCATTGAGTACAGAAATACATAAGAAACAACACAAACGTAGATATTTAGTATAGCAGTTGTCCTATATTTATCTGTATTTCTTTAGTCTGAAAACATTTATATAATTTTTCACATTCAACCCGTTGCTGCATAAAAAATATTTTTTGATAAACAAAAATATTATTTCCCACTATATTGATTATTGCTTTGTTATAGGTCCTTGATATAAATGCAAAGTGCTACTGCTTCGACGTTAAAAGAGATAAAATTGTAAAATATTGTTTTTCTTTAAGATTACTAGAATTTAGCAACGTAATTGAATAAATGATTAGATAGTTTTTATCGTAGGAATTTTTATTGGGAACCACGTTGCCAAAAACTTTGAAAAGTTTGAAAACTTTACTTTCATTCTTATTGGTTTAAGCCCACCAACGTGTGATGTATACTACACACAACTGCTATTGTCCAATGTTCTAATGCTACGTGCATTAAGTTGTGTAGAAAAAAATTAAGTTTATTATTATTACTGGTACGGTGGAGACGCGATCATAGCCAAATAATGATAGTTGTTATAAAAAATCATGCTCTTATAATTGATTTAGAAGCTTTAACAGATTTTTTTTTTCAGAACAGGCTATTAGCGAGTGGACTTCCATAAAAAGTAGATAATGACTTACCTATATAGAACTTGCCTGTAGTTATAGGAAAAGAGCTTAGAGCATAGGTTCGGTAACGCCTCGACAACTGTCTAGTATGCTATCGATATCACTCGACTTATGAACATCAAAATAACTTCAAATTGCCGTAAAAATTCACAGTTTTCTACAGGTTAATCGATCGCCCTGTCTACTTAATTTTATTCATGTTTTATACTAGTTTAAGAATAACAGACAACAAATTAATCACAAAAAGAAATTATTTAACATCTATATAACACCTAAACATAAAACGAGCACATATATTTATCACTAGCTGTGCCCGCGACTTCGTCCGCGCGGAATAGTTTTTTTTGGTACCAAACCTGTGTAACTTAACTTATATAAACTTTGAATGCCATGTTTATTTATTTGGAATCAATGGTCTGAAAAATAAGTTTCATGTTTCTAGCTCTAAAAATAGCGATACATCCATACAACTTTTCATCTCCCCTTTCAACCCCTTACAACCCTTATTTCGTATTAAAAAATAGCCACCTTTCTCAGGGTCTATAGAACGTCTTTGCCCAATTTCATCAAATCTTTCAGAGTTACTATCGCATTTATAATATTAGTAGGGATTTAAAGTTTATTCAATAAATAATATCGATATATTGTACTCAAAATTTTAACTGTTAGTGTCACTGTCATTTAACTGTATTGTATTTTATCACGCGTATGTGAAATTTAAAATTATTTAAACTTTAATTTGACTTATTAATTCTTTACCTTACCCTTAGTAAATATGTCTTACAATATTGGTTTTATTGGTGGTGGAAATATGTCGACAGCTATTTTCAAAGGAATTTTATTGAATAGTGAGTTATTCAGTAGTAATAACTCTTAAGCAATATTGTTAATTTATGGCTTTGATCATCATTAACAACATTGCGATGCCCATTGCGGGTGGCTTTGCTTAAATGTTTAATTCACTAATTGTCATTATATTAAAAATAAACGTTAACACAGTAAGTGTTCAGATATACTTTTGTACAGATATGTTTGATGTTTTTAATAAATATATGTAATTAGCAAAGATTACCGTTTTCTTTTATATCAATATGTCTCTATTGCATTTTTAGGACATGGAATTGTATTTAAAAAAAATACTGAATTTGGTTATAACTATTGCCTACAAGGTTAAAAAAATATTGGTAGTCTTTTTTATTAGTAATAGATTTTCTATTTATTCTTCAGATGGCCATCCTTCTTCAAAGATATGGGTATCAGGCCCTAATCTAGACCACCTAGTGCACTGGAGTGAATTGGGTGCCAACATTACCAATAGAAATGGGGAGGTGTTTGCCAAATGTGAATATGTTTTCCTTGGTGTTAAGCCAGGATTACTCGAGAAGGCAGTGAAAGATACAGTTGGCACATTACCAGATGGTGTGCATTGTGACAATGTATTAGTTATGTCAATGCTAGCTGGTGTGACTATTGAGAGATTGCAAAAGGTCAGTTCAACTTTTCATGCCACCAAAATTGCAACCAATTCTAGTTATAATATAATCTCATTTATAAAATTCACACAGTGTTACTTTCCATACTTCCCCGAAATGGCTGGACTGATTCTTATGAAATTTTATATCCATACTAGCTGTGCCTGCGACTTCGCCCACATGGATTTGTTTTTTTGGCTACCATACCTCTAACACCATACCAAACTATGAATGTCATGTTTATTTATAAGTTATTTATAAATAAGTTTTGAGTTTCTTGCTTTAAAAATAGTAATATTTCCAACCCTTATTTAGAATTAAAAAAGAGCCTATGTCCTTTCTCAGGGTCTAAAGATTGTCTGTGCCAAATTTCATCAAAATTGGTTCAGAGTTTTAAGTGGGAAAGCGTAACAGACAGAAAGACAAACAGAGTTACTTTCGCATTTATAATATTAGTATGGATTCTGTAGGTCTGAGAATCAGCTACTATCTTTTTTTTATACCCCTAAGTGATATGGATTAATGCTCTCTAATTTTTTTTTTTTTTTCATAATTATGTTTTGTAATGTTGCAGTACAAAATACATTAATTTAATTTACATACCTTAATTTTTACTCCTATTTTTATAGTCATTTTAATACTTTACTATTTTTTATAATTTGTATAGCAGAACAATTTTTGCTGCAACAGCTAGTGGTTTTATAATAATAAATTTATTTTTAATATACAAACATTTGATACACATTAAATACTGTAAAAGTATTAGAAAATATTATATATACTTACAATAATATTAATCAAAACAATTATACTTAAAAAATACAGGTATTTAGGGCTACAGAAATATACAACTCAGCAAAAATAGTGCGTATTATGCCCAATACACCAGTGGCAGTTGGATCTGGAGCTTGTTTATATACATATGGTGATACAGTCAGTGATGATCAGAGAGTTAACATGACAAAAATTTTAAAGAGCTGTGGTGCCTGTGAGGAAGTTCCTGAGGCAATGATGGATAGTTTAGGTGTGTTAACAGGTTGTGGTCCTGCATATGTAAGTATCTTTAATATATAAAAGTATTTTATAAATATGAGTCTGAGGTCTTGTGATGTTCTTTTATAATTATTAGTATGAAGAATTTTCCTAAAGCTATACTGGGCTTGTAATTATTATGAACCACAGAGCCATAACTTGTGTACTAAAATTATATAAAACAGAAATGATAGTTATCATAGCTGTATATTGTTTTTTATTTACTATTATTTCCTCTTATTGGATTATGTCCACGGTAAAGTTAATCCCTTAAGGTAATTTGTGACAGCTATTTCAATGTATAAATTGATTTCATATCTACTTGCACCCTGTGACCTGTTTTGACATGTAACCAAATGTAGCCATCACAATATTTTAATATTTAATTAGAATTTGACCTATATGACCAAAAATGAATTATGGTTAATTTAATTTTTTTTTATAATCACATTCCAGGTTTTCGTTATGATAGAAGCTCTGGCAGATGGGGCAGTTAAGCAGGGTGTTCCACGAGCATTGGCCCTTAAATTTGCAGCACAAGTGGTGAAGGGCAGTGCCCATCTAGTGCTAGAGACTGGGAAGCATCCAGGGCAGCTAAAGGATGAAGTCTGCTCGCCTGGAGGCTCTACCATTTGTGGAGTTAGTGTCCTCGAAGATGGAAAGATTAGGTAAGGGTTGATATAAAAAAGTTCAAGTAACCCAAACAACAATTCTGGGGGTATCTTTTAGCAACATGCCCACAAGATTGTTTGACAATTAATTTTTTTAGACAAATAAAATGATATTGGATTATTACAATATAATTGGATTTAAACCACAGTTTTTATAATTTTAGGTCTACATTAATAAATGCTATTGAAGCATCAGCCAATAGGACCAAGAAACTAGACACAAAGTAAACAAATGTCCATGTAGCAATCTAAAAAGTATTTAATTATCCCACCTACTGCTTTTAATTCATAATGCCGTCGTTCATATGTTCTTTTTGTTTATGTTTTTATTTAAGTAGTTAGCAATATTGACTTTAAATGGTAATTACATGACTTAATAAAATAATAAAATGTGGTTAATCCCACTTAAGCTTTATATATTTTATTTAGTCTTATTTTCATAATAAGACTTACTTAGATCTCAAGGATTTGCTATTGACAATGTGAATTTAATTTTAACTCGTTATTAAAATTATAGTAAGTATGAGTGCGCGCCTTTATATAAGAGCGCTTTAGTGTTCAACCATATTAAACCTTTGCTTACCGTACTTTAACGTATGTTATACAAATAATTCTGTTGTTTGTTTCAAAAGTGACTACGTCATTGGCAGTTAGTGTGTTAAATAAAAAAGAAAAATTATTCGATGAATGATTGATTTTCGTTCTTCGGAGTACCTACTTTATTATTTAGTTTCTGCTGATATGGATTACATAGTCATCGTATATGAGTACCTATGTCTCAATTTTGAGGGATGCCGTATATGCACAACAGTATTGTTTAAATGTTTTAATCATTATTTATATTATTTATTTATAACTTTAGTTAATTGTCTTTTTAATTATTGAATATAACTTCTCTTACTAAAAAGTATTTTAAAGTTACTGGATGTTTAAACAAAGTATTAAGTTATATCTGTTTTCACTCTATGTTCCAATTTTGGCAAGGGTAATGTTATTGATAGGGTTAAAAAAAGACAAAGACGAAGATTATATTAAATTACAGTATTACATTTATTCTATTTTGTAAGTAGTATCTCTATTTTGATATTTTATGTAATTGGTATATAAATGTATATTTTACCTTTTTTTAGTTTGTAAGAAAGTAACGGGTTTTATTTGATCTTATTGTTATGATTTTAAACAAATTAGTAGTAGGTGGTCAGCAATTGTGCACATTCAACTAATAAATAGTGATTATTGATCTGATATATGTATATTTGAATACACGCTTCTAATAGTAAGTCTGTAGTTTTATTAAATAAAGTTATACATACAATTAGTAGTAAGCCCATCTTAAAAACTCTTCAAGCCTGAAGACAAAGAAATGAAAGCATTTTATATTCTGGTGATTTTTTATTAAGAAAGTATATATAAGTTGAAATTAATATTTATTAAGCAGACGGAATTTCGACTTTAACATATTTTTTATATATTACTAGCTAACCCGATAGACGTCCTGTTTTAAGTATAGGTACTTTGTTTATCATGAAAAATATATTGCAACTATAAATTGACATATACTATCCTATCTCTCAAGTAAGATTTAACTTGACATGGTAAACAAAAATTTATAAAAATCGTAGTAGTAGTACACTACTTCTCTTTTTAAGTTATTCTCGGACAAACGACGTGACACGTATTTTTTATATTTATGTAAATTATAATGTAGGAGTTTAACTGATGGGACATTACTATTTTGTATCAAGTATTTTATAGTCCGCAATCTTGGATGGTGGGAAGAGGACGTCCTCTGCAACGGTCCTTCCAAGCAACCCATGCGTGAAAGCCATGATACTTGAAGATCTCCTTGGTACATCTCACAGCTGTTTCTATGTTGTCGGACCGGAGCTCTGCAGTGCGGAAAGTAAATATTTAATACTTTGTTTCTTATTTCTAACAACATAAATATTTTTTTGGCGTGCAGTTACAAATATATACCAATTTATTTATGAAAAAAACGTAGTGACTTTTGCCATTAGCTTAGCATTATATGATAGATTTATACGAAAAAAAAACAGATTAAAAGAAACTTAAATGGGAACTTATCTTTAAGTTTTTTGAAGACCGATCGATCAATCGTAAAATAAAATAGTAAATTCACACAAAACCTCCAGGTTTGGACTAGATTCTCCATGGACTAGACTCTGGGGTAAGTGCCTAGCTACTACCTAGAGTCAGGTTGCATTTGATATCAGACAACAAAAAAATAGGGATAATATTACATATGTATAATATTCAAATACAACCAGGCGCAGAACAAACAAAAATGTCCGTCACATTATTTATGTGACGGACATTTCGTTTACTGATTGATATGTAGCTATTTCGCTGTGGAGTACTTCAATAAAACAGGTACCCAAACCATTGGAGCTTTGATATATTACGTAAAAATCGTCTATAATGCATACATACCTACCTACATAACTAGCAGCACAGGTACTAGTAGTAACGTTGCGTTTTTTCTATTAAATTGATTTATTTTATTCTTCATTTTAATATACTTTTTAAGTATTTTTTTATAATATATTGAGGACCTTTTTGGTATTGACATATCATGCTAAGTATATCATGCTATATATAATATCATGCTAAGTATTCGTTTTGAACTATGCTACCATTTTGTACACCCAGCAAAATATTAACCTACCAAAATCTCAAAATTTCGCAATCGATATTAATCTATAATATTGAGACATTGAGTTCAAAATTGACTGTAAAAAATTGACAGATTTGGGTAGGTTGATCTGATGCCCACCGTACATAGGTACTATATTTATCAACCGCAACGGTCAGTATCCTCTCTCCATATTATTAAATAGCATTTATTTTTATAGATTATCTTGATATTTCTTATTTTAAATTACGTAAATTTATTCATACATTTGTGGCGTGCACTATAGGGATAGTTGACGAATGGTATCCCTAACAAAGTTTCGGAGTAGAACTTTCGCTTGTATATTGATTGCAGCTAAAAGTTACAGATCTCTCAGAAATTTATTTTCATTAATTAATTTTACGAATACATTCCCGCTTTTTTATTTCTTTCATGCGCAATGTGTTTTCATAAGTGATAAAGATTTTTATTTCTTTATGTTTACGGTGTCCCTGTTAGTAGCGGGACCGGGGAGTAGAGTGAAAGACTTCTCGGCATTCTCTTCAATTTAGTCAACAAACTAGATTATCTGGAGAATAATTGGTCATATGCAGTCAAAAACGGTTATACGGTCCTCAAACTTTTAAATTTAAATTGTTCTAGGGACTTAAATTGTTTACCCGTTTATTACATTTGCGGAAGTTGTCTGGATATGTAAACATTTATCCATTTTGCTTTTTTGATTTCGTGAAAGGAGTTACTAAGAAGTTATAAAAAGATACCTGCGACATCACCGCTACTAGGGAACGTTGGAATAACGCAACAAAACATGCAGCAGTAGCCCTGATAGCGCATTTGGTAGTGATATATTAACATAATATTCCAATCATATGTATATATAACACCCAGACACAGAGCAAACAAATTTCTGTTCTGTCTGGCTATTATATATACCTACATGTGATTGGAATATAATGTTTGTAATTCCTATGTTGTCTTATATCCGTAATACTTATCTCGGAGTAGGTCACTTATCGGATTCAGGTGTTTCAGGTCAAGTATTCATTCAGGCATTCAATTAATGACTGGTAAAGAGGAATGGAGCCCGCACCGTGGGTGCTAGGTCGACGTAGTTTTATCGTTGATCGGTCAATATTTCAAAGTGGCAAGCGTGTTATAATTGCTTAATAAGCAGTTATCTGCTCGTTGTTTTTTTTTATTTAAATAACATCTCGCCCGATACCTACAATTCACAGTATAAGGGGTCTTCTATTGCGTAATTCTAACCCGGATCAGGGCTAAGTCCCATAGTATAAAACAAAGTCACTTCCCGCGGTATGTCTCTTCCCATGTACCTATAATTAGATAACATGAGGTTTTTCAAACAGATGATTCATGAGGTAGTTTTATATGTGTAATACATGCATAATATAGAAAAAATACTGCTAATTTTAGAATTTTCGTAAATAAAAACATTTTTTATTTACGAAAACATTACATTGCAAGCGCTGGCTGAACCCGACGATATAGGTAAAAAATATTGCTACAATATTGTGAATCTTAAAAAGATCTACCAAAAAGTCTGCGATGACATATATCTCTTAGGGATAACCAACAATTATTATTTTGTACCCTCATTACACCCGTGCGAAGGCGGAACGGGTCGCATAAGAGACAGAAATCACGGAAAATATAATAGTAATACCTTGACATCGCACGTTGCATCCTTTTCCCGGCTGGTCATTGTTGTTGCACCAATACCGATCGTTGATTTGGAACAGGCCATGGTCAAATGAACCGTCCCAGTTCGGGCCGCCCACCACGTGAGTGCGCCGGGAGCTTTCGTGCTCTACGAGGCACATCCCTAAGTGTAATAGTGTGAACAACATTAGCTAATAGAAACGGTTTGGGTACTTTGGTATGCTTATAAAGATTTTTAAATTAGGTGAAGTGGAAAAGTGATATACTTATGCAATCACTATTTATGCATCTACACATATAAATAAACTTGAAGTAGGTATCTGTTTGTAATATTAAAATTATAGTTTTTTTATATGCACATGAAAGTAAGTATGTACAGTACTTATAGCAGTCATTTCTGTCTGTCTGTATCACATAAACGGCTGTACTGGATTTTAGTGGGAATATCACTGACAGATAGTTATATTTATTTTATATATTTTGAGGAGTAACCTAGGCTACTTCTCTTATTTATTATTCTCATGGGAATAGGAACTAAGCGAGTGATAACGCGTAGTATTAATACCTTATATAATTAATACCAACAAAATAGTAAACAATATCAGATTAAAATAGGAAAGGCATGAAAACTTACTAAAGTAGCAGGAGAAGGTGAGATAGTATTTACTACCATATCACTTAATTTCTCATACTTAAATTACAGCAATTCCTTATTCCAATGTTAACTTTGCCATGATAATGAACAAGGCAAAGAGGGGTTGCTTTACTCATGCGCAACTATATGGTATGATCACAGGCGGGAATATCACTAGCCTTATGATTTGTAGGTCGAGTATATCGAACAACAAATATTGTCTATACAAAGAATTTTTAATAACATTAAAAGAACAAAACTTATGAAGAAAAATAAAATCAATAAACATAAAAAATTTAACGACACTTTTATAAAACTTATTAAAAATTATTTATAAAAACAAAACATCGATTCACAAAATAGAATATTGACATTAAATTTAGCGTAAGTGTTTCTTTACGTATATTACAGCTTTATTTATTTAGTGTTATAAAACATTACGAAAGGAATTAAAACTTTTGAACCCCAAAGTCGTGGGTAACAGCTAGAGTGAAAAAAGCGCAACAGTTTTTATATATTCTTTAACATATGCGTTGATTAGAATAGCGTATGTATAAAGAGTAACAGTACAGTGGGCGCACCTTGATCCATATGTTTATTTTTGCGCAGGAGATGAAAAGCAGAAGATTTCCCTGCTTATAAAATAAAATTAAATCGATACTTTTTTATACTATACTCTCTATACGGTTATTAATTATAATTTAAGTATAGACGATAGGTGTATTTTAAGAAGTAGAATTAATTCACACTTAATTGGTTGTCGGGTTTTGTTATGTTCTATTATCATTATCTAAATTAAAATATAGATACTAACGTTCAGGAGTGGACTTTCTAAGGCTCTATGATTATGACAATGATAAACATAGGCTAAAATTAATTGGGGTATTTTCACTGATGCAAAGATACAATCTCCACAAATATACACATAGCTTCTTGATAACTGACTGACTGTTACGGATTTCACCGCACAGTCAGGTTGTCGCCGTAAATATTCCTCATGAACTAAATAACAGCGGGCTGGTAACCAGTCAACGAATACAAACAGGAACTACTTACAATCAGGTATTTCGTGAAATGGAAATCCATGGTGTTTTAATTCTCTTGCTAATTCACAAACTTCGAACGTCCTGCTTTGTGCTAGCAGTAACAAGTAAAGTACCACCAGAAATGTTAATGTTATACGCGCCATTGCAATTTTAAATGACTCGAACTCAAGTTCAATTTACACGAACAGAGTAGTGTGTCAAGGTTGGCGATGCGTTTTATATGGTAGCCGGGACTCAGCAGTATGACCAATTGATTACCGAAACTTGTTAATATACCCAAATTTTGAAATTAAAATTCGCTTTAATAATGCAGTGTTACTTATCCGATGGTTTTGTTAATTTAGATGAAACTGTTTTGGATGAGTGCAGTTGAAACTTTTGAAAAAAGGAAATTAAGGTTAAATTTGGTAATATTTTCTGGAAAAATTTTGAAGTTAAAGTATCTGATTACAAATTTATAAGTGATATTTGTGAACAGTTCGACCCATGAAATGAAAAAAATATTTTGTTATAGCGATTTTAGTTTTTAAAGTGTGATATTAATGGTTTAAATATTAGGAAAATATGCCAAGATGACGATTGACTAATCTTTTCAATTAAAACATTTAAAAAAAAGATTTTTTCTATAATAGTTGGTTTATTTTCTATAAACTCCTTTTAATTAGTGTTTTACATTAAAAATAATAATTTATCTTTATGCTTGATATATTTTTCACGTATTTATTTATCATTCCACTCATTTCAGTCGATTAAGTTCATCATTTTTTTTCACAATTCATGCGATAAGTACCTTACGGAGCCATTTTAAACGAACACAATATTAATGCTCAGAGAATACATAGATTTTCCTAGTGGTTTGGGTCGGAGTGAAAGGGTGATAGGGATGGACGCACACTGTCTTCCTCGTGAATAAGAATAACGAGACTCGCCTGGCGAGTCCGACTCCAATGTCGATACTCTTATGTCTTGGTACGTCCATTATCGGCTCGTCTTCCTCCTCCTTACTTTTAAAGCAATTGAGTTTTTTTATTCTGCTTCGTAATTTCCTAAAGTTAGGTCTCAACGATGTTTGAAAACTCGGCAGTCTTTGCAGCAATGGCACTGAGTTCTCCTGCTCATAATGTCTTTTTGATTTCCTATACTTTTTCGCAGTAGATTCGTTTGCTTTTTCTGATTTCACATAAGCTCTCGTGATTTCTGTAAAAGGCACTAACGGATACTCTTCACCACTCATCACTTTATTTATTTCTTAAATATTCATAATGAAGACTTTGTGTTGACGCTTTGGAGCGAGTTCTGGCTTTGGCATTGATTGCGAGTGACGTAGTTCGCGATAAGATATTGCTACTGTGATTACGATTTATCTACGTGATTTAAGCTTAACAGATCAGGCGCATTGTGAATGTAGAATGGACTTTTTGTTAAACATGGTAAGGTGAATAATAAAAAACAGTACACATGCATACTTTTCTCCTAAGCAAAGATCAGTTTAACCGGAAAAATCGATACGGGGTGTTTTAAAATTACGCGTATTATTACACAATAGTGCAACTAATAACAAAAAAACGCAACGACCCGGCTATGACCTTGTGTGCACTAACCGTGAGGAATATTGGGTTGTTTTCCGTAAAATATACTACGACCAATTGTAAACAAAAAATCTAATTAAAATATACTATCAACATAACAACCGTAGGACGACCACTATTGGACATGTACCCTAGAATATTAGCTGAATAGGAATTCATGAGGGAAATTGGTCAGTGACCAGAATATTTAGGCGTAGTGACAATCCCAGTATAGTAGGGTGTCCAACAGTAAAACAGTCGGACACAATGAAACAGCTTGATATTTCAAAAACGCGGGGTTGCGAAATAGTGCGCCATGTCTTTCTTGTCCGGACCCTTTTGTGATCCCTCTGCACCAGCCCAGTTTGGGTGCGCGCCGCTTGGAAAAGGACGTGTTCGTGGAACTTTTTGGAATTTCTCGACAAAAAAGTAAGAATTTTCTATTGTTTTTATAGATTTTTCATAAAGTTATACAAGCATGTTCGGTATTTCCGAGAATAACGTGGTAATGTACAAGTATCATACATTTACGTGGCTTAAATGAAATATTAATCCTTTCCGTATTAGTCGATAATATTTTAGGTTTTAAAATATAACCCAGGTGGTCAACAATGAAACAGTATGGGGATGGTCACAATGAAACAATGTTTCATTGTATACTACCTTGTTATATTGTATACCACTGTCATAATTAATGTGGTTATTCATAATGATTTTATTTTTTTATGTTTAATCTTTTAATAATGTAAATACTTAAATGACATTTAAGTATTTACATTACATGAAGAAAATGCGGAATCTATCCGTATGACGAAGACATATTTACGGAATCAGACTTCATGCCATCATCAGTTACAGATAGATATTAACCAGGGCCATCTGTATTTACTGCCACTCCTGAGGAACTACGACAAAGAGAGACTTGTGGAAGTCCTACATCGGATGTAACATGTGCTGAGAGTCCGTCTTTACTGGTAACCGATGAGAATTTTGCAAGGCCTTTAGAGGAGCTACACGAACCAGACTCTAATTCACTTAACGGAACCACAACATCACTAGTCCAGGAAATTCTGGCAGGTGTGGCTCCTGAACCAAGATCTAGTTCTCCAAATATAGCGATGACATCGCGTTCCGAAGAAATTTCTGTGAGTGAACTGAACAGAGACTTGACCCCGTCACCCGTTGAAGCAAACCTGAAAGTTCTGCTTTGAATGCTGGGCCACGGACTGGAAAGCGTAAACCAAGAAAGTTCGGTAAAAGCATGATTGCAACGAATCCGTTGCAATCATGCTTTTGAAAAATGAATCCAGAAAATGATCAGATAGCTAAAGATCATAAAAAGGCAAAAAAATCTGCGGCAAAAGCAATCAAGCGACCGGTTTTATCTGATAAAAAGGGAATAAGGAAATCAAAAAGGCTAAGACTGAACCAGATCCTAAAACAAGTACTGAGAAAGATAAGCTAGAAAAAAGTGCTTAAGTGAAACTGATTTGAGTGGACTAGACGTAGAAGAAGAGCTTAATGACGATAACTTGCTTTTTATTACAGAAAATTTAAAAAACTTAATTGTGAACCTGTGGAAAATATAAAACTAAAATAAAAAACCAAGTGTTCATTACATCGTAAAGGTAATTGAAGTAATGGGTTCTAATAAATTTGGGGTTTCGTTTATGAGACTGAAAGTTAAAGACATGATGCAATTCCACATGCCATTGGAACCTGATTTTTGAGAAATTGATATCAAAGATGTAAAAATTATTCTTCCGCATCCGCAAATTAATGGTACTAAAATCCGGAACTCAACCTTTGTTTTTCCTGTCCGTGTATCACCAAGCATTAAATTACGTTAAGTGGATTCGTCTTATTTTTATATACTAGTAATTTATCACTACTAGGCTCCTACTTGGTTCTAAGTGCCATATTAATTACGATATTTGTTACTTTGATATAATGTCTATTTTCACAATTAAATGTTTATACTTAACGTAGGACTGTGCCTACAGCTTAATGTGATTTTTGTAACTGAAGACTTATAAATCTTTGTAACTAAGTATTCAAATTGTTAACTAATTATTTAAGTGTTTTTTAACACCAGAATCTAATTAAAGAGTGCCATAAGAGATTATTGTTTTGTTGTGACTAAAGGTCTAACAAATATTATCTTATTATAAATCTTATAAATAAACCTTTTCTGATTTATAATTAAATGTTTTGTATCATTTTGTTGTTCATCACTTGTTCAAACGTCATCATTAAATTCAAAACAATTAGAATATAATACTACAAACAATAAAGGGCGTTTCACTGTGTACACCCAGATGGACACAATGAAACATTTTCCATTTTTTTTAATAATTATGAAAACGATTAATGCAATTTTATACCTAATCAAATAAGCCATCTTCCTGTAAAAAACTTAGGTCCATATCTAAAGAAATGAAATTAATGTGTAACTTTGAATTTTTGGTGTTTCATTGTTGGAGACTTCACCCTACCCATAACCGCTCCTTTACATTTGACCTACGCCGTTTTGGCTGGATATACCTCAACTTTACTTACCAGTACCTCAGTCGCTTCTTACGACACCTTGCAGAGTAATGTATAATTCAAGTCTGCCGGTACCTTACGGCCAAGAAAAAATTTTAATTATTATGTTAATTAACTGACATAACGATTGTTATAATAGTATATAAAATAAGATATCAAACTATGTGGTCATACTGATTTTATTCAATTTTATTCATACACGATCTGCTCTGACTGATAAAATTGTCATCACCACACACAAACACTCACTTTTGGATACAGACCACCCCAGGAAAGTAGGAATTTGCTCATAATTGTCGGCTTAGGCTAGCGTGTACAGCAAAGCGTGCAGTGTGTAGCGTGTAGCTGCAATCGCAGGGTGTAGTTTCGCGACGGGAATACTCCTGCCCATCCCCGCCTTGTTGCATTTGAGCTACGCTACTTCGAGTGTTTGTACCGCCATCCGTCGGTTCCAATACTTCAGCCGCCTCTTACGATACAGGTGGAGGTACTATTTTACTTAGCCGTTACAACACGGCCAAATAATAAACATGATAATAGAACGTATTTATTTTTATGGTTTTTATATTATTGTCATGGGTTTAGATCGTCTGTAAACTCTAACCTCTTAAACCAATTTAAAAAAATTCTACCCCTTTAATGTTGCATAGCAGTTTATTAAAATGAGCAACGGTATAAAGTAACAGTACCTACCTACATTCCATGCTTCACGTAAATTCTTTACAATGGCCTCTACTTTTTCTTTAAAAGGAGCTAGTGGCCGGTTAGCGCTGGCGACAAGGTTAGCTGACTTCGCTCTCATTTTCAATATGACGTTGAAATGGTTGTATTGTTTACTCTATCTTCTGTCCTTTTCTAATTAATGAATACAATAGACTTGAGGCTGCAATAAACATTTCATTAAAATTTATGTACCTAAATAAATATATAGGTGCCACCCTAGCATATTTTTTTCGATTTTTTTACATATATTAATTTTGTTTAATTTAATATTAATGCAGGAATTCATTTGAATAAGTATATATTTTTAAGAATAGAAATGGACTCTCGTTACGATTGTGCAAAATAAAATTACAGGCCAGAGCAAAATTTATTTATTTATATACACTTACAGATTACTAAAATACATACTAACATTCTTAATTAAATATAATATTTACTAGACGGTAACCGAGGAGATGTGTACACGACATGTTTTATTTAAATATGTTTTTGATATATTTTTTTAAGTAAGGCGTAAATAACGATAAAGGGTACAACCAAAAACAAAATCAATATGATGAATTATTTTTTTAATCTTTTATCGATTAAGATAATCTATGTAGAGGCTGAGGATGAATCGGCCGCTATAATTATTGAAATTTTCCTCTTGAAAGTAGGAAATCAGTTATAAAAAATCATATTATTATTATTATCATATCAGACTTAATTGATCGTTTAATACTTATTTTACGCTCTAAAGTAATATATTTTAATAATGAAGCATTTTATCAAACGAATAAATTATACACAATATATATATATATATATTATATTTTGAAATCGACTTGATCACGAAACTTTTCAGAAATATTCGAAAAATAGGTCTAATTTTAGGTATTTATTAATTCAATGTTACCCGGAATTGTTATTAGACAGGCTTGGATTATTCGGTGGTATCCTATGATGTGCAGGGGCCGTGGGTTCGGTCCACAGCCAGAACAAATATCTATATGCGGAATATTTGTGTCTATTCTGTGTCTGGGTTTAATATATATATTTAGTTATTATATTTGTGATTGCCTTATAGGCTTATATCTGTAACATTTGTGCTTTAATTTATCTTGGAGTTAGATCAATTTAGATATGTTTAAATCTAATTATTATTACCCCAATGCTTGTATGTTTGATAACTATCAGATTGCGGTCTCTTGGCCTACCTTACACCAAAACGGTACGGCGCTGTTGCGCGGGCGATCGACGTCACAACAGTTTTCCTTTAGCCACTGCATGACACACCGGCTAGTCCCGCCTTGACTCATTTACACAACATTTCTGTTTTAGCGCGCAAATTATTGTCACTTCAGAATTAATTGACAGATGTCGTGTTGTGTCCTCCAACATAAGGTAAGCATTTGTTTGAAAATAACGCTTGCATTGAAGGGCGTCCACAGATATGAAGTAGTAAAGGAAGACAAAAGATATCATGTGATACTTTCAGTGCCTTATCGCAGTGCTTCTCTAATATATGTGCTCATTTTTGTTTCTCTGTGTATGTATTCACGGTTTATGGCTGTGTGGGTTTTGTAACTATTTAATATACTAATATCGATATTGGCATCTGTTCATCACTTGCGTTGAGTTTTATCTAGTAGCTATTAAGTACGTTTTCTTTTAAATTGTATTTTGTGTTTTACTTTCTATTTATCTTCACCCACTTGTCAATAATTCTAATTACAATTTCTTTAAAAAAATTCTGATAAAATAGGTTGAGTAATCACAAAAAGTATTTGTCTTTTAAGATACTTAAATGTTTTATTTGTGTACCTACTTCTAAAGTATTATTTTACTTGCTAACAAGTTAAAGTAATATACATATGTGCTTTAATGATACATTTCTTCTGGTGCGCTGAATTAGTCTACTTATTAATATATTTTAAAACAATATCGACAAATGTTATTATTATGTTTTGATTAGATTAAATGTACATCAGTTATATGTTTTGTGATTGGATATAGCCTTTTATACTGTTTATAAAATTATATAGTTTAATTAATCGAAATGAATTCGGTACCTATATTTTTTTTAATATAACATAGTATAAAACAGTTGAAAAATTTATTTCAGTATACAAACATAAAAATTTTTATATTTATGTGTGGCCAAAAATTAAATACTAACAAATAGGTTTAAAGACATTCAATAAATTAACAAACGTGTATATAAGTGTATATTTATAGTATCAAAATAACAAATTATTAATATAGGTATATGGAATTATGTACGGTATTTGCTACAAAACTAACCTTTTAAAACTTTATGTCTGTTGTTCTGTCTGTTTGAGTTAAAGTCTAAAACGGGACGTTTACTAGCAGATAGCTAATAATATAAGATGTAATTTGGCTACTAATATTTTTTTAACTCACGGGAACCGGAGTAAAACTGCTACCTTTATAAGTTAGTTCTTAATAAACTTGGTATGTTTTGTCTTTTTGAATATCAATCAAATATTTTTAAAGACAAATAAATTTACTATGAATATATCTACAATGAATAACAGCAATACCACGAATGTTACTATCTTGTTTATCAACAGATAAAATGCTCATCGCGAACCGATAACATGCGGTGATAACGAACTGTCCGCCATTTTGTTTCGACTCTTACACTAACAGTAATTACTTTAGAGCCATATTTAATTGTGAGTTTTAGTGTTAAGTGTATCAGACCGATCTTCGGTTTTAGTATAAAATCAACGGTATACAAGGATGGGCCTCTGCTTCTCATTCGACTGCGGGGAGTGCGGTTGTGGTGACTGCGTGAACCCCTGCTGCCTGGCGTTGAGCGCTTGCTGCCTGATACCGTGTCTGTGCCCCAACGCATGTGGGCAACAGCAACCACCGCCACAGACTGTTGTGATCCAACAACCACCGGTCATCGTCGACCAGCATCCACCAGGGTATCCGTACCCGCAACCACCGCCGCCTGGAGGCTACCCGTACCCGCCGCCGGATCAACACTACCCTGGATATCCGCCTCAACAATACCCTGGATACCCACCGCAACAGCATATGATGAGATAATCTAGTCAAAAGGTGAATCTAACTGTGGACGCCCCTATTGAACCTCATTTATCTAACATGTCATACTAACTTCCATACATTTTGGTTTCGGGACTCATTCAACATTCATTCGTTCTTGTTGTTCACTTACATCTGTGAATGCATGTATAATCGGATGTTCAGAAAAATCATAAGGCACATACAACTCTTTAGGTGTTTTGCGTCCAATCATTAATAATGACTATTTGATTTTTTATTGATGTATTTTTCTTAGAAGACAAAGAAACCACTAAAGACTGTTTTTGGAGGACTATTTTACGTGAACTAAATGTAATATTTTTCATGTGACGCCAATAAGAAAAAACAATTTTAACAATTTTTAATGCTTAGTGCAAGTAGATTATAGGATTAAAGATGAACATTCTAGTATAATGCGTCAAATGATAAAGACAACAGTACAGTCATGTTAGTCATCAATATTGAATATTTAAAAAATTAAATAAATAATATATTCAAAAGTAAATCTCACTACAGTTATTCTGAGTGGGATTTGCACTAGCGTTAGTACTACATGAGCCCAGGATGAGACACTTTGATTAGTTGTCAAACTAAATTAGTTACTCACTTTTTGGTTTTCCCATACAAGTATTGAGCTAGAGGTTTGTGACGTTTATCCTTCCTTTAAAATAAAGAGCAATGGAATGTTCAGCAAGGAAAATATTATGTTGATGCATCAATAATTTCGGTACAGACTGATATTTATAGATAATATTAATGTAGAAACATATTTTATTTCTCACACAACTCTGAAGCGCTTACTAATAAACAATTGAAATCAAGTACATCAAGTATCCATAACTAATTAAAATGTTTTAAAATTCCTTTAATTGTACACTTTTTACTGTCGACCGATCTCATCATTCAGTGTCGTACATTGTTTTGTAGATTTGAATAATAATAAATATTAAATAAATAAAAAATAATTATAACAGATTATAGAAATTTTGTTAAACAATATAAAGATCATAAGTAAAACAAATTTTATGATGTTTAATAGATTCGTTATAACGTTCTTGAAGTATTACTTTTTAATTAAAATAGATGAAATAACCAGCCGCCATTAGAGTGAATTGTGACAACATCGCTTCATGGGATTAATTACTGTAAAAGGGCGATCATTGTGGTAATGCAATTTAATATGTCGTAAAAAAAATAAGTTAAATTTATAGTCATTTGTAGAATTTCTTTGTTTATACCTAATGTCTGTCAACTGCGCAGTAACTAGTTTTTTTTCAAATAATAATCTTTAATGTTGTTCATGCGAGCAAACACCTTGAATACTTCCATGTCACGAGGTTTGAAAACGTAATAAATAGCTACCATGAAAAGTAGCTCGTTAAAATGTACCTTTTTTATATAGAGAAAAACATTATATTCAAGTATCTTTATTAATTTTTCTTTATAATTTTATCTATGATAATTTCCTACGTTTCCGAAATTCTTCTTCTAGTGATATTGTTTAATGGTGTTTATTCCAATTGATATAGATATCACGTTGTTCGACCTAACATTCCATACCCTTCATATAATAATACCCGCATAATTTGACAATCGACTACTCATAAATTTCTTCATAACAGCCTGCATCGCAACAACGTTATTTGAATTGAAACTCTATAGTTAATAATGAGTTGCAAAACACTTCAATCAATAATATATGCTTTTGAATATTGTAGTGCCTCTCATGATAACAGCAATAACGAATTGTTTGGCTAAGGGTATTCATTCAGTCTGTTAAGTTTTCATAAAATAAATAAGAGCGAATGCACGTTGCTTCCTAAATGTTTAAAAACCCAGGGTTAAAATGTTTTAAGGGGCTCTAGATAAGATTATACGCAATACAATCCAATCCCTATAGTATGTTTCAACAAAATTACCAACACACTCAGAAAATTACTGTGGTCATTCTAAACATTACAATTAGCAGACCCAGAGTCTCTGTCATTGTCACGAAATGATAAGGCGGTGGTCCTGTTAGGAAATCTAAGCTTTGTTTTAATGTTAGCTATTAATATAAATATGTCTAGTAAATGATAAATTCACACTTTTGATACAATGACCTGAATCCGTGATAAGTCGCTTAAAACGCTTATGTTACAAACATCAGAATAGAGGAATGATAAAAATAATACTTTAATACTTAATGTGGTGGGTGGCGATCAAACCCACGATCTTTAGCGCACAAAATAGAATCACTACCACCTGCGCTATCAGGCCCGGCAGTTCACCAATCCCTACTAATATTATAAATGCGAAAGTAACTCTGTCTGTCTGTCTGTCTGTCTGTCTGTCTGTCTGTCTGTCTGTTACGCTTTCCCGGTTAAACCTCTCAACCGATTTTGATGAAATCTGGCATAGACAATCTTTAGACCTTAAGAAAGGACATAGGCTATTTTTGAACTCGAAATAAGGGTTGTAAGGGGTTGCAAGGGGGGATAAAAAGTTGTTTGCATGGATCGCTATTTTTAGAGCTAGAAACTTAAAACTTATTTTTCAGGCCATTGATTCGATATAAATAAACGTGACATTCAAAGTTTATATAATTTGAAGTAAATAGGTATGGTACCCAAAAAACTATTCCACGCGGACGAAGTCGCGGGCACAGCTAGTATTTAATAAATTTACGCTTTGACTCAATTTATTTTAGTGTGATATTTATAAATTATATTACAATTATTTTTTTCATACCAATTCTTCTCTACATTTCGGTAGTAATTGTATTTGTCATGTTTTATTTCGACACTTCCAAATAAGGTTTTGTAGTAATTATATTAATGTGCTTCGACCTTGAAACACCGTGTTAGGATAACACTTTTGCAAATACTCGCTAAAATAATAAACAAATTTATACTATAACATAAATGGTCAGATATTTTCTTTATGTATTTTATTATTTCGTTACTTTAAGCTAAATATGTGTGGGGATGGTGTTGAGTTCAGGAAAATACATGTATTCATAATAAGCTACTTACTTAATCAAAATTAGGTACAAGTTTGTATAAACTGGTGAATATCACATTTTAAAACACCAGATTTATAATTATTGTATCAATATTTAACTCGGTTAAACAGTTGCAATCTAATATCACGAATAATTAAAATTAATGACCACAAGTACATACTCACATTTACAATGAGTGAAATGAATTACGACAAACTACGAGTATACCTACCTACTCGAAGCGGTCCGTATGCTAGTTCGCCAAATTTGTGCTATAAAAAATAATTTAAAATGATCGTATAACTATCTCGAAATTCAGAAATAATTAAAAAAAAACTACAGTTTATTAATTAAATCAAGTATTTACTACAACGACATGAAATTTATGGTATTCTTCCACTTCCCTGGACGTAGACGTAGAGTGCTTTCCTTAGATAGAAGTTTTGTTTTTGTTATTATGAAGTAGATTGGATATTACATTCATATAAAGTTTTCTATGTTAATAATACAAATTAAACAGTATTTTGTTTATTTTGAAGTGAATATTATTTAGGTTTATATCCTTGTAATATAAACCATAAATAAAAAATCCTCCAATTAGATCCTAGACTATGCAGAAATACTTAAACTTTACTACATTACTCTACAAGCTAACCCGACAGTCTTTGTCGTATCTTAACTATACACATATATTTATCATGAAAAAAATATTGCTTCCAAATTAAGTTATAAACTGTCCTATCTCTAAAGTAACATTAAAATGTACACAGTAAGCAAACATTTATTAAAATCGGTACATTCTGGGAGCTCATTTCGGACAAACAACGTGAAACAATTTTTTTATATATGAATTTTTATATATATGTATAAAGAGTCTTGGTTGTATATTTCAGGATGGGCTGTAATATATCCTGTCGTCCGTGTTGTTGCTGCTGCATCCCATGCTTGTGCTGCGACTGCTGTTCCGAACCCCCGCCCCGAGTTGTTCACCACCACCACGTTACCACCGTGCCAGTAGCCAGGGCCCCGCAAATCATCATCAACCAACCACCTTATAGATAAACTATACTAAAACAACATAAAGACAGCTAGCACATATATATAAAACATTTAGCACTTTGTTCTAACCTTTGAAACCGTCTCATAATTTTTCAGCGGAAATGAGTAGGTACTTAATAATACTATGTACTCGTGGCAAACATATTACACACAATATATTTGCAGGCGCCTTACATTCTAATCCAGATGTATAACTTTTAATTTTGCCTGATGGTGCATTTGGTTCCTGTTTTGTTCTCTGATGGTTGTGGGTTTGATCCTTACTCAGGTCAAATAGTTATGTGATTAAAATTTTTGTTTTTCTGGATTATATATATATAATG
Source organism: Heortia vitessoides (assembly GCA_020976665.1). Lineage (NCBI taxonomy): Eukaryota > Metazoa > Arthropoda > Insecta > Lepidoptera > Crambidae > Heortia > Heortia vitessoides. The sequence goes on along the minus strand of JACJUM010001610.1, from coordinate 8,953,908 downwards.
CATTCAAGTATGTATTATGTTTGTAATTTCTCTGCTGTTTGAAATCCGCAACATAAGCGTTTTAAACTACATAGTAAGAGATGTTGTATGCATTTATAGAAAACTCTTTCGGAACTCAGCATTACAAAGCTGTCAATGCTAATTCAATCTAAGCTATCAATAACAGTACCAGCGACTGGATATATGTGAACTAATATTTATCATAGGTACTTAGAATACAATTTAGTTAATAGGAACGCATAATAAGCCGTTTTAATATAATCCTGCAATTTATAAATTACAATTTCCTCATTATTCGTAGCATTGTTTTTGTTCCCATTTTGTTGTGTTATTAAAAGTAATACTTTTCGTAATATTTTTTGAATGACGACTTTAATTGCCTTCTTTATTTCGAAGGATTCTTTTTTCACATACTAAAGGTATGAAATAGTACTAATATTTCATACCTTTATTTTAACCGTTAATTTCCAATTTCATCAGTATATTATACACTAAGGATGTTTACAATGTTATGGTGGCATGTAATTTGGTATACCTATATGAATAGGTGATAACTGAACACAAACATTTAATTCATGTAAACCAAACCGTTTATATTAGCCATTAATATCCATCTGGGGTTTGCGATTGTTATTTCGAGATGAATGGTAATTTGGTATATAAATACAAAAGTTCCAATGGTTCCATAATTCACTCAATACATAATACTGTATGTATTTTTTTAAGAACTATATGTATGTACATTTTATGTAATTATATAGGACAGATGCCTTATAATCGATATTGTGATACCAAATATTTGTAATGTGTTGTTAAATTTATTAGTTTTGTATTTAAATTTATATATAAAAAGTATTATTGCTGTAAAGTTTTTTGTTCTTTACAAGCACACAAGAGTTACTGTTATTTTAAAAATATTCATATAAAAGTACAACGTGATGTTGTTACTTTGATTGTTTACTTATGCAACATAAATAGCATTTGTTTAATATTAGTGAAATATAAGGTTTTGTAAAATATATGTAACTTTCTTTTACTGGGTAATGAGGTCTGTGGGCTATAGTTTTTCTATTACAAGCACATATTGATCCCTTAAATTTGCTATTATTTAGAAAAGTTTTTCTTAACTAAAACTAGAATAAATGCCGTCAAAATTGCCCTAATCATATTGGAAACTCGGCAGGACAATCAAACTTCTAGATACATAGACATTTTATTTCTAAATTTCAGAATTTAGTATTACATATATCTCTTAAGGTATTTTATTTCTTTGATATGAAATACCTTAATAAATATAATAGTTCTCTGTCTTTTATTTTCTAGGGTGATTATCTGCTACCATCTTTATTCTGTTGCAGATTAGTATAATGCCTAGAGATAAAATGATTAAACAAACGATTAATATAATGACAAAGAAAGGTTATTCTCTACTATACTGGTATAGTGGCTATAGAGGCTATAGAGCTGAATCCTCATCTGGTTACTTCAGTTGCATACTAAATAGATTTGGCGCCTCCTGGAGCAAAGCTAGCCTTAGACTTTATATATTACCCCAATACAGAGTAAAATTATAAGTAACTAGCTGTGCCCGCGACTTCGGCGCGTAGATTAGCTTTACCTTGACTTATATAAACTATGCATTTCATGTTTATTTACTCTTATATCGAATCAATGGCCTGAAAAATAAGTATCAAGTTTCTAGCTCTAAAAATACCGATACTTCCTTACAATTTCTAAATACTTAACTTAATACTTAAATTAATAAATACCTTTCATCCCCCCTCACAACCCTTGTTTAGAATTAAAAAAATAGCCTGTCCCGTCTCAGGGTCTAAAGATTGTCTGTGCCAAATTTCATCAAAATCAGTTGAGAGGTTTAAGCAGGAAAGCGTAACAGACAGACGGACAGACAGAGTTACTTTATATAATATAATACGCGTATATAATATTAGTAGGAATAACTGTCGTCAGTTGATGACGCCTCTAGATTTCTTTGTTTCGTTCCTTTTGATTTCAGTTAACATAATCTGGTTCATAGCTGATTTTGCTCATATTATTAGGGAAGGAAACCGAGTAAGCAGGTAGCTGAATATTATTATTTTCGGACTTTTTAATAAAAATGCTTACTTATATATTAACATAGATTATAATCTTATTTAATGTTATTAAGTTTTTTTTACCACGAAGACTGATATACACGTATTACTACTGTATCTAGGTATATAAAGTTAAATATAGATACAATAACATGAAAATATATTATAAATATTTTGTATGTTCCATAACCGTTAACAAATATGTGATAAAAATGATTTTAGTTTTAAATACGTGAAAGTCTATAGACATTGGTGGTAATTGTTTTATCATGCTAGAAGTACTATATGTATGGGGTTGTGGGTAAGCAAATAGTACATGGATAGATCCGGAAAAATTTACAGTTTCCGTGACTGCTTCACGGAAACTGTAAATCTTTCCTTGCCTTTCTTGCCCTATAATAAATTATTGTGTGTCGTTGAAGTAACATGTTCAGTAAAGTTATCAACTAATGCCGAGTAATGATCTAAGTGTTCAGTTGACTGTAAACATTTCAATGCATAGCCTTACGAAACGAAATAGGTATCACATTCCGTGCCACTAAACAGGTTATTTGCACTTACCTTAAAATACATAATAACACGCCAATTAAGTAAAAGTCACATTGGATTTCAGTAAGAATTACATTTTATATCTTACGATTTAGCTTCTGCTCTTGCATTATTAGGCGTAACGTTTTATCCTTAAATAAATTATTATAGCTTTGCTATTCATCAATGTAGGATATAGATGATAGTTAGTCACTACAACACCAAGTTATACACTCGTACATACACCTTGAAAATACATTTAAAAAAATTATTTATGTCAAAACAAATTATTTTGGTGTTACTTAACGTTTCTCGTATATTAAAGGACAAATGGTTTAAGTTTTTAGCATGACAATTTAAAATCTTTCTTAACATTGAATAATTAAACTACATAGCATGACAAATATGCTTCTCGTGTGTATTTTACCTTTGCTAGCACCACTGCCCAATACGTATTTAAATAGAACGTATGTCATGCAAACGAAACATTAACACTGCTACCGTTAAGGTTAAATGGTCGGTGCCGCGATTATGAATAGAGTTTTCGCTGATAGCGCAATAATTTGTCCATTAATTTTGGTTTTCCAACGGAAAGAGGAGCAGTGCGTGTTTGGATTCACGTAACGCACGTACCTGGTATTTGTCAGACGAACACACGCAGCTGTATACGTTGACTGGATTTGTAACCGTGCCGACGGTGCACTGTTTAAAGCCGAATTTATATTTGATTAAAATTTCAAGTTGTGTATTTTTGTAAGATGATGTTTGAATTCGGAAAAGCAGTGTATAAAATTATCTGTTAATATGAAAACCAGTGATATATCTTGTGATCGGATTTTGTAGTGTATAATATTATTGTATTATGTTTATTTGTGAGATGTGATAACAACAGGATTGTGTTGTATTGGAATAATTGGTCACAAAGACAGGTAATTTAATGATATTTCAGAAACACTAACCTTAGTTTTTATTCTTCATTATGTTTTATTAATGAGTATTACACTTACATACATCACGCCTGTGTCCCATCGCAGTAAAAAGACTATCTAAGAATCTCCACTTGATACGAACTTGGCATACCTCAAATGGCATTACTCGTATTAGTCCTTTCATACACGCTCTTTTATTCTTGGTACTTCTGACCTGGTCCTTCTTTAATACCTCTTCTTAATGAGTATAATTGCGTTAAATATATAGTTTATATCACACTATTCTGTGCACAACATAGTGCGTCAAATAAACTAAACATCAAAAACGAAAAGATTAGAGCGGACAAACAACTTTTAAAACGTGATTTGAATGCAAAAAATAATGTGAACATCAAGTCACCTTGTTTTGTATCTCTTCGCTTCATTGAAATCATTGAATATTCTTACGATTAATTTATTTATAAAGCTATTTGGTATGTTTTATAATGCGTGTAAAAGGCTGTGTGTGTGAAAAAGTGACTCTTAAGTATTAAATAATTTCAACTATTCTGTTCTCAACTTAAATACCTATTTAAGTCTAGAAATATTTTTTAAACAACTAATATTAAACACATAATTGCGGGTAAATTGCATAAAACCTTAAAAATTATGCTAATCCGTCTGAGGTAACGGATAGACGGTTGATTAGTTTGTAGTGTGATGTTCAACAGTTTCTTTTTTCAGGATGGGTCTTAGTATAATTGTTAAGCCATTCTGTTGTTGCTGTATTCCTTGCGTGTGCTGTGAATGCAGCTATGACTCTAACCCAGAGGTAGCGGACCGTAGTAGTACTGTTCAGCAACAACCCACGTTCAGGGAAAAACTGGAGTTTCCCCGGGATCCACCGCCCGAGTACACGATGCCCTCTAATCAAGAAAAACCTCCACCATATAAAGAGAAGCAAGATGAAATGTGAAGGTGAGAAAAACATGTCATTCCCAAGTTTTAGATAGTATCTTGCATGTGAAATAACTTTGTCATAATCAAAACCATACCGAATAATGGTATAAAAAGAGAACAGTAACTCATGAAGTTCCCATATACAGCATATATATGACTGTTTAGCGATCTCATTAATATCTATCATCCCTTGACAATACCTCGAAGAGCAATAGAGAAGTGAGGTCACTCATGAATGAGTGGTCTGGCCTCTTTCCTTAGGTAGGAATGGGGTTGTTATCAGAATAGTCAAGATATAGGTTACACAAAAAAAAAAAAAATAGTTTAGCTTCGCTTGTTTGCGTAAATATGCATACACACTCATAAAATAAACGTCAAATAAAGACATGCATTTGAGGACATTGAGTAGATATGACTCGTATTTAAAAATTTTCTACCTATAGATTTACAAAATAATATTACATTAATCCTAGATTTTATTCTTCTTAAAAATGTAGGCACGTGTAAGTAGGTGAAATTTAAGCTAATAAAGATTTGGTGTAACAACCATAACTATTTAAACAGTCAATTAGCTTCGCTAGCTTATTGAAAGTTTTCTTGTGAAAGTAAGTGATATTTTCCACGCTAAAACCAAGTGTCAAGTGTACATTATCGCAATTTGTATTTATTTTATAAATGCGAAATAAGCAAGACCATTGTCAGATAGAGTAATGGGCGGAATTAGATTATCAACAATAAACAACATTGGTTTATCTGCAGTTTTATCTATAAGGGCGAGTGTAGTGTATTTATCGCTTTTGTTTATAACTAGCCAGAGTACTGTGGAGAGAGGCAACAGGCATTTTTAATTAGATATCTGTACTATTGTGTAAGGTACGTATTAAATATTGTTCTTATTGACTTGTGTCTAACAGTAAAACCTAATCTATTCAAGTTCATTGACAGTGTAATTTGGTTAATAGAAATAGAAAGCAAAAGAGAATGTCATGTGAATTTTGACTATGAACGAAAGACGTAATGGATTGTTCAACGGATTGTTATGAATGAATTGTGAAAATTCAGTGATGAAAATGTAGTTTTTACGAAGAACTAGTATATGTATAAACAACAAACTATATATTTTTCATTATTGTTTATCAGAAAAGGCCCTCGATTTAGCTAGCCATTTTGCTAAAGGCCCGTAAAATCCTTATATATTCCGTACTGAGTCATACGACATACTCTCCTTCTTTCTGTTAATATTAGCTTCATGGAACTTACTTGGAACATGTTAATTATATTTATGGGTGGACACAATTTAACATGACCGAGCAAAGCGTCTTTTTAAAATTAATGACAGCAAAGCAGTATGAGTTTGCCACATAAATGCAGTCATACCTACGCTTGTGTGCATGCATTTAATAATCATTTATTAGAATTATTAATAACATGTTTCAACAACGGTCTGACAACGGAGTTATAGACTTTTAAAAATTAATATGAGTGTGACTTCTAATAAAAAACTTCAGCAAATAGGTATTTATTATATGTGCTATATATACTATACCCGCGTATTCCCACAATCCCTTTGCCCAGCAGTATTGGTGGGATTGAAATCCAATATATCTAATAACTATGTTATATATTACAAAATATTTTTTAGAATGGGTCTCTGTTTCTCTTGCTGTGGACCACCACCACCGCATGTAGGAATGAATCATCACGGACCACCACACCACGGGCCACCACACCGCGGGCCACCACACCACGGGCCACCACACCACGGACCTCATCACCATGGACCTCACCATCACGGACCACCACACGGCGGCGGCCATGGGCATCATGGGCCAGGGTTTAGGTGATGATGTAGGAATCGAAGATTTGTTTGACGATATATTATTAATAGATTGACAATGCCTGTGATTAGAGCGGTTGGAAGTGACCAATGCGGCCCATAAGTGTTATAATATAAAGATAATAACTATATATGATATTTCTAGTCTAAATAATAAATTCGATTTTAGAATATATCTCTCTCTTTCATTTGATTAATAAAACTTTTGTTTAATACATACGATATAAAATTGTAGTCATCTGCAGTTATTAAGATTTGTTGCATTAAGAACACATGAGTATTATGTTGCATTAAGCAAGGTATGTAATCTAAATGATCATAATTTAAACGTTGATAAGTGAAACGCGCCCAGAACTGGAGATTCTTATTATGTTGCTATAGAGACGGTTTAAACATAAACTTTTAAATGAAACCCACTTCTCATTTACCGTTACTTTTAATATTACGGAAACTAACTGAATTATACGCCAGACCAGTCGACCTTTATCGAAAATCGCTACAAAGTCCTTACATCTGATTTGTTTGCGCATAAAAATGAAGTCAAACCTTGCTTCATGGACAGAGGTTTCGACTTGGGCAAAAAGCAAGGTAAGGCCACGAAACAGTCAACTTCCTTTTGGCCGTAAGAATGCATAATTAACTCGATACAAACGATGTTATTACCTCGTTATCTTATTGTTTATATCGGATGGTGGAAAAAAAGGCTATACTTTATAACTTGTATTTTGAATGAACTTTACTTCTTAAAATATTTTGTAAAAACATAATTATTCTGGGTAAGATGTATTGCCAGGTTTATATTACTATTCATATATTTCAATATGTTTATACCATTCTATCTATAAAACATGACATTTAAGGAGACAACTGAATGTCACTAACTTATCCGGCATGTTAAGGGATTTAAAAAATACATCACATAAATTATCCTGATTCTGAGATAAGTAGTATAAAGAACGTAAACAAATCTGCAAGCATCTTTATTTAAATAGATCTATCGAATGCATAATTTTTCATATGCACAAGCTGTCTTTATTATATTTATTTTTTTGAACTTTTGTTTTGTAGATTGCTACATTCTCTCGAGTAGCAGTTCCCTGGAAAACAATAATAACATTTCTTTTCAGCAGCTCTACCCCGGAGGAAAATATCATATGATATAATGTAGTGAAAGTAGCTGAAATTGACACAGAAGCCACAGAAGTAAGTCTACTCAAGAGATTTACTATATAAAGTCCCTATTGCTAAGTGCAATGTGCATCATCGAAAGTTATACCGAAGAATATAGTAATTTTGACAATCCTCCATCCTCCTCCTCCAATTCCAATTCCTCATCTTTAATAAAAATATCTGTTTTTATAAAGTAAGACGAATTTCATACGTTATGATATTGTTTTTATTATTTACGATATGTAAACCATTTTTCTACATTTGAGATAGTATCGTTTACATTGTCATATATTTCTTGCTGTCTTTTATTCTACATAAACAAAAATTAATCGTCGAAATGTGTGTACGCGCATAACACTAAATGAATTTATATAATTCCCAAATTCGATGCTATTATCAGGCACATTTTAATACGACTGCTATAACATCAAAGCGTATTTTTTTCGGTCGTGAAATAAAAAAATAGTTCAAAATAATAAATAAAGGAACTGTAAAATTAAAACAGGGAAATAGATTATAATCTTAAAATTGGTTACATGATACACTTATTATGTTTCTAATTCGGAAGTGTTTGGCTATCGAATTCTTTTTTCATTCATATACCTTTTTAGAGAGTAATGTGCTCAAATATCGAATATTCTGTTATCTGTCGGTTCTGGTACCTCAGTCGCCTCTTAAGACATCTGGTTTCCGGGAGGTACTATTGTACTCCGCCGGTACTACACGGCGTCTGTACTTGAGCATACGTTGCATGAATTATAATTTTTTTTTTAAAATAGCTGGAATTGCCGCTCTTTTATAGATGGCCGGTAAAGTGCGCACGCATTGAAGGCGTTTATATATCTCATACATTCTCAACATACCTGACTCCGTGGTAAGTCACTTAAAGCACTTGTGGTATAGACATCAGACGAATGACAAAGATAATATTAAAAAAAATTAACACCCAGACACAGGACAAACATAATAATCATCATATAAATATCTATTCTGGGTGGGGATCAAAACCACGACCCCTGGCTCACAAGATAGTATCACTACCATTTGCGCTATCAGGACAGTCATATCGTTTAATCAGATAAAATAAATTCTATAAACTATAAGGTATATACACTAAAGTAGTATTTGTATGAAAATGAACTCGTGCGGGTGTCGAGCTAATGATGTACATTTTACGCAACGGTAATGTCGTGTGATGATGATGATGCATTATTTCAATTGTTCATTGATAGTATATCTGCATGACTAACTGTCAAAATATCTTAATAATAAATGCTTCTGTGAAAATTTAACGACTCATTGTTAGTAATATTTGACTTTGTCATTTACCGTGTTTTTTCGCTATTTGTACGACTTCTACAGCCATTTTATATTTCTACTATTTGAACTCGACGGTAGATAGCTGGATTTCCTTTATAAATCTCTTATTCAAAGCTCGTATTTACCATTAGAAAGATCGATAACGTATTTTTTTATTGTGTATATGGCAAGTGTAATTTTAGACATATATAATAAGACTACTAATATAGAAAGAGATACTACTATGATTACCAACCAAAGAAGACATGAATAATGTAAATATGGAATGTTTTAAAAATATTTAAAATCTCTACAAGATACTACCATCGTATGTTATTCGTTAGTAAGAAAAACAAGAACGACGAAGGGTATATATAATAATACATACTATGTCAGCTTCAAGAACTTATTTGTACGACATTATTCATATAAATATATAAAAACATATTTTACTCTGCTAGATATATAATCATTGACTTAATTTTATTTCATCCAAGTTCAAACACGGGCAAAAGATAACCCAACATGCTCATCCAACTAGTATATAAATAATAGTCTGCAAAATATAATTAATTATTACTAATTGTGATATTGAAATGTTCTTGGAAATCGCAAATAGATAGAGCGTTGTATCTTATCTTATCCAATCCTATCTGACATACCTGCGGGGTTTGGTGGTACTGAATACAAGCCTAGATTTGTAAAGGCAAATCACTTCGTTAGTGTTGGAGCATCGCCAATAGACTAAGTAAGTTATCTTTGTGTTACATTATTACTAGAAGATTCAGAAATATGTGACATAATAAATATCAATGATTTAAATTAAATGACTGGTTGCGAGATATAAACAACTGTGTCAATTGTTAACATTATTAAAGATAATAATAACCTGAAAGTTATCCGATTCAAGGAGTTGAGGGCAAAGTTTTCAACAAACTTAACTAAAATTAAATAAAATTTATTCATTTAACTTAAATACTCAACCAATTGCATTATTTCTTGTTAATTAAAAATTTCAAAGTAAATAACTTTCAGTTATATAACAATTTAATCTTACTTAACAAAATGTATTGAAAATTAAAATTAAGATCGCATCTAATTACCTATATAAAGTAAAATATGAAAGTGGTGTTACCAAAGCTAGTTTTTTTTTAGTAGAAAATTGTCATATTTAAAAACAAAAACTTTTGAACAATATTTTTTGCTTAGTGTATATGTGCATTCGAATTTACATTCTAAATTACCGCGTGTAATTAGTAATTACACAGAATAATTGTAATATACTTACAACTTAAATTACTAACATCCCTTCCGTTATGTTTGGTGTAACAATTACATGCAAATGAATAATTTTAAAATTATATAATCATTTCTATATTACGCATAGTTTTTAAACGTCTATAAAGTAAACAAATTTAGTTTCATAATATATCTATAAAGCATTTTAATCGTAAATGATAAGCTGCTGAAAGTGGGACAAAACTTGGATGCCAGATATAAGCATTATAAATATTTAAAAAAAAATGATTTCAAAATAGCTAGAATCCGTGTACAGTGTAATGGAAAACAACGTATCACCGTTTCAATTTTGATCTTAACAAAATTTATATAAAAAAAACTAGTTAATTTAATGTTGACATGTCCGAACGTTGTTAAGTCAAACGAAATAATCTTGTGAATGCTTATAAAATATATGTAATAAAAGATTAACTGAACTTAGAGACGATAGTATAACAGACATAACAGAATAGACAGGTATTTACAATGAATTGAGATCTCAAGACGTTAGTTTGTTCTGCGTAAATAGAAATAGTAATATTGAAATAAATAGAATTATGCGGCTCACAATTTCAAAAACTTTGCTTGCCGTAAAATGCCGAGTCCAACCATATTTAAGGTTCATATGTGTTGTATTCTGCAAAGTCTGGATTAAGTTTTTATAAATATCGTACGATATTATGTTATTAATGACCTGAAAACCAACCTAAGTTTATTTAAATACATACATAAATTCACGTTGGCTTCCCGCCGGGGTAATCGCCGCTAATTTTCATTTGCCTCAATCCGTTCATACTTCCCTTCACATACGAATGCTTAGAGTACGCACTAGGCCTATTTTAGTACGTTTCAATTTCATCTGTTTTATTGGATGTTTTGAACCCAACCTGTACCAACTGCTCCAATAACCTTGGCTTCAAAATAAACGTATTGCATCTGCATAATGACAATCATAGATATTGTTCTGTTTATTTTGTAAATACAAGTGTCTGTGTTGTATTTTTTATACGTGTTACTTTGGTATTTTTTTCAATTTTGAATGTAATTAAACTGTTGAAGTTATTACAGGTACATTAATGCATTTGGAAACAAACTAGGGCTATGAAACAATAAGAATATATTAAGAAAAATAATAGATTAAAACTTCGTTTTTGGAAGTGTGATACGAGTGTTTAGTCGGCAAAAACAGAAAAAAATAATGAAATTGTAAAAATTTTCTCTCTTTAATGTTATATATATTGAGTAAAATCTAATTATTTTCATACAACGAACAGACATTTCTGTTTCATAAGGGTGTGTGTCTATTTTCAAGGTCATCATGGGACTCTGTGCAAGTTGTTGCGGCGATGATGACAGGGCGGTGAATGTAGCTGATCAAGCTATGACAGACCCTAGGGACCCTGGCTCCTGGGGAAACACCAATGTAGCCGTCACAGACCAGCCGGAGTTTGGGGGAGAAGCAAGATAGCATCTGAAATAATTTAACAAAATGGATTCTAATTTTCAAGAAATTAGCTCCCCATTTTTAGTCTAATATAGATACTTTTGGATGTTTGAATAATTTTATGATTGTACAATTACATTTAAAATGATCGTTTTGTGAATAAATTATTACTTTTTGATTATGCCTATGGCTTCTGTCAGCATTTTGTAAAGCGAGTGTTTAAATCGATTATAGAGATAAAATATTGATGAATCAGTTGGAAATAAAATTTTAATTTAAGCAAAACATTTATCTTATAAAATGTAATAATATATTTATTTATTTCAGATTACCAACATAACTAACAGTAATTAAATAATAAACACTTTAAAATAAAATAACTTATAAGATAACTTTTCTTACAGTTATAGGTAACCACATCATGCATAAATGGAACATGCATAATCACTTTAAGTAATAACACACATAAATAAAACCATCTAAATCGATACAGCAAACTTAATGTAAGACATCAACAAACTTTATAAGAAACAGAAACTTAGGAATACTTTGAAAATTAACATTAATTTCAGGCAATTTACTGACTAGTTCATTATACAGACGAGACTAATGGATGACAGGTGAGTCACGACCTAGTCTGGCTTTACTGAATTTATTTCTGAACAAACCACAGGGCTGACATGGTACTCTGAGCGGATCATTATAGTTGAAACTTGCCCAATAATACGGGGCAATCAATGCGGTTGTTATTTAATTTATAGAGATAGAACATATCCAAACATATGCGCCTAGTAGCAAGCAAATCAAAATCAAGTGTTTTAATCTGTTATTATAAGGAAACCATTGCCACCATTGTCACCTCCTGGAGGTCTAAAGCGGTATCTTAAGTTACAAAACGTTTAGTTTTATATTCTTCTTTATCAAAAATTGTACTAATATAGTAAAAATATTACATAGTTCAGGTGTTTTTTGGTGTACATTATTCAATCTACAGTTATTGTTATTTTTGCCGTCAGGTCAGCTAAGGAAATACCATAATATGTAAAGCATATCTTAATAAGTCTGTTACAAAAAATATTATTTGAAAATATCTACGATCTTAATATAACAATCCTAAGTAGACATGCAATCTACTCCACACGGCAAAACGCGTCGCGTGCGTCCGTTTGTAATAAGAAAGTTGTTGAATATTAGGCTGACACCGATACTAAAAATAACAAAAGTGGTACTAATAAATTTAATTCTCTTTAAGCAATCACTATTATATATCTTTATTAAGATTAATAATATTTTTATATCGCTATCCATGATGTTATGAGTTGGGAGAGCTAATACCAATACATATATTATTGAAAATATACAATTATTTTTTATCTCGCTATCTCATAGTAGAGATGGACAGGTAAAACTTGGGTAGGTATCCGCAGCTCAATGCTCCTATTTGCGCCTTATATGTGCCATTCTTGGATTGTTAGCTTTGATGGCCTGTTCAGGTTTTCCAGAAACCGCAGCAAACTCCGAACGTTGCTGGTCAAAGTGACCCCGGAGATCCGAATTGTCATGCTTTATCTATCGACTATCTGATACAGTCAGTTCAGAACAATTCAAGATGACATGGCTAAATGTTTCTTCGCTCCTGCTCGCTTCGGTTATGCATTATAGTCTGTCAAAGATAGAGGCTGTAATGATTCGGACTTGAGCTTCTTTATGTCAATTCGTCGGCTACGTCATTACCAGCCTAACTAGATGCGTCTAGCTTGGGTTAGCGGAGAGTTCGTTTGAGGTTCGTTAGGCTGCGTGAGTATTACGAGGTCTTTTGCATAGCTCAACGCGTATTTATGTTTCAGGTTACTAATCAGATCATTAACGCCCAGGTTCAATAGGAGGAGGAAAGGAGGAGGGATCCTACTGTCACACCGCTCCCTGACCCGGTTAGTAACAGGAGCAGCGTAGACAAAAAGATATACTCGAAAATAAAAAAAAACAAAACATTTTCATAAAAAATTAATTTCGTACATTTAATAATACGATTTTTAATATATGTTAAAATCTAAAATATATAAATAATTATAATAATACAAAAGTAATGATAACATGTATTTTATAAAATGGATAAATAAAATATTTATATACCGATACATTTGCTATATATACATGCAGCATTAGCTAGTTTTCAGCAGCTATCTAGAGTATTAGCTAAAACGAATATTGAAGTTTGTTTTCAGAATTTAAGAACAGTTCTTGACTACGGTCCGTTAATAAGTTCATCTCTCAGCTTTAGTAGTGGGTAAGTCAAACCACGGAACTTTTTTGAAATTATTTTTTGGATTTTATTTATTATTTTAGGTCAATTAAGTTACAAAGAAGTTGATAGATAATGATAAGATTTTTGGTAGGAAAAATGGAACTGGAGAGTCAGGATAAAGAAAAATATTTTAAATTAGAAGTTGCACATAGTGTTCAGAACAATAATATAATGGTCCTCTTCATCCGAAGATTCGGCACAAAACTTCGTATTGCCTGAATGATACTTCGGCACCACCGAATGAAATGTAGCAGCACTGATGGCTAGGATGAACCTGGAATATATAAAATCAAATACATTGACTAGCAAAGTGGTATTATTTTGTTGACGTGCCGAGGCCCATTCGGTAGTGTCCTTTTCTTGAGCGCCAATAATCGTAAACATTGATATAATAAACATTTGTACTGTTATGTGTTTTAAAGTATAATACAAGCACTTCCTTTGTACTCTGATATACGTAACATAAGTGATTAAGCTTAGTTAATTCGAAGTCATTGTCTGAATTTGTGAATATATATAAATTCACAAGTAAATTGATTAATTATTTATTCAATATAAAAGTAATTAATTAATTAAGTTAGTTTATAATTCCTGTCAAATACCTACATAACATATTTATGTTTGAACATGTGCCATTCTGCTGTTTATTATTATCACAGTATTACAATTTCCCTGTTCCCATTCAGATCTCATTGCCTTTGAGTAGGACGATCCAGTTGTGCTTCTTTAAAATAGTATTAAAATAATAATCTGATTTAATTTTATTCTAACCTTGCCCGGAGTAATAGAATTCTGGTGGTGGACCCTGGCAATATAAAGCGGTTCTCCAGTGTGCGAGTTACCGGCAGGGTAAGCTCCTACAGGGACTTGGCCGTTGCTGCTCTGCACCCATCGAATTGCGCTAGGCTTAGCTAGCAGGATCTGTGGAATTGTTAGTTTATGTGTTCGTAGTTCTAAAGCAACGAATGATGCCACTTCTATTCAAGTTTAGCGTACATCAAGCTTTTGCAAAGTTATATGGATAAATTTGAAGGACGCTTCGCGAAGCTTTTGAAATCAGTAATCACTAAAGTTTGTATAGTGACGATGGCAAGAAAATACCAGTTGCTCGGGATACCAGAACTAAGTTCATTTCTATTTTATACAAAAATGAATAGTTCGAAAGTGGTGAATTTCGGTGTAGTCAAATATTTAGTAGTCAAAAATCATTTTGTCATCTTTTGAAGTCCATTGCACAATATAGGCCTTCCCAAGAAAGGGGGAATATTGGCCATTATGCCACGCTGGGCAAGCGTGTTGGTAATCGCAGAGTGCAGCTTTCATGACAGAGATGCTACTGCCCATCCCCACCCTGGGCATTTTAACTACACTGTTTCGGATGGATATATTGCCATATGTCGGTTCTGGTGCCTTAGTCGCCTCTTAGGATACCTGGTACAGAGAGAGGTACTAATAATCTACTTTACACTGCACGTATAAGCTGCCGTACAATCTTCAACGAAAGATAATTTTTTATTTCATTTAACTTCTGTATGTGGAAATTAGATCTGTAAAACCGTTATTCTGAAAAATAAATTTTGAGTGGAAATATTTATATATTAACCTATAAATTAAGTAGCTGTAAAATTATTTTCACAATTATTTTGTCCTATATCGTTACAATAATATACACAGTTACAACAATTAAAATTACGAAAATATCTTTTAGATATTGGGATTATTCATAGAATGGAACGTGGATGACGTTACGACCTGTAAACGACCTGTTTGCAATAAAAAATAACCTAATGTTTCGACTTTTTTTATACATATCATCCCAAAGAGTCCCTCCAGGATACAAAGTTAAGTATACGCAGAGGTATCTATGAAAGATTTTACTGTATTTATATAGAGAAGATTTTAAATTACCTCAAAATTGTGTACAGGAATTTCTTTGCCAGAGTGTGCAATGTAAGCGGCTCGGTGTTTGATGGCAAGTTTTCCAGGAATGAATTCTCCATTGTGAAAAGCTCTGATCACCCAAAGGGGGCTACCATCCCAGCCTTCTCTTCCGGCTTCAAGTGCCCGGTGACTATAATTTACGGCCGTCGACGTAGTGGCTGACACCCAATCGATAGGAACTGGAATTATAGAAGTCAAATAAGTAAGAGTTCTTTGATAAGATACTATATAATGCAGGAACATGTTGATAAAAAATAAAAATAATTAAAAATATTTGTAAACGCTGGGAATTAAATGATGACAATAAATTTGTTCACATTTGTTTACAAATTATTAGACAAAACCAATCATTAAAGAACATCGGAGAACGTCCAAACATCCAAACGTCCAAATGTCTGCTCGATATTTTTAGTAATTTGTAATAAATAATTAGTATGTAATATAGTAATTAATATTATTAATAAATAATATAATATTAATAATTAGTATATAAGTATAATCAATCGACATTCTAGGTAAGTGCAGTAAGTAGATCCTAAATTAATATTAAGCATACGTACGATCGACTGGTTTTACCACTGGTGCCTGCTCTGCTGGTGGCTGCGGTTGGCTGGGGTAGTAGTGATTAGTGACGTATGTGGGGTTAGATGGTTCAGGCCGAGCGGGTGTAGGGGGGTACACAGGCCCCATCACGGGGGCCGGGATGAAAGCGATGCCGCCGATAGGGGGTGGTTGGGGATAGCCATAGGGGGGCGGTGGGCCAGCTGGTGGGTCTGAAAATAGTTTTTTTATTTTATTTATACCAGTATACACTCAAGGTTTTTCAGATGAAAAACATTAGTTAACTTACATTTATATAGATGCAAACCAATAAACTTGTTTTTGTCTTGTCTTTGTCTTATTGGCGCGCGCTTTACCATCAATGTTATTGGCAATTTACTGCTATATAGGTAAGTTGTTGTGGGATACTGGCAGAGTAGATTAGTACCTCCCACTGTACTACTTGTCATAAGAGGCGACTAAGGTACCGGGACTGACAGATAGCGGTACATCCATCTATTTGTTACAATGCCCGCTCAGTGCGCAATTAGTTAAAATCCCAAAATGATCATCAATTACTTTGGTAGGCTTATGTCCAGCAGTGGACGTCTTAGGGTCTGATATGTTGATGATAAAGTAGGTACGGTACTAATATCTAATGTTTGTTACTCAAATAATGTTCAGTGAGTACTAACAATACCTATACAATGACAATAAGTTATTTTGATAAGATAAGCTATTAAAAAGTGCCATGAAATAAATTGTTGATTAACACTAATTATTAAATGTATCGGTACATTATGGTCAAAAACAGTACACAGTTATTGTTCGAATGAAATTTGACCATAATGTAGGTAATGTAATATTTGTTACTCAAACAATTGAAGATCGGTCTTCAATTGTTTACAAATGAAACAGTTGACTCAGACAAGCTTTGTTAAATGTTCCTTCATTGGAATAAAGGAAGATTTAAAATATGTTATTTTTCTATATCGATAATATAAATACTAAGTGGTTGATATTTGTAACTTACAGTTTGACATCTTCGTAATGAAATATTGTTGTTATATTTAAAAAATAGCAGTAATATCACTATTGATATAGAAAACACTTCTTCGTTACAGCGATCGTTTATCTACTATGTATTTGTACTGATATCAGGCTCGCATATATCATATATTTGCCACGTCGTCGTTGATTAGATATTGCAGGTAAGAATTTCTTTGAAAATATTACTTGAAGTATCATAAACAAACTCATTATAGAATTACGCATTTCCTTACAAGAAAATTCTAGAGAGGTCAGTATTTTAAGTAAGTTCTATTGTGTAACGTATAGAAGACGATGTTTGAAAGATCCGTTTACTTCACGCGTTTTCATGAATATAGAATAAATTTAACAATATTATTGAACTAGCTTTCTGCCCACAATTATTCCGCTAGGTCTTAATATGTCATCCATGAGCAAGGCTATGTCGACCGCTGACAGCTAAACTGGGCAATACATCTTGTCGATTTCTGTAATAAAAAGTCAGATCTATACCATGAACATGTAGGGTAGACAGAGAGTATCGAACTCCACTTTCTACGATCTTGGCATACCTCTCTCACTTTCCTTACTCGCATTCGTCCTATTATGCACAATCGTTTATTCTTGGTGCTTGGGGCCTGGCCCTTCTTTAATACCACTTCTACCTGGTTATGGTATATATATAGGTATATTCGCCTAGCTAGATCATCGTATACTAACTTTTCCATTTTGTATATTTGTGCAGTCATTATACTTGCAGCCATCCTTTCTACGTGTCCAAACCATCTCAACATTTCTTTCTCTATTGTTCTCACAACATCATCTTTTACACGACATCGATCTTTTCACACACTATTCAACCACACCATATATTCTTCTAAATGATCTCATTTCAAAAGCATTTATTCTACTCGAGTGCTTCTTCTGCCATACCCAACGTTCACTACCATATGTCAGTGTTGAAATAAACACACTATGAATAATTATAGAATTATACTCGTGCCCTTTTTGACATGTTTTAGCTACCCATAAAAGCATGTATGACACCATTGATGCTATTTTCAGCTTTTACTCTCCATTTAATATCTTTTTTATACTTCTCATATCTCGTAAAAGCACTTCTCAGATACACAACTCTTTCACTTATCTAACTTTCATGTCATCGAAGAATTTCACATATTCTATATATTTTCTTTACAAAATTTGTAGAATATAAAACTTAAACAACAGATCTCTTTAAATACAAAATACATGTAAATTATCTCGTTTCCGACCACTCTCTCATCTCTTAACTGTTTTTAGATTGGTAAAAAATTATACCCAGTTTAATCCAATCTCACTTACCAAAGAAAGCCGTGAGCACTTCGCTTTATTTTGAACTTAATTGATATACAACATCGAAATATCGTTAGTCCTCAATTAACAAGATTGAATTACAACTATCACATATTTTTTATAACGATTCATAACGATCGGCAAAATAACACACAAAGAGTGAATACGTGATTCAAACATGTTTTATCGCTACTTTCGAATATTTAACTGGATTTCAAGTGCCTTTGGTTTAAGAAAACCTTTTAATTCTACCTCTCAAAGATCTCAAAGATGCTTGGACTTCTGGTTTAAGATGTGGTCAATCGCTGTTATAATCTTGCTAGCATTTAGTAGTGAATTGTCGCACAAAGAAATACTTCTTCTCAATTTCAAACAAAATATGTTCCAAATTTCACATTTGAATGATGTTTTATGTAACATACTGATTATAGTAATTGAACTCTTGAACAGAAAATCTGTGTGTATTAACATTTACGAAATCATCAGAAATAGCTTTGCTGTTTTTAAAGTCAGTAATAACAATTTGAAAATGATCGCATTTAGGCTTTCATTTTGGTTTGTAGTACAATGTATAATTTTGACAATTCTTATAGTATTGGAAATCTTTGTAACCGAGCCTCCGTTCGTATTGTTAGTTAAAATACCCGCGTTTCTCACTATATCACATCTAACGATTCATATTTATGTGTTGTTATTGTTACTTAAGACGATAAATTATGAATTGTCCCAAATGTTCATATTTAATAACAAATCGATCTCAGTTCAGGGGTTGAGCTCTTTTAAGAGAATGAACTGGTTTAGAAACCTATTTTGTTTTGATAATATGTTCATGGAACAAAATCATCTTAAGGGACGCATTGAACTGAAAATACTATGCAGAATCTACGGTGATCTTAATTTTTGCATTAAATTGTTTGAAACTTACCACGGGCTCCAGGTGAATACCGATCGATAAATATGGAAATATTCCGTTTAGTGTATTTATATCATGCGATCTTGTTCTTTTCAGATATTGTTAATAATTTGGTTGTTGTTTACGAGCACTGTCGTTGGAGCTACACTAATCACGTGTAAATTGGTATGATCCTTCTGATTAGTTTCCTTTATTTTATGACATTCTTGTAAGACGATATATTTTAAAATATAAAACTAACTTTTAACTACTCTTAAACGCGTACACAAATTAGGTAATGTGATTTATGTTTTATAAAAAAAATGCTACAATTAATATGTGTGTTTCTATCTATAAGGCAAAGTATCCCTGGTTGGTGATCACTAACAGTTCGCTGCTCTTCATATGGTGCTACATTGCTTGTTACGTCTCCGACCAGCTTCGAAAGGAGGTAGATATCACTGACAATCTAATCATCAAGCACCTCATAGATTATAGATTTGGTAAGCGCATTGTTTACGTAAGCTATTACTTTCTAGCCTAATATGCAAAAAAATTTTTGCCTATCAATTAATTCTACATGATAACTATTAAGAGTATACTAGATTCTAATCAAACCCCGTTTCGATTGTATTTTAGACTTAACGTTTCTTTTGTATAGTTTATTTCTGATTAATGTTTATTACAAAATGAAAGTTTGTCCTTCATTAAATTTATATGTCACCAGATCAATTTCGCAAGAATGCCCTTCAAAATTTCAAGCACCAGGTGGCGAGCGGGCGGCTAGAGTTCAAAGCTTGCAACTTGTTCAAGCTCAACTACGGCATGCTCCTCAGCGCAATCATGAATGTTATCACGTACACCATCATCCTGATACAATTATTCTTGACAGAAAATTGATAACGGGATTTGATTTTTATAAAATCAAAGTCTAGTTAAATCACAAATGTTGAAATTTTATAATCAGCCATTATCTACATTTTCTAATATCAATTTCCAAATAATATTTTTTTTATAAGAATTCTGCATCAATAAGAATACTAGTTTTTCGGGCAAACGGATATATAAAATAGCGGATTACTTAGACGTCGGCGTTCGGATCGGAGCGGGACCGGCAGCATTCACTCAAGGCGGCCTTGAGGCCGGACCTCAGCTTGAGTGGCTGTCGTTAGGGTTATTAAAATTATAAGCAGAAGAGGAAGACTGGTTAAGCGCATTAATGCATGTCGGTATTCGCTCGAAGAGCAGCGACTACATTTGCGCGAGCGCGGTGTAATGCTCTATGAAAATAATGCATGAATGGTACACAAATACCATTCGATACCAAATTGAGGGAACTGACGGAGCATTTATAGAAGTGATGCTATCGGGCGGGTCATCGAGAACGTTTTGTGGTCAATCGTAACGGATAAAGATGTCTTTCCGTACTGTATATTTATATAGTTTATTGGACACCACGTCAAAGAAGTTCTATTTTTACATAATAAACAGGAATAATTTATAGCTTGTCTGACAAATGTAAGTTTAGTGTAAGTTATAATTACGTTTCTGATTTGTTACATGTTCTAGTAAACTATTTTACTTGTATATCGTATTTTATTAGTTTATCAATTTACTTTTTAAATATTATATTAGAGTACACTATTTTAATATTAAGTTATCTTTACATTTAGTCAATTGTTATAAATTTATGCAAAGAAGAGGACTTTAATTTGTATTTCTAAAAAATTTTTAAAGGACTTTGGAAAAAATGTAAATCAAATAAAACCAGCCATTATAGATTGTATTCTTAAATTTATTGAGATTCTAAGATTACTGTAAAACTCGAGGCCGAATTCCTTCTCAAATATAACACACACATCACAACACTTAATACTAAAATATAAATAAAATAAGATGTAATTTTCCTTTATTGCTATTCCGACTAAATTATATTATAGCAATGTTTCTACAACTAGTTTAAATATGTTTTCGAAGATACTTGTTACATCTTCAATCCTTAAGACCTTGGACGATCTTTAGTGGGGTCCGAAGGGCCGTGAGGCTTCTCATAAGACGGTGGATTGTAGGGCCTCTGCCCGCTGTTGAAATTTGGTCCAGACATATCTGTTGAACAAAAAACATCATTAGACAACCGGAAATTCTAAAATTTTTTATGCCTGTTGTGTTGACTTTGAAAATATAGTCCACCGTTGTAGTATGTTAATTACATTAAAAGTTTAACTGTTTTGGCCAATGTCCTATTAATAGATGGTGCTAAAATGGTGATGGATACAGGCACATACTGTCGTAAATAAAAAATCTAATCTTTATTTTCATAGCTAATCTGAAGTGAATCTTAAGTTCTTTTAATGATAGCTAGGGAACTATTTTAGATACCGTTCCAACCATAGGCCTACCATCCTGCACCGCTCAGTTTACTGTTTCCACTCTACCTTTTGTTACACAACAGTAGAGCTCTATTCCCTTATAATAAAGATAAAATTGGAATCAAATTTGACGTGATCCTTTCAAATGCGTAACTACTGTTACGCAGAACAACGTAACGATATTTTAATGTTATTTGTGAAATTAATATTTTGTAATAAGAAAATAAACAGTAATAGTACATGTATGTAAAATTAGAATATACTCAATCAAATGAACTTTATGATGATCTGACTAAAGCCTGGCTTATGTCCATCACAGGTTTACGGTGGATGTAGGCTGCATATTGAAAATAACTTGGGGAGGCTTATATCCAGCAGTGGAGGTCCAACGACTGATGTGATGATATTGTTGCTTTACTTATTATACATACATATGTTTATTTGTATAATAATCACGCCTGTCCCTATTAGTTTTTTAGCATTAGCATTAGTCCTATCATACAGGCTTGTTAATTCTTATTACTTCTGACTAGGCCCTTCTTGAATACGTCTTCAACCAGGTTGAGTTATGTTCACCTAGGTCATCCTATACCAACTCTTTTATTTTGTATATTTGTACAGCCATTCTACTTTTGTCCGACCTTTATCCTATATGCCCAAACCATCTTAACATTCCTTTCTCTATTATAGTCACAACATCATCTTCTCTCGACAGCACATCGTTCTCTTACACAAAAATAAAAAAGTTAAATCAACATTTACCAGTTGAGAAAAGTGAGTATAGATTTCATATGTATTTTGCATATGATAATAATAATAATAATAATCACTTTACTGTGAACCAATAAAAACAACACAAGAACATCCCAAAAACATGGAATAGTAGGCACAAGAGGCGGCCTTATCGCTAAATGCAATTTCTTACAAGCAACCTTTTGATATCTTGGCTTGATCGTAACAACCTAGGAGTTAAGTACATATTTTAAAATAATTTATAAAAAATAACGTCTGGCGATCATTGAAGTTTTGTGTTTATATTAAATTTTGTGTTAAGATCACAATACTACATAATGTATGAAAATAATAAATTAAACAATTGTATGATAAGTGTGTTCCCGCGAGTGACTTCGACCATAAATATTTTATAGTCTTAAATAAACTACAACAGTAATTCATTGTTTCGTTTTTTCTATCTTAACTTTCGCAAATAAAATAGGTCGTAATAGTATGCTAATGTATCATATGTAAATTATACCTTTAAATATATTTATTACAGTAAAAATATAAACATATAAATTACCTGTTGAACAAACTGATCTGCACGAAATCACCAAAACGATGCTTGTTTCAAAGGCACTAGTACAACGAGACAAACACCAATGACTACCAAATGCTTCGTACGAAATATATATAGAAAATTTGTCTATCATATGTACTTTATCTTGAAATAGTTATCTGCAAAAGCGTCTTTGTTTTTGATTTCCCTAAAATTCCCAAGATTACCATTGGTTAGACGTGGAGACATGGGCGTGTCGTTTTTACGACTTGCATTATCGTCATTATTTATATATATATAAAACTTTGACAGGCACAAGTATGCAGGCTTTTATCATGCATTTTTAATAGATTGAAGTACAAATTATTGAAAATCAACAGTAGCAATAAAAGAAATGAAGAAATATTCTTTTATTTCTTGCTACAATATTCAAAACGAAGTATACAGTATATTAAATTTTTTGCTAAATCCTAAATAATTAACTTAACGGCAATTATTTCTTAAATATGCTCGATTATTTAAAACTTATAATTCAGAAACTTACTAAACTCTATATGTATTTCGCGATTATTTATAAATAAATATAAATATATATATCGCTCCTGAGCCATGTTTATAAGTTGTTTTCTAGGGTCATTACGAACCGTCTCGAATGCAGGTTTAATGACTTCCAACCTTCCAAACAAGCCGGTTTTCAAAAAGGGTACCTTTCAATAGACCACAAATTCATGTTGTGGCAAGTTATACAGAAGATATCATAACAGAGTAGAACAGGCCATTATGAACACAAGCCGCATACAACCGTACCTATTGGAAGTTACTTGTCGAGGCCTATGTCCAGCAGTAGACGTCTTATGGCTTATATGATGGCACTTGATTTTTTAATAATAATAATAATAATACATTTTATTGTAGACCTAAATTTACAGGCAATAATATTAATAGTAATAGATTGCGAAGTACTATTAGCGGCTTTATCGCATAGAGCGATTTCTTCCTGACAAACTGGAATGGTAAAAGTGTGAAAAATATATTTAAAAACATGAGGTAGCATGAAGTGTACCAATGAAAATAAAAAAAAATAACGAAAAACATGACACAACCGTTTAAAACTAAAAAAGAAAACTAATACATCTTTGAAATATGTACTCTACAAGTATAATATATACCTTAAAAGTAATTCTATTGGCCATATAGGTACATTTTAGAATCAAAGTAATCATAGCGATTCTATATAATACACTCATTTGCAAAAAAAACGGGCACTTAAGCATTTAACCATTTCAAATGTAAACATTGGTTTGTTTGATAATTATAGGTACTTTCACAATTTTGTAAATTAATAAGCAAATAATTGTTTTCGTCAGTATTATCATAAAATTTTGATACAATTTATGGGTTTTAATGCTAAAGTTCACTAGTAGTGTATGTTCACTAGAAGTGAAAGTTAACAAAGATTTTTGTTTGTTATTTCTTTAATAAAGTAAAAGCAGATGTTTAGTATCGAGTATGACCCCGTCTAGCTAAAATCACAGCTGAATTCGTCTGGGTATGCTAGCGATGATATATATACTTGCTTGCGAAATACGTTCCCACTCCGGGGTAATCACATTCATCAGCTCACTGGTTGCACTCTCAGCCGGTTGTACTGATCTTACGCGTCGTTTCAAAACGTCCCAGACATGCTCTATGGGATTGAGGTCGAAACTTCGAGCTGGCCAATCCAAACGACGAATGCCAAGCTCTTGCACATGCGCTTCCACATCGCCAGACCGGTGGGCGCGAGCGTTGTCATCCATAAAAATTGAGTCTTCGCCTGAAGCGGCCAATGCGGGTTGTGCATAAGGAATTAGTACTTCCGCTATGTATCGATGTGCAGTCAGTGAGCCGTTTTCAATGAAGACTGAACGATCCATTGAATTTATTCCTGCTCAAAACATAACAGAGCCCCCACCATAAAGTGTGATTTCTTCAAAACAAGCCTCTGCAAAACGTTCTCCTCATCTTCGTAGCACTCGCCGACGTCGATCTTCACCGAACAGAGATATCCTGGCTTCATCGGAGAACAATACCCTATTCCAGTCTTCTTGAGTCCATGACTCACAATTTCGAGCAAACCTAAGCCTGGCAACTCTGTGCTCACGAAGTAACTTAGGGCCGCGGGCCGGGCAATGACTGCGTTTATTAGCCGAGAGAAGCCTCCTCCTGACCGCCCATAGACTATATATGCACATCTCTTACTTCTTCGAGGTTATCCTTAAGGTCCACATACGAAGACTTGCGATTTCTCAATGCGCGACTCACAAGAAAACGATCATCCCGTGGCCTTCTCTCGACGGAACCGATGTCTTGATACCGCTGCCAGGTCCTTTGAACCGTCGAGCGACTCACACTTAGCCTTTGAGCCACGAAGTATTGGCTGCGACCCTCTTCGAGCAGCGCAATAATTTTGGTAGGTTTTACCGTTTTCTCGAACATTATCGAGACAGCTAAACAGCAATAAATGAAGATTTGACAATTAAGAATAAATGTTGTATGAAATAAACTAAAAGTAATGAAAACCGATATTATCTTTTGGAACTTTCGCACCAAAAGTATAAGATAAAAAGTAGTTTTCTGTAAAAACGAGCATCAAACGAAAATTTGAATTTAGAACGTATTGTTTTAAACACCTCGGCATTTTTAAAACCGGCCAGCAACATGTACAAATGATTAAAATCATTTTTGTACCGTATTTTTTTAAAGAAACATTAAAATCAAAACCGCCAGATTTTTTTTTGCAAATGAGTGTATTTTAGGAAGAGTGCATTCTATAAAAACTCTAATGACAAAAAACAGTTGACACGGCAAAAAAATTCTAAATCACAGGAGAAGCCCGGCTCTATCGATGCATAAATTAAAACAAATCTAACAATAATATACATCTAAATACTCATCATCATCTTCATCATCAAACCAGCCATTGAATGTAACACTGCTGGACATAGGCCTCTTCAAGAAAGGGGGAAAGTAGTTCATAATTGCCGCGCTGGGCAAGCGTGTTGGCAATCGCAAAGCGCAGCATTCGCGACGAGGATAGTGCTGCCTATCCCCGCTCTGTGCATTTGGACTGCAATGTTTTGGATGATAATACCGCCATCTGTCGGTTCTGGTACCTTAGTCGCCTCTTACGACACCTGGTACAGGGGAAAGTATATTCTACAGTGCCGGTACCTCACGGTATGTCAAATATAATAACAATACAAATATTATTGAGTTAATAAATTTTTTATTATTATTAATACGCATCGTAATACAGAGGTACCAGAATTGACTAATGGTAGTATATATATATATATATGTATAGTAATAAACATCCGCACATTGTAGCTCAAATGCACAGAGCGGGGGTGGACAGCAGAATTTCTGTCGCAAAAGTTGAGCTCTGCGATTGCTAACACGCTTGCCAGCGCATTCCCCCTTTCTTGAGGAGGTCTATGTCCAGTCATTGGTAGACTTCCGATGGCTTTTAATACATCACTATTTCAGGTGATTTTCAACGGAGTTATCCAAGCCGGCGTAATAAATATGCCACCAATTCGATATGCAAATGAATAAAAAAAGACAAAGCATGAATATTAAGAAATACCGCTCCTATAATCATGCTATTTTAAGTTGGATTTCAAATATGTTATAAATTTTAAGATGATTTCGTAATAAATATGTAGGTAAAAATTCCCAGTAAGAAATGCATAAATAAGTTAGGGTAGACATAGGTAGTTACGTAATCTTATAGGCATTTATATAAAATTCTCTACCAACTAAAAAGTTACTCAAGAAACGAAAATAAATAAAACCAATACCTAAGTGTTTGTAGCTATACAGTTACATTTATAAATCACTTCCCTCTATACTTTATTCAGGCTATGGACCAATTGACTCAAGAGTATTTTTTTGCATATAATAGAAACTCGAGCCCCTTAATTTATTATTCAAATTGTGCTTTTGTTGAGTTTTTTAAGTAGAACCACGACAATAAAATTATCCAAGAGTGTCGTGAACAGCTTGTTTTTACTTTATATAAAAAGTGCATATGTCTACGCCTTAAAAATAAGTGTAATTTCTAAACGTACTACAAATACTTTACATATAAATGGAATAGCTGACTTATATGTCAACGCAGGGCCTTAACTATAAGGGTTAGAAACTTGAAATTTTGCATAGAGTTGCGGAGCACTAAGAAAGTTTACTAAAAATTTTTCCCCTAAGGGCGTAAAACGGAGTTGCAGTATGAACTATATGAACTTTTAAGTTATTCAAATGAGTTTCAGTATAAACGTTCTTCATTGAAAGTAATGCAACATATGTAATTGTTTTTTCATTAAATATCCCTTAATGCGGAAGGGGCAAAGTTAGAATGACAATTCTACAATTAAACACAGGTATAACAGCGGGCAACTGCTAGTGTTACATAAACTATTTACAACAATGTAGAACTACAATGTACTACTACTAAATTTAACTACATTTTATTTCTTAAGTCGACTGTAATATCGTGTCAACAACTTTTTTAAAATTACTATTTAACACTAACCTAATGATTCGGTTACATGATAGGGATTCCATTTTTAAAGTTAATGTAATTTGGGTGTCAAGAAATCCAAGCATACACGTAGTAAAATTTTAAGGTTTTCAACCTTTAAGACGTCATACCTTGCGACTATTCTACTGTGGCCGAGCCCTGCGACGTAGAATCAATATTTTATCGAAACAACCTTGATTCAAAACCTATAGGCAAGATAAAATTCCGAATGGAGGCATCATATGACATGATCATCTTGTTTATCTAACGTGGGTTTTCCAGCGGTTATTCCATAATTTCGTTATATTGGATTCGACAATCTAGAAAAATGATGGCTCGATGGATGAGTTTTTGATGTGTACACATGATTCATTGTGATAGGATTTCGTGAAGAGCAGTCAGTAGCTTAATACACAAAAAGATTCATAAACAACAAAACTACTTTTTACTGTACTAAAAACGGTATTTATTTATTCGTATAAAACGTTTGTGGACAATAATTAATATTCGGAATCAATTGAGTTTGCAACATCGATAGAGTCAGGTAATTTTTGTATTTATTTCAGTATTTAGGGAACAAGGTACGAAGTGATCTTTCTTTATTTTATAGAAGGGACTTTTTATATCCCGTCTAACAAGTCTTCTATCATATCACTTATATCAATACCTTTTTACTTGACCTGCAATATAAATTTCACTTATATAAATCCGGCGCCTCATTCGCGTGTTTTTTTCATTCATTATTGTTTTATTCCGATTACTGCTTTTATTGAGCAGCATAACATTATGACATGCAGTCTTTTTTCAGAATATGTTCCAAATTCTTCAAATTAATTTATCAGACAACAGAGATAACCCCTGGCATTTTACATATAATACATGTTATAATAACGAACGACCTAAGGTATATCAACCTGGTTGATCACAATATATATTACATAAGAGGTAAGGAATTACAAATAAAGTTATTCTTAATTAGTGATAAAATTGATATTGTATGTAAAACAGAGCACTGGTTAAAATGTAATGAATTTATGTTTAATTTATATAATATAATCACAAGCTTGTTAGTTCGTTTAGCAGAGTTAATTCAATAAACGGTGGCTTATTAATTATATTAATCAAATTGATGAAATTTAAACATCGTAAGGAAGCCTCTCTGTGGAACGAACAATTGAAGTATCTGCTACAGAGTTGGAGCAGTTAATTGTTGTATGCATCTAAATACCGCCCTTGAGCAATTTTAATAATTTTGTATTACAAATGGAACATGGAATTATCAAATAGTAAAAAGCAAATTGTTGTGTGTGGAGACTTTAATATTAATATTCTAGAAAATTGCTCTACATCTTTGAAATTAATCAGTCTCTATAAATAATTTGATCTGAGTTGTTTATTTACTGAACGTACTCAAATTATTACCGCTACTAGTGCTACCTGTATAGATAATATTTTTTCTGACATTGTTTAAATTCGTAAAAGTATAATTAGTTAATTAGAATCAGATTATTTGGGACAACTAATACAATTTAAAACATTCAATAAAAATATATCTAGAAAGGTAATAAGTTTTTTGCCTGTAACTGAAAATCGTTAAAAGAGAATATGGTATTATTTGTCTCAAAAACTGCCTCGTTTGATAGCGAATTTAGACCCTAATGAGATTTATGACCCTTTTTTTCCTTAGTTTTATTAAACAATATAATATTCACACAAAAAACAATACGTTACGAATATATCATATCGTATCGATCAGTATTCGGCGCATTGACAACTAAGGAAAACTTTGTATGAATTGTATGAAAAGTGGCGACATGACGGAAGTGATGAGTTCAAACATGTTAGAGATTATTAAAAAAAATTCAAAGCAAATTGTCTTAAAGAAAAATAATTTTTTTGAGAACGAAATTTCTATGTTGCAGTTATGTAATTAAAACAATTTGGGCTATTATTAAAAAAGAGACTAGTAGATCGAAATACTCAGATAGTGATTTCAAAGTTAAATTTGGTGATAAGTGAATAGAATCCAGTTTAGAAATTGCTATCGAATTTAAGATTTTTTAATCTATATATAACAACATCTACAACCAACTCCTTTAGTTCCTCACCATTGTCAGCCATCGCTTTGCTTGAAGATAAAGTGTCGAAATTTAGTATTGAAATAAAATTTGAGTATGTTTCACCTTTTGATATAATTAAGGTATTTAAATCAATTAATATTAAGAAGACCATTGATATATAGGGGGTTTCTGTTCATATTCTAAAATTCCTTATGCGATCTAGCGTTCGACCTAGCATCAATATTTAATAACTGTATTAATAGTGGTGTGTATTCAGATTTAATGAAACAGACTAAAATAACTCCTCTTTATAAATCTGGTAATACTTCAGACCCCACAATTTTTAGACAGATTTCTGTTATATCGACATTTAGTAAAATTTTTTAAAAACTTATTCTGCTGTTGCAGAATAAGACACTTTTATAACTATAATTTATAGCACGATATACTATTTGGTTTTACTAAGGATGCCGGTGTTGAGCTTATTAAAAACATTTATGATGTTTGGGAGGATTCGCATGATGCTTTGAGTATTTTCTGCGATTTGTCCAAGGCATTGTATTTGCGTGCACTATGAAACATTGATCAGAAAACTACACCATTATGAAGTAAAGAACTCAAGAAATATGTTAAAAATAAGCTTATCTCTATAGCTTTCTATTGCTTTCAATATTACGTCAACGACTAAACTGATTGGGATTAAACTGCTTTAACCACTGTCTTTAGAACAATGGTTTGTTAGCGCCGACACAGAGACGACAAAGACTTTTATAATCCCTTGGGTCATCATGGTCGTCTGTATTATATATAAATATGCATATCCTAATTGGAAATATTAATGTTATTATTATTACTTATTTTGTTATTATTTTATTAACAATTTGAAAGTGTGATAAATAATAATATTTGACTTTGACTTTGATCCTAATCCGAGGCTGAAAGTAGACACGCAGCGTATTTATTATACGGGGTATTTAAAGAAAGACGCCGGTCTTTACGTACCCTGCACGCTCTAGCATAGGTCTGCGGAGATCCTTCTAACTATTTACACTGCTAAAGGTAGATTGTATGTTAACCACGTTCATTTTTGGGTCAGTTGTAAAGAAAAATAGTTGGAGTGTCTTTTAATATTATGTAATAATGTTTAGTAATTTTTGAAGTTTTTCGTTAAGTTTTTGGTGTTCGATTGCCAAATTACAATATCATGATTGGGTAGCAATAGTTGTTAGCATATTTCGCTGTGTCTATTAAATTCTTTAAATAGTTGTAACGACAACCTTATTTTCCATAGTGTATTATTAGGCTATTCACTAATTTTGCCTTCTTTCAGTCGTCAATTCCCTTAAAAAGACGTTATAGATTTTCAATACGTAAGTATTACTAAGTTTTGTTACTCAGAAATGGAATCCCAAATTACTTATGTGGTAAAAGCAAAATAGGAGTTTCAATCTTTGTTTTGTCAAGCAAAATCGCTTGAATAGCCTTATTGTCAACATTGGACTTTTTCGGCTGTAATGTATACGAGTACATATTCACGACAGAAAAATGATGAAGTATCTTGCGCTACTATTGCTTTTGAATATTCATTTATTGTTTTATATTTATCATATTCCTTATGTTTGTTTGTTATTACTAGACGCAGGATGAGTCATCAAAATATAGCAGATTAATTATTTGCATGTATGTATAGTGATTTGTTTTGTTACAAAATTCAAATACCGTTTATATTCTTCCATTCTAAGACGAGAAAAAATGTAGCTATCTATTATTAAAAAAACAAAATAAGTTCAATAGTCTTTAAGCCTATTCTTTACAAATAAAAAAACCAGTTTTTATTTTTATAATGTTATCATACTAATTTTAAAATTGCTCCTTTCATGTATTTCTAATAGTAAAATTTCAACTGATAAGTAGTTTGCGAAAACTCTATGAGGTGTTTCTAAAGACTTGCTTTAGACTCTTAAAAAATTAAAAATACATCACTAATAGGTGAATATATTATGTCAAATTACCCAGGGTCATTACCCAGGCTAGGGATAGGATATTATATCCTCGGGTGACAGGTTGGTGACGTGCTAGTGATATCATTGTGATATTACAAGCGTCACCGACGCTTACCATCACGCGGTCGGCGGATGTCCCTTAACTTGATAATATATTACAAAACATCTTTAATGATATGTCAAATTTGAGATGGATGTTTGTTAATAAGTCTCGCCAGGCCAGAGGAATAGATCAGATTAAATATTCAATACATACGGTTCGGACGTCGTACCTACATTTTATCGGATCGAAATGATGGACCCAATGTTGCAGATGGTAGTGATCATATCTAGTGTGCCAAAGGTTGTGTGTTCGATTCCTACCCAGAGCAAATATTTTTCTGATGAATATTTATATTTGTTCTGTGTCTAGGTTCTATTTACATGTATCAAAGTATTATGTCTGATATCCGTAACACAAGTGTTTTGCTACTTATCTCGGAGGCAGGCCCGAGTATGAGATGATCTTTTTATAAAAAAATTAAGTTAAGTACTATAGTAATATAGCCACACAGACATACATTAGGAAATAAATTGTAACAAACATATAAAAGTAATAGTATTCTCAAATACTAATTCTCCATCACTATTACAGCCGTAGAAGTTGAATATAGGTCTCCCCAAATGATACTACAAAATTACTACAAAGACCGATTGAATGTGGCTTGCATCAACGTGATCCTGAAGTTTTAATCAAATCACCTGTCCACCATTTGAGTGAAGGTCTTACTCTGCTTTGTTGTGGGTAAAAATAATCAACGGCATGTCAGCCGTTGGACGTCCACTGCTACCTGTATTTCACACTGCGATTGTATGCCGCCTGTGTCCAGCGCGGTCCTGTGGTCTTAGTCTACCACTGGCTAATAAAGTGACTTTCAATTATTGACAAGTTTTTAAAGTTGGTTGAGTGGTTTTTGAGTTTAATTGTTACAAACATGCAAAAGTATAAATAACAAACTTTTTGTTAATATAATGTAACATATGTTACTTGACGTTACCAAAAGAATATAGCCTTGCATTGGTAAAATAATTTCCAAAATAGGATATGTAGTTTTAAAATATTCCTTACAAGCAAAAATACATTTTATTTCTAATTGATATAAACATGAATCAAAATAAATGTACGTATGTGTGCGTGTGGGTGTGTGTTCATATGCATGTACTTGTATGACATGTGTGATATTTTACATATAAGTACATATGTAAAATATCACACAAGTCGTCCACAATAACAATTTTCTCAATAAAATTTCCATATTTAAGAAAACAATCACACTCATATTATTAAGGCGAAAGTTTGTGAGTGTGTACGTTTACTTCAAGGCGAGAGATATGCGGAAGTTGCGAGAAAATATTAGAACAAGAATGCTTACAACATTTCATACTCAGAGATGTCGCTTAAAACACTTGTGTTACGGATATCAGACATATAAGGCATCACAAATACAATACTTAAGTATGTATTTAAAACGCAGACATATAACAAACACAAATAATTATCCTTACCTCCTTATCTTTATCCTTACTTGATTATTATATATTCAGTACTAATATTGTAAACGCGAAAGTTTGAGAGAATAATTGTGTCTTAAAACTCTCTCTCGCAAATACTACTGAGTAGATTTCAATTCAACTTTACAATAATATAGCTCATACATCGGTATAACACATAACCTATAATTTAAAATGATTTGTACAAGATATAACCACATGTGTTCTTTGGCGCCCAAAATTCCTAGCCATTTCCATCCGCTAATCTGATTATCATCTAACGAACGTCATTATGTGTAAGATTACTTCTATATTGAACTCTGGCCCTATAATATGTAGTAAAACCGAAATAGTACAACCGTTCGAAAATTATAACAGTAATTAATCACCACCATCTCCACTGTCTGTCTGTTCTGCGGTCACGACTGAACCGCAGAGCCAATGATGATGAATTTTATAATTAAGGATAGATGGGAGCTTGGAGTAGAAAATAGGCTACTCAGAGTATTGATCGTGTGTATAGCGGACAGCTGGTATTCATATTATAAATATTTGTCCTGAGTAGATATCAAACATTTAAGTGTTGCCGCACAAATAATACCATCTGCAACATCGGGCCTGTCAAATG
This sequence comes from Heortia vitessoides, assembly GCA_020976665.1. NCBI lineage: Eukaryota > Metazoa > Arthropoda > Insecta > Lepidoptera > Crambidae > Heortia > Heortia vitessoides. The sequence continues at coordinate 8,919,919 of JACJUM010001610.1, read as the reverse complement.
ATGGAACCTTCATTGTACATTAATGATAAATATTTGATTTAAGACCAATCCTACTTAAAAATTACTTGTACAAATATTATTTAAGCAAAGTATGTTATATTACTTAATGCGCACATTATTTAGACAGGCGCTTTTTGTAAACGCGCGAAGATCTCATTCAATGTCATGCTTCTTCCGCTATATCATATAAACAATATTTTACATTAACCTCTCGAACTAATTATAAGTTAAAGAATCCGAAAGTAACAACTACAATGATCCGGTAATAATTAAGACAAATGGAAATTAAAGTTAACAGTTTATTTAATATATAACAATATGAAATAGAGAATATAAAAATACAAGTACTTAAATCTATGAGCTACGTTACAAATGATTCGAGATACATGGAATAGGGCTACGGAATCTAAAATTTCTCTTAAATTTCGGTATAATTTTTAACAACTCTATTGATAAAGCAGGTAAAATTTTGGATACAGAAAAAAAGACAAAAATTGCATGAATACTACAAAAAAAATTCTGTATATAATGAAATTTGGTTTCGTAAAAAGTGCTTCATTTGCTGGAATCAGATATTCCTGCAAGCGATTCATAGTAAGAACTTTTCTATGCCGTAGCGAAGGGAGTTTTAACAATTGCGATGGTCACTGTTAAGAGTTTATGTTCTACCTGGTATATCCGAAACACGGATCAAATCTTCTAGGCATAGGATCTTGTTCAGGTCTTCTAATATTAGCAGCTGTTGTGTAGCAGTAGGCCGGGTGGACAAAATGGCAATTTGCTGGTGCGACATAGCAAGGCGCTTGTTGAACCACTCTAGGACCAAAGCACGGACTTGGCTGGATCCTTAAGTAGTTCCCAAACCCTACTCCCGATTTGTTATTTTGTAGATTTTGCATTCTGAATTTAAAAGAAGAGACATATTAAAGAAATAAAACATAGTATTTGTAAAATAAATATCAAAATAATCTTGTTTAATTTTTTGTGTTCTCTATATGTATAGTGTTTCAAGGTGTGATTTTCTGAAGTGCTGATGAAATAATTAGCATTTCAAGATTTTGGTATTGTAGAAGTTAACTTTGTATTGATTAGAATAAATTTAAGTACAGTTGCACCTTTTAGTCCATTCCAAAATTAACTCGGATAATACGAATGGATAATATATTCTAACATATACGCGCTTACACCTAACTAACGGCTTTGAAACATCGTCAGTTGGCGGTTTAATATTGAGAGCAGTTGCAGAAAAAATATTTAAAAAATGTAAAAAGTTAACGTTTGTAAAACCGTTATAAGGCAGGTTTATTATTAACCATTGGAATTAAAGTTACCTCACTATTTAGTAATGTATACATGACTAAAATATTTACAAAAGATTGTCAACGTATATGATCGATTTTTAACGGATTGCTATAAATCTTTGTACCTACCTGCTTGTGTGTATTTTAAAACGATATGTTTCACTATTGATCAATGACTGCTTATTCAGTAACAGTAAATAGTATTTATAAGAATTGTTTTATCGATGACCAATCTAAGGTTTGTCTGATAGCCTACTTTCTTTGTTTTGTTTTCAGGACGTTTAACCTAAATTCCAACTGTCTATTTCTACCAGGTAATAAATCAAAATGATCCTTATATTACATTTGTTTATTTTTCATATTTATCAGTGTGATCTTATTAGTATGTTACTAAATCATGTCTTTATGATATGAGACGTGATCGTTTACCTATGGATTAGTCATTTGGTTTGCGTGATAAACATTCTTTCATTAGGTGACTCATGAATAACAATAATTCCCCAATAGTGTATTATTGATAATTATATAGATTCATACGTAATAACATGTTTAATTTTAGGTCGAATATCGGTCCTTGTTACCAAAATTAACTACTATTGGGGTTACGTTGTTTTAGGTGGATGTACCGCCAACTGTTCTTGTTCTGGTATCTCAGTCGACTTTTACAACATTAGTTACAGGAGAAAGTATTACTCTGTTGGTAACGACACAGCGGTACAATGCAACCGCTAAAAAATACTAATATATTTAAATTATATTTTTAATTTTTAAAACTAATTTTGCGTGAAAAATTAAGACTGAATCAATTTTGAAGCATGCCCGACTCTTAAGAAAATAATACTATTTGATACAATAATTCAAATAGAAAACATGAATATTTGAAAATTTAATGCCTGGGTTATATTCCTGTCATGAAATCAGACATTGTCTAAAAAATAAACTAGTGTTTTTGTTTGTTCAGTCTTGATAGTCGATATTATTGTTTAAGATATGACGGGTAATTTACCATACTAATGTGTCTGATAGAGAAAGATGATCAGCTGTATTATGCAAACTTATCTATAAAGTAAACTATGAAACATAAAACACCAATAGAAACAACGTGATGACTTCCTCGTGCTACGGAAAACAGAAAACACAAAGGCACCGTATACCCAGGATTATACGAGACAATGATACAGAATGTTTTTTTATGTATGTATTTATTTTTCTTTCTTACCATCATCATATCAGCCGTTGAACGTTTAATTTTGGATATTAGGAAGGAAGAAGAAATTTTGCTCTCAATTGCAGCGCTGGGTAGGCGTGGTGACATTTGCAAAGCAAGATGGGGATGCTGTTGCAACCCCTGCCCTATGAATCTATGTCGGTTTTGGTACGTCAACCGCCATTGTAAAGTAAAATGGCGGCCTTGTCGCGAAAGCTATTTTTCTAGGTGCCTTTGGTTGGAAAAAGCGAAGGTTGAAGTACAAAATGATTATTTGCTCGTATTTTTGTACAATTCAAAGTCATTCATTTCGTGAAACTCAAGTGTTTTGAAATATTGGAAAAATATTTCTTTTATGCTTACCTTCTGGCGTCTTTGAGATAGCAGCAATATTGTTTTTTGTAAAACAATATAGTGTAAATACCTGCTTTAATAGTAGTTGATTTCAGGTGAATTATTAGCAAAGCTTAAGCTATCACCGATTACTGAAGATTTATTTGTACCTAAGTAGTAAAACAGGTACAGGTACCAACAATAATCGAAGCTAAATATAGAGTTTATTGTTTTATGACAATCTGATAGTTATTTTCAAAGATGTTCATGTTTTATATTATAAAGTCAATACCAAACCGATAAGTTTTACGCTAAAATATCGTAAAATTATTTATCGATATGTGGTTATAAATAATTTTTATCTAGTAATAAAATACAATTATAAAAGTTTAATATTATTTATACTAAAATGATCTTGGCTGAAAAACTATTGCCTCGAAATGACTTGATGAATTTGAATAATTTCAGCCCTATAGAGAACTTTGTCTAATTTGGAGAATTTTTGTGAGCAAAATAAGGCAAAACCAATTTGTAAAAGATAATTTTGTGTAAAATATCGCATTGTGCTATCCGGTATAAAATAATAACCTTGAAAATATATTTTAACTTTAATTTAAAAAAAGTCGTCATAATTCATGAAATCGGAGTTTCAAAGAATATTAAAACAATATAACCTCAGGAACCGGATACAGGAATTCTTTCTGAACAGTAAATCACAGAGAAAATTTTCGTAAATAACGCGCCAAGCATACCTTCATTTGTTCTCATTCTAAAATGGATCAAAAATTTGAAAATACTGGCTCGACCCTAGAAAAAACAAAATCTGGGCGGTTCTTGTTACCACAGAATTTGTTTGAAGAAAAGCAGAAAACGTGGAGAGTGTATCAGTCTGTGCTTCGAGAATCACAGGCACTACAGTATTTAAATATATGTTTAGTTTTTCAAATAGTAATTTTTTTATTAATTAAAAAAAAATTGAGGTTCCTGATCAAAAAAATATTTTTTTTCTTGATGGGTGTTAAATGTAAATAGCTAAGTACTGGTAAGTTAAGATTACACCGTACTGATAGAATCATCATCATCCGCAAACCAGCGCAGCTTTCACGACGGGAATACTGCTGCCCACCCCTGCCCTGTGCATTTGAACTGCACTTTGTCGGATGGGTATACCGCCATCTATCGGTTCTGGTACCCTCGCCTCTTACTACACCGGGTGCAGCAGGATGTAGGTACTTACTTAGGTAGGTATTCTACTCTGCAGGTAGGTTTATAGACTCACGGCAACAGAAAACACTAAAAATCTATGGGACCTAGGCAAGTTGTGACTCCAGGATGTATACACATAATATAAGCTTAACTGTAGCCGTGTTGTTTGCTTAATACAACAATAATTAATTTAATTCGGTATTTAAATCTATGTTTAGTTAATATTTGCAGAAACGTTTTATGAATTAAAAAAATACAAAATACGTGTTTTCTGACTACAAAAATTAATTTAAAATATGATGAATGTTAAATGTAAATAGCTAAGTACTGGTAAGTTAAGATTAACGAAAGCCAAGAATGTTAAAGTGAAGTAGTTTCCTGGTAAATATCTTATGCAATAGATTGTAAATGTTAAGTTTCTCTGTAAAACATATTGTATGGGGTAAAGTGCGTCAAACTTATGTAGTATCGCAATGAAACTCTTTTGCGTTTACACGCATTGAATTTCAGTAGTACCAAAGTAAAGATGTATTGAGATGATCTTTCGTGTTAACGTGCATCGCAATCTTCTCTGACCAAGTTCATTTTCGTCGGCACGCGTCCAATACGGCTCTGCTAAAAGTAATATGAAATTTTATATTCATCCAATCAAGCGCATCTAAAAAAGATATTCGCTAAACAATCGCAGCTATTACGGGTCGACCTGCAGAGCCGTCTTTGGAAATTTCACCTTTCTACACTTTAAATAAAAACTTTGTTTTAAGACACCTTATATATAATGACAAGCTATAGCTGTTGTGTTAACAAATGAATAACGTAGTTCAATTTTATTTAAAAGGAATATGAAAAGAATAATCATTAAATCGACACAGTCACACGGTTCCGCATCGTAACCATCAGGTTAGGATGCGGAGTGTGACTTGATAGTCCACGTGAAAAATTCCGCGGAAAAGCATGTTAAATACTTAAATGGGTATATGATATACCCATTACATGCTCTGTATACACTCTAAACTGACCAGCGGTGTAATGGGTGAACCCTGTGGCACTGTATGAAATTGGTTGCCAGCATTTTCTTTTATTTATTTTGCTTAAAAACTGTTTACAGTTTTTAAACAAGAAAACAATAACAGATCATTCAACAAGGTGCATAAATTTTTGAATTAAAAATTGTATTTAAGGCCATGGCCTACTTAGTTTAGTATAGTTAGCAGTTTGCAGCCCGGTAAAACTTTTTTGATCCATCCTTCCATTTGTGTTAAAAGTTTGGCTGTCGTTCCCTTCTATATATAAAGATATTTCTTACGAATGTGATAAAATCTTTTTTATATCTCCTTCTTATCATGTTGTAATATTACAAAAACAATGTCGTTAACAATTGTTAGTAACATATGTTTGGTATTACTTTCTATACTGTAGAAAGGTTCTAGCTCTGACAGCCTGCTGCTCCGTAGCACTTTACGTGTTCTTCCACCACCTTCACTGCCTGAAGTAATGACAAAATATACAAAAAAGTCACAGAAGACAAATCAAGTGTACCTAATGTTAGTTTGTGTATATCTAGAACATATTAATATATCGATATTCATGATTGGAAATGAACATTAGATGCTTTAATATCAGGGCTTAAATAGATTGGTATCTAATTACCGATTTATTTATTGTCTTTTGATTTATCAAGATTATATCGTAGATACGTGGTTAGGAACTTATTAAATATTGATAAATTTCATAATTTTATCATCTGCCGAAATCTTATTAATATCCGTTATGATAAATCTAACTTAAGATTTTCATACTATCTAGTAATTAAATAACGATGATTTAATTTTTTGTGTCAAATGATATCGTTAAATTGTTTCAACAATACTGATCAAGGGATTATTGTTTTTCGAGCTTTAATTTATATCAATTAGTCGATGCAGGCTAAATTGGAAATATAAATGATACAATTTCATTGCTTAAGAATGTATTTATTAATATAACTTACACACTAAACTTAGACTACTAGCAAATAACAAACCAAAATGAAACTTGCTCGAGATTCCATTTCGACTGCGGAAACTTTTTGAATCATCAGATTTTAGTTGGGTGGGTTGAAGAACTGCGCGGGAGGTGTCGTGTTGCTCATTTTCCGAATGGTAGCCGCGGGCATGAAGCATCCCTGAGCTTGCTGCTGCATCTGCTGAGGCGGCGGACCGTTAAACTGTCCAGGGTGAGGACCTGGTCCAAAGCCGGGCTGGGGGCCCCCGTACATCTGATGTTGGGGCATGCCAGGCATACCAGGCGTACCAGGCATTCCAGGCATTCCTGGCATTCCTGGGTTGAAGTTGTTTTGCATAGGTGCTCCGGGCATGTTTGGGTTGTATCCTGGATGTCTCTGCATTCTGGAATAATGAAAATTGTTGGATCAGAATGAAGTAAGTTTATTCGTTGTTATTTTTTAAATGAGAATTCAATTTCAAGATTGGTTATTATTTTATGACACTTCAATCTCCATAGTGTAATTGCATTAAAGTAAGGATGTTTCAGTATTTCACTCACGCTCATACAAACTAATATATCCTGTTCTGTATTTGAAAAGCTAAAACTATTTATATTTTAATTTACTATGATATTTGCTAAAAAAATCAATTTGTCTCTGCTGTCAGGCGGGAACTCGAATCTTTTCCATACTGTACGGGAAATATTACGATAATAATAATAAGACAGTCGTGCAGTACCAAGAATAGTACCTCTCTTAGTACTAGGTATCTTAAGGCGAATAAGGTACCAGAACCAGCAGATGACAATATATCTATTCAAAAGTAGAAAGCGTAGTTATTTATCTACAGCGAAAGCGACAGTGTAGTTCAAATGTACAGGGCGGGGATGGGTAGCCCATGGATTCCCGTTGCGAAATCGGTCCCTCTTTCTTGGGGAGGCTTATATCCAGCAGTGGACTTCTAATGGCTGATATGAACAAATAAGAAAAAAAATCCTTTCTTATGCTTTTGTGAGTCGTTAATAAAAAACTTACTTGTGATTAGGGTTGCTTGTGATCGCGAAGTGTTTTGTAGTTCTTTGTAGGTCCAACCTCGTCGTGTCTCCTCGGAAATGTAAGAAAGATTGGTAGCTAGGCGTCCTATCGAGCTGATTATATACCAAACCTTTATCAGATTATAAACTATCGGACAGATCGTATCATTAGATCACATTATTTGTTTCCGCTGCGTAAAAAGTTAAATATAGAATTATTAGCTTTGTTTAAAAATAGAATTGGTCAGATACCTTTTGCAGTAGCGGTTGTTTTCTGTTGTTTTAATATATTTTTACCGATCAAAGTGCTTCGCGCGTTACTTTATTTAATTCAGTTCTTCAGTGCATAATGATAAGCCCTATCAAAAATTGTTAAAAAATATTAATCAGATATTGAAGTATATCTCAACTATCACATCGGTAATATAAAAATTAGTAAAGTGTACTTCAATCTAAAGACTGTGCATGTACATATTTAATTTCTCTGTCTTCTTTTTCTGTAGATATTTATCCAGTGGTTCGTGTTTTAAGTCTCCTTTGACCCAAAGCTCCATTGACGTCGGTATTAATGTTATATATTGTTATAAACGATTTAAAATTAATAAAATAAAATGAGTTATATTTAATGTAGAATATTGTTTATCTAATATCGTTTTCTTTGAATAAATAAATTTCAAATGATTCGTTACTTTCATTATAAGCTTTATTCATAATTTAGACCAAAAATTCCATAAATTAAATTCGGTGCAGTAACTCGAAAACTTCTTCAGCGTCGTGTAGAGTTTATTATTATCTACACAATTTATAGTCTATATGGTATATCGCCCCTTTGGCGCATTGCAATATTTCAAAAACTATTCTATTATTTAATACTTTTTTTTGTGGGACAAAAAAATATATTTTTATTATATTTTATTTAAATTGGAATATATATGATCATGGAAAATTAGGTGCAACTTTATGTGATGTTTCAAGGACTTAATATTATTATAGCTACAATGAATTTTACTGCGATACCTAGATATTTGTAATAGTTTTTGAATTCTTTACAACTTATTCGAACTATTTAATTAGCTGTGCAGTTTCACCCGCGTAGTTCCGGTTCCCGTAAGAATAATGAATACAATAAAAGTAGCTACTAAAAGTCCGATTATTTGAATTCACAAAAAGGGATATTAAGAATAATAATCATTATTAGAAGCTTATAACTCAAATACAACATTTCATTAGAATAACTTTGAAAATCAAAATTTTATACTATCTTTGCACACCCCTTTTACCGCCTTTAGGGATAATTTTCGAATAATTTAAATATATTTTTAATTTTAATGTAGAAACTTCATACTGAATTTCATTCGAACAATTTTTACAATGGAAAAAATTATTCTAAATATGCACTTTCGTTTTACCCTCTTAGGGGGTGAATTTTAACAAATCCTTTTCTACGTTATTGGAGGAACTTCTGTGCAAAATTTCAAATTTCTAACTCTATAGTTTAGGCCCTGCGTTGATATGACACCAGACTACAGATGAAACACAAACATAACAATTAAATACACCCGGATTTTTTTTGACAATTCAACACCCAGACAGATCAAACACAAATATAATTATAAAAATATTTGCCATGGGTGAATCGATCGAACCCACGACCCTTGGCGCACAAGATAGGAACACTACCAGCTGCGCCATCGGGCCCGTGATAGAGTAGAACAATGATTTGAACTTTGAACTAAAACAGAGTAAGCAGATTAGACTCCTATACTTGCATTCACGTATATACTTACATGTAGATGTTATTTATTTACTTAGCTTAACAATTACTGTATTAATCATTGTCCAATTAAATACATTAGTAACATTGCCCATTTCATTTAGAATAAAGTGAGGTATCGGCATAATAGAATTGTAGCTCACTCTGTACCACGTGTAGTAAAAGGCGACTGAGGTACCGGAACCGACAGGTGGTGGTAATCCATCCGAAGCAAAGTAGCTCAAATGCAACAGTTGTATAGCTACATTCTACGATTGTCACCAATTATGGGTAGATTCCTTAGGGAGGCCTATGTCTAGTAGTGGACATTTTCTGCCATTATAATGATTTAGAATAGAATTTCCCTTTACTGGTACTTGTATATTATTATTACAAATTAGTTCATTTGTAGCCTACTACTATGACTGTAGCTTTAGAATTTTATGCTTTATTTCAGTTAGGCTGGACAGTAATTTAACATAATAAAGTTTGGGCCTGATTGGCTCAAACTTTATTATATATTTCAATTTACTATATATTTCAGGCAATAAACTATAATATTTTTTTGCAAATCAAGTTTGTATATCTGCAGTTTGAAATAATTAACAAATTAAATTTAATTATAACTAGAGTTATGAAAGTTATTTACATATTTACTTGGACAAATTTAGTTTCACGTTGGTGTATTCAAATTTTGCAGCTACGTGAAGATTAAGGTAGCGACTACTAAGACCTAACTTATGACATTTTCTTTTCATGAAGATTGACATTTTCTTTTCATAAGTATCATAGTTTATTCTTACTTTAACAAATAATAGTATTTTGGTTCTTCTATTATAAATGCACATCATATGGGTCGGTCAGCCTTTTCCGTTAAACAAATTACCTTTTGTTTGACTTGACGGGCCCGATGGTGTAGATGGAAGTAAGTAGTTCTATTTATTCGCCAAGGGTCGTTCGATCCCCACCAAAGACTAATATTTATTTGATAATATTTGTGTTTGTTCTGTGTATATATATGTATAGGTGTTAAAAATACATATTTAAGTATTATATTGTGATTCCTTTGTTATCTGATGTCCTTTAAACAAGTGCTCTAAACGATTTACCTCGAAGTCAGCTAAAAAAAAGTTTACTGTATTAGTTTATCTATACTTCTATTATAAAGAGGAAATATCTGTTTATTTATTTGTTTGGCACGGTTTAATTTAAAATTTACTAGACCAATTTAAATAGTTTTTTCACCGTTAGAATGCTACCACTTCACGGAGTAACAGAAGCTATAATTAATTAATTTTATTAAATTAAACTATAAACACCTAAAATAGAATGAGATCTTCTCTAGATAACCTTGAATGAAGCTTTATGGAACATTTAGCCAAGTACCTACCAATTTAAACTAACTTTTTTCAACTTCAATTCTTTGTTCGGCCCGATTGGTTGTCCTGTACAATTTTTATTTATTGTATTAAGCACACAAAATATAATCACAGCACAGCAAAACTCCTTAAAATCAAGTCTTCTTAAACAAGGAACCTCTAATTTAAAAACTCTATTAATTAACAATAAAGACATAATTTTTGATTAATTAATGAAATAAACTAGATAAATATTACTAACTAAAACAACGAGTTGGATGGACATTACATTATTATTATGTGTTAATAGCAATAAGCAGTGTTCACGTTTTCCCAATATGGCAAAGATCATAAAAACAAACTGGTTTTTACATTTACCATGTTTTAATCGTGTGTACAAGTGTTTTTTGGCCTTCCTATTAGCAGACTGCAGCCTATGCCTAACAGTGGACATCCAACGGCAGTCATGATAATAAACTAGATTTATGTGATGAAAAGTACTTACTTTGCATCACATTGTCACATGTCACTGTCATTGTCAGGAAGATGCTTCATCATTTTAACCTGTCATTGTCAGGAAAATGCTTGTTTGTGAATAAGTTTTAACTGAAATATTATCCTATCAGAATAAATTCTATAATAGTTCTATAATCATCTATCAGAAAATTTCTAGCTTTCCCAGCCTATGTATGTCGGCCAACGACCTATAGAGGATTACTCCACATGTTATCGTTATAAATCATGTTGGTCAGACCTGTCAGACGAAACCATTTACTATCTTCACTCTAGATACCTGACAGGTCGGTATCGAAGTAGGCTTTCGAGTTGTTAGATATGTTCGAATAATATGTATATACCATTCTTTTGTCCATTTTAAACGCATTGCGAGAGTATTGCTGTCTACCGATAAGGTAGCTTGGTTGATTGATTGTTTACTTACTGATAACAGCTTTGATTTTATAAACATTTACCTTTAAATTTGCTCGATAGAACATGTTACTGAACATGTTCTACCGAAGGTTCGTACACAATCATAGCACTATTTTATCTTATAATTTACCGTTTGATGTCATATTACTGCTGTTGTAATTGTGCATAATTATCATTATTATTACCCTCTCTATGCGCGATCGAATCAGGAATGTGGACATTTGTAACAGAACCAAAGTTACCGACATAGCCCGGCAGGTTAATAAATTGAAGTGGCGGTAGGCAGGGCACTTGGTACGCAGAACAATGGCTGATGGCGCAGCATAGGGCGTCACCCGCAAGATGCACAGACGATCGGATGAAAATCGCAGGATCGCGCTGGACACAGGTCGTATACAACCGTCCGGGAAAGCCTATGTCCAGCAGTGGACATCTTATGTCTGATATGATGATGATGATGATGATCTTCGTAATACTAGTCAGGGGGCGTCAACTTCTGGCGTCCTCAAAAAAAAGGATATTTTGCAATAAGAGCCGCGCTGGGCAACCGCACTGGCAATCGCAGAGCGTTGCTTCGCAGCAACAATATTGCTGCCTGTTCCCGCCCTTTTTGAGCTACACTGTTTTGAATGGATATACTTGGATGGTACTCTTCTATACTACCGGACACTCTACGCAACAGCAGTTACATAAAAACATGCGATTATTGCTTTTACATACAATATATTTAAATGAGGTTGTATCTAAGTCTATCTCTCTGACTGTTCATTACGAGTAATCACTAAGAGATCACTGTCTGAGTAAGATGCTTAGAAATGTTCTGTCCCGAGGCACAGACAGATACCTGGAGCTATATTCGGCTTTCGGTTGCGTTTAAGACGACACCGCGGGGAGTCCCCGCGGTGTCGTATTTCGTATTTGAAGCTTTTAGTATATCTTATATGTAAATATGTATATGTTTATCTATAGGGCTATTTTAAAAATACACGTTGCCTAAATTACACACTGTACGTATTAATTTTTGTCCAATTAAATACATATGTTACATTATCCTACATTATTTAAAAAGGAGGTAAAATGGCTGGCAATCTGATCTGATCGCAGCCCGTGAACTTGGGGTATACTATTTTTATCATCAGATTTATTGATTACTTGAGACTGCCTTGTCGAGGAAGGTATTAATTGTAAAAATGATTTCTTTTTCGGACGAACCTATTGCTGGACTACTCAGACGTTAATTCCAGCACCACCGAAAAAAGAGGGCAGGTCCTCTCCTGCGTATTTATCCTGCGTACCCCGCGGCCGCAAAGCTCGCGAGATCTGAGTGGGACCGACGGCGATCGCCCGAGGGCGCCTCTAGAGGCTCGACTTAGGCTCGGGCTGTCATTATTGGGGGTGAATTTAATTATAAAAATTCAGCAAAAGAGGACGGACAGAGTGAGCCTGACAGCTCTAGGGAACTGCACACGTTCGCCGGCGAACGTGGTGTAGGTACTGCTCTGTTATACGAATACATGTGCAGTGTCAATTATTGTGTTGTGCCAGTGAGAGGGCGGGGAATGGCTGCGATTTTCGTGGTAATCCTGCCGGGCGGATCGTTCAAGACGTGACGCGGTCTTCGATGTTGGACGTGTAGCATTGAGGAAACTTCCTTTTTAAAACAGAATAATTATTGGCGCTGGATGCCTTTTGTCCTGTCCTTTCGACGGCTTTAAAACGCGGCTTATTTAACTTTTATGCCTCCTCTACACTACTCGCGAAGTTGAACGATGTTAGCAAAATACGATAGTGTAGAGAGACACTTCGGCTTACCTCGTCAGACTTTACCTTGCCTCGGGCGACTTCCATTTGTTGTCGGTTTTTGCGCCCGAGTCAAAGGGCCCGAAGTTGCACGAAGTACCTCTCTACACTACTCGGCTGACTTCACTGCAGTACTCATTTTTTTTTGCGCGGGACACAATTATGAGCAATATTCAGTGGTCACAGGAGCAAATTATGTTGTTCCTGGAAATTCTGCAAGCGGAGACCATTATTTGGGATCCCAATGATAAATTTCATGTGTTCAAGTGCTACTTGAGCGGTCATTACAAACGTGCACAGACTGTCGGCGCCTTATAGCGAATGAGCTCTTCGCAAAGTTGAACGAGTGTGTAGTGTCGCACTCCGGGCTGTTGTCAAAGTATCTCGAGTACTTCGCCGAGGAACTTCGCGAGTAGTGTAGAGGAGGGGTTATTTTTTTGTTCGACGTTTCAGTTACTTTGAAGAATTGTTTTTAAGATAAAGTTTTTTTTTAATTTGTTAGATTTTGTTAGTGATTGTCAACAATTTTTGAAATGTGTATATGGGCGACCAAATAATATATTCGCCATGATAAAAGTCAATGTATTTCCCGTGGCCGAGGCCAGTCTTAATAAATCTTAAAAAAATCAAATGCCATATCAAAACCTATATGTTGAAAATCAGCCATTGTCTTAACTGCAAATATAATTTAGGTCATACTTGTAGTTTATCTAAAGTTGTGCAATTAATTACATTAAGAATCGATCTGATTGCCGCCGTGTGATAAGCATTCTAAATTAATTAGTCTGCTTAAGTACCATATCTATATATTCGTATTGTTGGTATTGGATAAAAAAATAATATGCTGATTAGGTATGTATGTGAGGTCCGAAATAAATAAATTAATATTTCCATTGTTACGTTTTGTTTAATCTCTTTGTATTTTATTACGCGTTGTAGTTTTGTATTTTTACATATATTATTTTACATATATTTTTTAGTAACTAAAAATTGTTTTATTGGTGACGAGAAAATGTCGGTATCTATAATATTTCAAAAATTGAAAGAGAAGCTGTACAGTGACACATACAGGTCAGTTAGCAGGAAAATAATAGTTTAATTTTTAAGACGTAAGTAACATTTTGCGTCTTTGTTGCAGTAATATCAATTGGTGGCTACTATATGAAGAAAATGATTTGTAGGGTATTCTCCTCAGTAGCCTTTCCGGAAGAGACCAGGGTACATAGGTACGCGACCCTGGCCTTTCGAGTTACTACTGCTTCTTAAAACTATAACCAAACCAGTATCTAAAACTCGACGTCGACGACGACAAAGTGGAGGAGATGTACGAGGATATTCCTAAAGCCATACACTTCTCTAAAACACACTACAACGTCGTCATGGGGAACTTAAATGCGAAATTGGGGAATTTAATTGCAAAAAAAGCGGTTATGTGCTGAGAGTAGGGCAATTTGAAGTCTGACATCAGAACTCGGAACAAGAGGGCAAATGCTGGTTAGCTTCTTCGAAAAGGAGGGCCTTTTTATGATGAACTCCTTCAAAAAATGCCCCCATAGGAAGTGGAACTGATGAGTCCAGATGGTTGTGATCACATAGTGTAGGTAAGAGGCACATTGAACTTAAAGAAAAAACTTGAAAGATTCTGAATAATGAAGTCGACCCTTCGTCCTACAACCAGCCACGTCCAAAACCCAAACTTCCTAACTGGTTTTAGCGCCTAGAACGAGACGCAACAGTGGACGATACGAACAACATGTTTGTAAAAACTGTACATACGGTTGGATTTAAATACAATATGACCCGCCAAACCCGAACAAAGCTTCTCTCTAACCAAACTCTGGAACTCATGGAATAGCGATGAAACGTAAGGCTGCGTTGCGCGTGCGCAAGATCTTCGACCAATGCAGTGTTATATCGTGACTCAATAGATCTATCTCAATATAACTTGCACGTGACACAAGTCAAATAATTCGACATCGAAACCAATTAGCAGCCCGACTAAAACCTCATAGACTAAGGTTAGGTTGACTCCACACTATTCGAAAGACATCCCGGACATCACCTTGTACAAGATTAGTATCTCTCGCTCTTAAACAGTTTAAAAACATCAAGGCATCTGGCGATGATAGACTTAGGGTTGAGCTTTAGAAAGTGGATAGAAAACCGGAACTAAAAGACCTTCCGAAGTTCTTCAACATTGTTATTTTCCGGGGAACTACTCCACTGGCATTGAACAGAGGCAGGGTGGTGCTATTTTTCAAGAAATGTAATAACTCACAAACTAAACTTCTTATTAATTACAAACCCATCACGATTCTGAGTCATGTTTACAAGTTGTTTTCGAGAGTCATTACGAATCATCTCGCTCGCAAGTTCTACGACTTCCAGACTCCCGAACAAGCGGTTTCCAAAGAGGTAGACAACATATCTACGCTACGTCAGGTTATACAGATTGAAAATGTCTATAAATGTGCACGGTGAGTATATCACCCCCACCCACTGTTTGCCTACGACATTGTGGTTATGTGAGAATCAATGGAGGATCTCGGCATAGTGCTTAAAAACTAACCTCAGTACAACGCGTTTCAACGCGTGGGCCTCAAAATGAACATGGAAAAGACAAAAATTAAGTCGAAAGCCCAAGTTGTGCTCAGCCCAATGTTGGGAACTTATACTAAAGAAACTATTAAAGTGGTGGTGGCAAATTGTCCGATTACGTAGGTTTAGAGGTAGAGGAAGTAGGACAAGGAAGTAGGTTAATCGCCGAATCAAACTGGGCTGCATTCGGGAAATTTCATAGTTTTCTCGTCCCTATTACTCCAGTGTTTGAAGGCAAAAGTCTTCAAAGAGTGTTGGTTGCCAGTATTGAGATTTGTTTGCTGTGGGCTTCATAAAAAATCTAACTCAAGGTCATTTAGGGAGGGATGGAAAGTACTGTGCCTGTGGTTTCCCTATATGATCGAATTAGAATGGAGAAGATCCGTAGGATAACAAAAGTCGTCGACATAGCTTAATAAATTGCCATACTAAAGTGGCAGTAAGCAGGGCACATAGTACGATGAACCGATGGCAGAAGAAAGGTTCTTGAGTGGCAGCCACGTACTAGAAACTGAAGCGTCGGACTTTGTTTCGGGGAGTGGTTGGTTTTAGGTGGCATGTTTAGCAATGGACGTCTGTGGGCTGATATGGTAATGATGATGTAAAGAATAAACGTGGAATACAGCACTAGATTGTCGACTTACATACATGGGGTAGATTTCCTACAGAAGTTGTCTGCATTGGTACCTTACCCACTTCTACCGCCATATAGCAGAGTTCATATTTCTGTGTTCCGAATTAAATTGTGAATGGAAGCGAAATTACTGGGAGATATGACATATTTTAAAGTCAAAACACGCAACATGACCACGCGCTAGTGGTATTATGAGAGTCTATAGGTTACAGCAACGTTTACTATCACGCGGACTGTATGTTTGATGGTAAATGTTGCATCACATAAGTACTTGAAATCGTAGATGTATTGATATGATATATGATATGATATGATATGATATGATAATATTTTTGCAGGATCATGCTAGATGAAGGTTGCATACAAACGGTGCTATTGGGAATGACTTAGTGAGGTCCATGGCCACCATACGTTGTCCTGCGGCTGATTCGGTGAAGATATGTAAGTTCCTTTAGATAAACCAAGCGAAGCTGTGGGCGACAAAACAAACATGCAGTTTCGGAGAAAATGATAAAAAAAGCCAAATTGTATGTACAGTTCTGTTATTTATCTACAATTCATTATATTATACTTAAACGTACATACACCCTGCCAAACAATTTCAAAATTATAATCTCAAAGGACCTAAAAAAACAAGAAAACTCTTTCACATTTTCAAATGAATAAAAAATAAATAAACATTTCTAAATCTTACTTAAAAATAAATGTAATATATAAAACTTACTTTTTTAAATAAAATACAGACGTTTAAATTCGTCGAATAATTCTCTCAGTTTTAACTGTATATTAACTAAAGTAAAAACACACTTAACTTCTGAATTATTTCCTTAAGTTTTACTTGTTTTTGCATCTTTACTACAAGCCTCTTGATCTAAATTACTCTTTATAAGTTTTTCACATTTCTCAGATTCATGATTTTGCATGTTCTTTAAAGGGATGTTCTTTTTAACATTATTTTCTATATTTTCTGGTATACTATTACCAAGTCTTTTAGTAACTAAGTAGGCAAGAACTTGTAATATGGCTAAGAATATGCCCGGCAGTAACCATGCATCAGGCATAGATGATACTGTTTTACTGTAAAGATAGGAGTACAGTGGAGATGACATGCTCTGTGTTGCTGATTCCAAGGCTCCCATCACACTGTAAATTTTTCCTGTAACAGGTTAAAAGTCGTTTTATATTACTGGAATTCATATACACAGATGAAAACGCAATAAAATCGAGAGATAGATATTAAATATTGATAGGATTTGGATTTCGTAAGGTCCCAGAATTTTTTAGTCTGGTATCATATCTTGGTTTGTCAAGTAACATTTTTGTTTCGAAATATGATCAAAGAAAAAAAGAACATGACTTGCTTCAAATATTTTACTCAATTGTCTATTTGCTCTCATTTTGAAAGAATAGCAATATAACATTTGTAGTTAATAATTAAAAATCGTTCTCTTAAAACAATGAATCGCCGTGAAATAATTATTTATCAGATATGAATAAAATATTATGCGTTTATTGGCCATGTTACCAATCATGTGATTGTTAAAGATAACTTTGTTGTTCTAACTGTATCTAGTTGTTTTTGTTTACTGTTTCTTAACCTCATTGTAGGGTGATGTCAGTATATCCTATCAGTTACACAATATTTTTGCAATTTATCAAGCGATAATGTTCGTCTTATCAAAAAACAATTTAAGAAAAATAATTAAGGAATAAAGGCAAATATACGTCGTGCTAATTTCTTTTAAACAAAATAATAAATTGAACATATTAAATTAGTCTAAACTTAAGACTTGATAAATGTTGTTGTTTTACATCCATATAACTATATTGCTAACATATCCTTATCTTTACTAATATTATAAATGTGAAAGTAACTCTGTCTGTCTGTCTGTTACGCTTTCCCGCCTAAACCTCATAACCGATTTTGATGAAATTTGGCACAGACAATCTTTAGATCCTGAGAAAGGACATAGTCTTTTTTTTAAATTCGAAATAAGGGTTGTAAAGGGTCGAAAAGGGGGATAAAAATTTGTATGGATGTTCGCTATTTTTAGAGCTAGAAACTTGAAGCTTATTTTTCAGGCCATTCATTCGATATAAATAAACATGACATTCAAAATTTATATAAGTTAAGGTAAAGAGGTATGATACCCAAAAAAACTATTCCACACGGACGAAGTCGCGGGCAAAGCTAGTAACATATATAAGGTAAACGATTTGACATATTTTAAACAATAATGTTCAGTTGACTTACAGTGGCTTTAAGTGTTTTTATTTTGTCTCAAGCATATAATTATTTTTTTACTAATGACTAACTACCTATTTGGGATACAATATATAACACAAACTGTGTTTTGTAAGAGAAGATGTCAATAATTTGTCAAGTAGTGAATCATAAAACCTTTTAACATTTCAAATATTTTTTTTTAAAGGTTAAAGGTTGTACTGTATAATAGTTGAAATGAAATGCGATACGTAGTATTCTGTAGTATTGTCATTCGCATTTATATTGGTCTCTTGGACGCCCGATGGTCGAAATTCGACCATAATACAAGATATAAAAAGACTATTTAAACACGTTTATTATTCGTTTGACATTTAATAGACAACCAATGTTTTCTTTACTTAAGCATGTCAATATGTCATTCAAAAAGTAGCGAGTGCAATGATTATTTTAATGCACTAGAAATGTGTTATTTTTTACATCTTTTTCGCTTCACGTATTAATATTTAGATTTGTGTTTGATTTTATGAAACTACCAACATCGCATACTTCTTTGGTTCATTCCATGGGTAAGCAATTTCCCAGGGATAATTATATAGTCGATTTTCTTAAAAAGAAATATATATGTAGAAGAATAATACCTTGTTCCATCGGCTGAATTTGCCTGTTCACTAGGGGTCTCCGGACCACGTGTGACCCCTCTGCTATGATTCCGATGATGGGCACTGTTGATAACATATTAGTAATATAACGATGGGTCCGATGGTGCAGATAGTAACTCTAACTTATGCGCCAAAGGTTGTAGGTTCGATCTCCTCTCAGAACAAATACTTATATGATGATATTTATGTTTGTCCTGTGTCTGGGTGATAAAAATTTGTATTTAAGTATTATGTTTGTGATTCGTTGTTTGGTGTAACATAAGTACTTTGAGCGACTTACCAATGAGTCAGCTCTATGTATGAGTTGTTCTGTGAATATTTTATATATTATGGCTTTTCAAAATAGTCACATTTTACTAAATTTGTATAAAATTACGTCTTGTTCTCAGACTCGCGTTCGCCGCTCAAGGCCCATGATATTAATAGTAATCAATTATATTTAACCTGCTAAGCCTAGAACTCTTAGTCATTATATTTAATGAGTTTGAATACAAAGAAATAAGTAATTTATTTATAACAATGTATGTATATTTTATACATTTAATTGCGCGCATAATATTTGCCGATATACAAAACATACTTTAAAAAAAACTTTTAATGTATGATCTTAATATTTAATACATGTGTAATTACGATAAATTATGTGTGTATAAGGAATACATGTTACCCAGACCTAATAACAAATAAGTTCATCATAATCATGTTTTCTTTAGCCAAATTTCAGACAAGACCCTTGGCGCGTAAAACAGGAACACCACCTATTTGTTTTGTTAATATGTATGTATGCCCAAGCATTACGTTTATTTATTGAAATTTTTATGCCGTGAAGTACCGGCAGAGTAGAATAGTACCTCACTCTTTACAGGTATCGTAAGAGGTACCAGAACCAATAGATGTCGGTATATCCATCCGAGATCGTGTAGTTCAAATGCATAGGGTGGGCAGCAGTATCCCCACCGCAAAAGCTGCGTTTTGCGATTGCCAACACGCTTGCCCAGCGCGGTAATTATTGGCAAAATTCCCCCTTTTCATGGGGGCTACGTCCAGCAGTGGACTTTCAATGGCTGTGATGATGATTATTGAAGTTTACAATATACATAGTTTAAATATATGGTTGTCTCTTACAAGAGCAGTCTTAGTACAGCAACAATACAATACCTCTATAGAATATACCATTCGCATATTTGCTGATAACTATGATAAATGGTACAGGCGTTAATTTATTTGTCTAAAACTGTATAAAAGGTTTCAATAAAAATAACGTTAACATTAACTAAAATATTCGATTTTTTTTTAAGATTAACGCGTTCATTGTTGTCAATACTCACCCATAAGGACAAATATGGTAGATGGAGCGAAGATCAGTCCAGTCTGCTGAAGGATATACGAGGAGCAGCTTAGAGCACCAACTATCTCGTCTGACAATCCAAGGCGACGTTTCAGCAGCATCATAATGAGAAGTGTTCCTGAAAGTGTTTTAGGTCATATTAGGAATAGGATACATAGGAATTGTTATTGTCCAAATAACTCAGTAGGATAAAAGCGGAATAGATTTAGACACGCAGTAACGTGTCAAACCTAGTTCAGGTCAACATAGCTGGATATAGTTGCACCGTGTGTACATATAAGTTATAAGTTAAAAACGATTTTACATAAACATGGCTGATATTTTGAGACTTGCACTTATATATGTGCTCTTAAATTATAAATCCCGAAATAATATCATTAACATAAGTGATATTAATTCGGAATTATTTAAATATAAAAATTTCATAAACCGTTATTTTCACTGTCTGACCTATATATATATATATATATATATTGCATATTTTTCGAGTAAGATCAAAATAGATGACAGCTTAATTTGAATTTCAAGATTTTCATGTAAATATAGAACATTATTTATGTTTAATCTAAATATCAAATTTGCTTAACTAAAAGCCGGAAAGCTAAGTTCAACATTTTAATACTCGTATATAAGGAATATATAATATAAATAGGTTGTTGACTTCAACGATAAAAGTAGTTAGATTCAAATAAATGTCAAGTTCAATGATCAGTCCTGAAATTTATAATCTGATGAATCCTGAAATATATAAATCACTTATATTATAAACGCAAAAGTAGCTCTGTCTGTCTGTCAGTTACGCTTTCCCGCTTAAACCTTTCAACCGATTTTGATGTAATTTGGCACAGATAATCTTTATATCCTGAGAAAAGACATAGGCTATTTTAAAATAAGGGCTGTCAGAGGTCGAAAGGAGAGATAAAAAGTAGTATGGAAGTATCGCAATTTTAGAGCTAGAAACTTATTTTTCAGGCTATTGATTCGATATAAATAAACATGACATTCAAAGTTTACATAAGTTAAGATAAAGAGGTATGGTACCCAAAAAAACTATTCCACGCGCACGAAGTCGCGGCCACAACTAGTGTTTTATAACATCTTAACCGATTATTTCTATTTATATTTGAGTTACTATAAAATATTAAAATGTGAGGTACCGGCAGAGTAGAATAGTACCCTCCTGTACCAGTGTCGTAAGGGGCGACTAAGTACCAGAACCGACTGATGGCGGTATATCCATGCAAAAAAGTCAGCTCAAATGTACAGGGCGGGGGTGGGCAGCAGCTTCCCCGTCGCGAAAGCTGCGCTCTACGATTGCCAACACGCTTGCCCAGCGCGGCAATTATGGGCATCATACCCCCTTTCTTGTCTTGAAATGTAATTTAGAATAAAACATAACATTTGTTTACTTTTTATGAAAATTTTTGTGTATATTTATATAAAAATAAGACTTTGGAAATATGAGGTTTGTAAATTAAACGACTTACTTAACTATGTAAGTATATCTGATATAAATATGCATTATATATTTATTTGTGTATGTGAATTTATTTATTATTCGTAACTATGCTATCTTTATGTATTGTACATAAATTACTACCCATTAATTTTAACATCATTCACACGTCCATCATTCCAAGCAAAGGGTGCTTGGAAAAGATCGGTTAGTTAGAGCGATAAAACCGCCAATTGTACTATTTGAAATATAACGCAAATCCATTGCAAACGGATTTGCACAATAAAGAATATATTATTATTATCTTACCTAGAAAACTGACGATATTCCTGTAGGCGAGATAGCCTCCGAACATGACATCGTCCCAGTGAAATTTGTATCTGTAGAACATGTACGCGATAAGTACCTCGGCTGCAAGAAAAAACTTTCTATGATTACAAGTAATTTTAGTCTCTTAACTTTTCTACTTTTTGTTCCTTCAGGAAGAAAAGCAAAATCCTACTCTATTACAACATTATGTGTAAGTATTAAAAAAATACCCTATTTTGAATACAATTCGAATACTAGATAGTATATTCTAGTAGTTATTGCGGTATATATTTTTTTCTTTAGCATTTACAAACCTGAAAATTTCTTACAAAAATTTTAATGCACGCTTACTATTGATAAGTTGTTGTCTTTTTAAATGGGTAATATTAGTTATTGTTAAAACACAATATACCTTTTCTACAAACTTAATGTTTGCTATTTATTTTATGCGTGTATCTATCGAGTATCATGTGATACTAACCTGAAAGGAACATCCTGTCTCCGAGCGCTACCGCCAGCATTAAAAGTATGATGGTTCTCTTGCGCCCTTCCCGCCTTCTGAAGAGGCACTTGACCGCATTAAATGGAAGTCTGTAGTCGAATACCGACACAGTATTTTGTTTGTTGACGTTCACATCCTTAACCGCCCACAACACGTAGAGTAATGAAGAAAGCTGAAATATTTTTATTAGATTTAAGAAGTCATAGTATAATTCAAGAGTTTGAGAAGTTAATTTTCATCTTAACTTTAATTATGACATAACATTTCAAAATAATAGACAATAAATAGGAATATGATCTTAGTAAGCCAAATTATAATATCTCCTTGTAGTAACTTTTAAAGTAAATAATTTACTTTGAAAGTTACCGTGAAATATTTAATCTATCATGGAAAGGCGGCGATTTTATTAAGTTAATAGTCTGATCTTTTCTTATATATCTTACATTAGAAATAATGATGTAAGTATGTTAGAAACACGATAAAAATGTGTAAACAACTACCTACATAAATCTAGCTATTTTGTTTGAAAGATGACCGACCGAATTGCTTTTTCTACATGAATAATTCAATTATGAAGCACATGGATAGGAGTAATTGAGGTTTACTACTATCGGCCATAAAACAATCGGGAACACATAAAACTAGCAAATATTTTTTAAACCAATTACTCAGTTCCACTCTGTTTACGGGCTGCAAATGTTTTTAATCTGAGTGTTTATTTCATAATGTTTAGTGCACGGTGTGAATTCACAAAGTACTGAAGACTAAAACCTACTTATGTATGAGAGGTAGTACCTGTATCAATAAAACAAGTGGAAACACACCGTAGAATCCGAGGTAGCGGTACAGCAGCGGGCCGCTCACCGAACCCAGCACGTTTGCCACTTGGGTAGCGGCCCGGTGCGCGCCCACAGTGCGCGTCACGTCGCGGCCTGTTGCGTGACATACCTGGAATAAGCATCGGACACTGTCAATATTGATAAAATAAGAGTAGTCCGTTTTTAATTAAAACTAATTTTACTACATAATATAAAACAATGCCATCCCGGTGCCTATTTGTCTCTATGTTTATATATCTTTATTACTTACTACAACTACGCAACGGAATTTGTAGTGGTTTTTTTTATTAGATATCTGGCTGAATCCGACGAGATAGATCAAAATACTATTACTACATATACAGTATTTTTAATCTAAAAAGATCTTAAAAAAATTCGCAATGGCATACGTCTATCTCATTGGGGTAATCCACAGTAATAATGGGTTACTCTTTTTATTTACGAGTCATAATTTCATGTTTACAAAACGGGTTTAAGGAATACAGCATTAATATTTATCACTTAAGTACATTTAATACGTTATGCATTTAATCTAGCCGTTAATACGCCCTTTACAGTAAGTATATAAATTAATATTTGTGAAGATATTGCAGATCTAAATTAAGGCCATAGCGGTTTACGGCGACACGTTATATATAAAAATGTTATGTTGAATATTTGGTATCAATTATAATCATGCCACAAATTTTTGTATATACTTATTTTTTCACCAAGTAAGCTTGAATTGCTAGGCATCTGGCCAAGCAATATGTCAAGGGAAAGAAAGAATTTAATATAGAGGCCGTGGGCTATAAGTAATGTAGAATAAATAGTACGTCCCCTGCACCAGGTGTCGTAAGAGGCGACTGAGGAACCGGAACCAATAGATAGCGGTATATCCACCAGACAGACAGCGAAGCTTAAATGTAGCAGAGCGAGAATAGGCTGCGGTATTTCCGTCGCGAAGCTACACCCTGCGACTGCGACCACGTCTGCCCAGAGCGGCAATTATGGCCAAAATTTCCGCTTTCTTGAGGAAGCCTATGTCCGACAGTGAAAGATCTACGACTGCTATGATGAATATGATCTATTAAAAGACTTATTCAAGCTGCTTGTGCTTGCTTTCGAACTCAGCTTGTTTTAATTCCTCTTTAGGCTATATATAGAACTAAAAAAAAAATGCAGCTTTAATTCAAAATACATACTGTAACTCATGCTTCAAACAAATACACACTAACGGGGTCAGCCGCATAATAGGAATTCTATATGCTCCAATCCTGACATTTAATTAACAGCAATAATTAAACAGAACTCAGAATAAATTGAAATTAGATAGCACTAAATGTTATTAAAGGTACCTCTTTCAATAAAACTAGTTTGCGGTATTATCTAATTAAGTTTTATATTCTATGCGGTGTGTATATAGACGGGCCCGATGGCGCAGATGGTAGTGATCCTGTCTTGTGCACCAGGGGTAGTGGGTTCGATGCCCACCCAGAGCAAATATTTATATGATGATATTTGTGTTTGCTCTGTGTATGGGTGTAAAATATATGTATTTAAGTAGTATATTTGTGATTCCTCTGTTGTCTGGCATTCGTAACACAAGTGCTTTAAGCGACTTACCACGGAGTCAGGTCAATGTATGAGATGTTGTGGGAATTTATTATTATTATTATTATTATTATTATTTATATGATTTATCCGAAAGGAGATAACATTCTGTATCCCGTCAAGATCACGATTCTTAGTCAGAGTAATTTATGAAAAGTACGTAAGTACGTAAGTCTTGTGTATTACAATCATCATAATGTTTTCTCTTAACTTTTATCATAGTTTGGATTGTAAAAAAGAAAGCAAATCTCTTAAGTCTAAGCATACAAGTAAAATAAAAATAGGGCAATGTTTGCAGTGTACCAAGAAAATGTATTTCAAGTAAAATCCTATTGCATATTTACGCTAACAACAGCATTATGTGACGCTCGCGTGCGAAATAGAATTTCAGGTATTTTTGCGTTACTACTAGTAAATCTACTATAAAAGACAAATATAGACGATTTAATAGTAACTATAAACTTATTCAATCTGCATTCCCTGAAGCTAATCGTCTCACTTATTTATATTCGTTTCGACTCACATTCATTCACTCATTTTTTTCACACTTTCATTACTTGCATTACATACATACATATATTTAACACCTAAAATCTTAGAGAGCCTACTTCAAAAGATGTCTTCTTATTTGGGCGGGGCTTCCTTCGAGATTTATACCCACCAACCTCGCCATTAACCGTTTTTATTCATTCTATGTCGTCAGATCTAAGCTTCCGGGCCCCTAGTCCTTTTCTTAAATTAGTAATATCACAATTAACGCCGCATTTGTTCATCAGTTCGGTGGTCCCAATCCTATCTTTAAATTACACTCCATAAATAATGTGCAAAAATCACTTTTTATTCCACCTTCCTTCCAAAAGTTGTCTCAACTGTAGTCATGAAATTAACATATATGTGATCTATTGTTAAAATATTGCAAACCTATTTCAAATCACATCATTGTATCAATAAATAAAACTTGGTTTGTTTAAATAAAAAAAAATCAGTAAATTTAAATGTAAAATTTTTCTAATGTTCATTTGTTGTGATTGACTCAAAAACTGATTAATGCGATCCCTTTTAAAAATCCTGACGATTTATTAAATTTATTTACTTGCTTACCCTTACTAGTTATCACAACACAAATGCATATAGCATCTTATTTTACATCTTCATAGCTTTTTATAGTCAATAAGTATCATCATATCAGCCATAAGACGTCCACGGCTGGACATAGGCCTCCCCAAGTAATCTCCAATAGGACCGGTTGTATGTGGCCTGTGTCCAGCGCGACCCAGCGGTTTTATATCGTCAGTCCATCTTGCGGGTGGACGCCCTACGCTGGGCTTGCCGGTACGTGGTCTCCATTCCAGAACCTTACGACTCCATCGGCCATCGCATAAGTATACAAATATTATAATAGAAATGAACTATGTCTCTCTGTGTATGATTGTTTAAACACGTGTGAACTATTGACATAAACGTATAAATTACAAACTGATTACATATGTGAATGCTATTTATATAAGTAGGGGAGTAGAAAGAGAACATTCTAGTCAAACGATCCTCTGTCTGAAAATATTATGACAAGCCGTAAACAAACACGCGGCTCGCTCGAGAGTAGGTGGTTACCGCAGCCTATGGACGTTCACACCAGACTTACTCCTTTTCAGAAGAACTCTACTATAATCCTCTGCCTCTGAAAACCTACGTTCAATTCACCTTCATTCAACCTTACTTACGCGGGAGGAATCCGATTCTCGTTTATCAGATTATGTTTAAATTTGCCAAAAAGAACGAAAGAGCGTATGTCTCATGCTACTTACTAAAATTGGGATATATACTTACATCGCCAATATAACTAAACGCTGCAGCGAGTAGTAATCCAAAGTTGCCGCCCATTGAAATTGGAATCTGTACCATGTACAGAACTTGTGCTGTGCTGGCTCCAGGGAAGGTTAGTATAAGCAGAACTCCAGTTGTCATCACGCTCATACCAACCAACGGCATGACGAGCAGAGGCTTTCTACGGCCGCTGCAGTCGCTCCATGGTCCCATAAATAGGAGGACTATTGTAGCAATTAGAGAACCGACGAAGCTTCTGCTGACATTAAGATGGGATACCACTACTTGACTTGCAGCCTGGAAGTTAGAAAAGTATTGTTTTACCGAACATGTTATATATGTTTTACATTTAAGCCAAATAAGTTTCGGAAGTGGTTAAGCTACTTTTCACGATTAAAGGCATTTTATGATGATTAAATGGTAAAACTTCATGTGATATTGTCAACTTTAGACGCATGACGGGAATATGTAATGGTAACAGAAGAAGAATAATATTATAAACACGAAATGTTAGACGATTGTTTAAATATATAAGACAAGTAAAACTTAGCGAACTAAACTGGGGCAGGAAAAGCTGTTAGCCATTCTAGCGTATGCATTTCCGATATTCTTCCAGAGCCCCAGTAAACTCTGCAACTAATATGATTTATGCAAAAATAAAATCATACACTGAACTCCCACAGTGTTGTAAGTTATGGTGACACCTTTAACATTTGTTATAATAGCACAGGATTGTTTTAAACATTTTTATGCCATCTGTGCACAAGTCAAGCCATATTCAATGTCTATCGTTTAATGTTAATTAATGATGATTATAAGTTATTTTTTTATTTGTTATTTACTGTAATCTGTCACCTTTCGACATGCAATAATAGTTGTATCAATTTGCAGTAACTGATTGTGGCCAAATCCAGTGACGTGGCCACGCAATGGATAGGTCAGAACCAACAGTTATGGTGTCACATGTCCATGCCTTTTTGAGTCACGGGCATAAATCCAGAGGCGTTTTTCTTTTAATCTTTAAAACGTAGTTTTCGTTTTTATCAGGTCTACAGCAAGTTCGTTCACATAGTGGACAAGTTATTTTAATAAATCAATTAATATAGTAAAGAAGACTTTATTTTGAAGTTACAACTCATTTCATTATAGATTTCGCAAGATAATTGAAAGTTATTGTCTACAATTCTCCATGCATCTTTATTGGGATCGTGGGATCTTTAGCCCAGTATAAAAAACCTTCGCAAATTCTTAACTCCACTAGTGTGTCAACGATAATGTTATAATTTCCCACTTCAAATTTGATTGAGTCTGCGCCAAAAAAAGAATGAGAGTATCCAAATAAAAAATAATATGAGTCAGTTTCACCCCATATTGTATCCGTGAATTAATCATATTCTTTCCCCAGCAATGTTTATTTCACAAATGCTGTATCCTATTTTCTTACATTTACGCGTTTGTAAATCATAATAAAACTACTGTTTAACGATTTTAAAACTCGGTTAACAATATCTATACTAGCGGTATCATTTGCCTTTTTTTCTAATACGGACACTAGACAGAACAGCTTACGTTTTTTTTGCAGCGTTGTATCTAATATTTCTTTTTCATATGATATGTCACATGATATCAATTATGGTTCGATTAGTAGATATTTAGATTTATTTATTTATTTATTAGATTTATATTTCATAGAAGAAGTCTTAGTGCACATACTTCATAATAATTGTTTTGTCATTTTATCTAATGGTAAATATTAGTGGTTGTGTACTTACGCAGATAAATTATTAGAATACATACATCTATATATTGTTAAAATCACTTAGTTTGTTTGAGTACACAATTGTTAGATATTAGCTAGTATTTAATAATATTAATATCATAATTTTTTATCCATGTCTTGAAATTATTGGATTACTGGTGACATCACTTAGGGTGTGTTACCTATTCCATCGGATTGAAAACAATAAATACATATAATAACACCGTTTTTGTATGTTAAGCATTCAAAAAAAGAATGGGTATATGTATATCTATTTTTTCTAACTCAACTGTATTTATTCCATGCATGCATGAAGAAGACAGTGAAGAATAGTGGTAAAAGTAGGAAACTCAGTTCTACTTTTACTCTCGTTTCTTCTTGTGTCTTGTATTCAATAAACTATTATTATGAGTAATGGCGATAACTCAAGCGAAATCGATAAACGATTCACAATTTCAAGAGAATCCTAATATGGAATGACTCTACTTTTAATTTGCATTTTACCTGTTTTTATTTATGTTTACCTGCATGCGTAATATATATGTGTTTTTAATTAGACCAGTCCATAAGCATACCACTTGATAGTAAGCGTCACTGCAGCCTATAGACGCTCGTAATATCACAAGGATATCCCTAACGCGTTGCCAACCTTGTGACTTGAAGATATTATGCTACATTACCCAGTAAATTTACTGCTTCTCTCACCCTTCAGACTGCAACACAGAAATGCAAACACTGCTATTTGGTGGTAGCAATAGGTGAGATTGAGGTACAGACGACCTTTTGTATGAGGTCGACTTCATGTGTAAGTTTTGTGAGCTTACATTTCTGTGATTGTTACGTTATATATTACGTTAATACCAAAATACATTTTAAATAGAGCAAACTTGGGTAAACTTTATACTTATATAGTTGATACACCAGAATACTTTATTAACAGTTTTTTCTTGCAGGTTTATTTCTGGTTGTTTAGGAATGAACCTGTAAACTTAGTTTTAAAACCCGTCTGGTGCTGGCAGACAGTTTAAGGTCGGCCTAATATATTTGTTAGATAATTCGAATGATCCCCTAGGGTCATCAGGATTGTCAGTATTAGGCGTGCTTGATTATTTAGAATAATAATACTTTTAAACGGACGTCGTAACCCAAGTGCGGAATATGTATATTGAACACCCAGATACATAACAAACCCAAATATCATCATATAAATAATTTCTCTGTGTGGGAATAATATTTGTTTAACTTATGTTGTCTGATATCCATAACACAATTCTTTAAGGTACTTATCTCGGCGTCACATCAATGTCTGATGTGCATTTATAGCAGTTACGCAGACGAACACACGCATGTGCGATATATATATTTATCTCAGTAGTTAGCATACCAACAGTATTGTAAGTTTTAAATAAAGAACTTTAAATAGTACCTCAACAGCTCTGAACTCCTCTCCAACTCCCTTAGCACAAATACTCATATTGTATCCTAGGTCGACAGTGCATGCGGTTCTGAGGTACAAGTTCTGTAACGACGTCTGCCCAAGGTTAATGGTCAGCATGGCTCCTACTAACGCCGGTTCTAATAATGGTCGCCATCTTTGGTTGTCTTCTTCTATGACTGGTTTCTGATTTTCTCTGGGAGTGGGTCTGAAATTTAGTAATCCTGAGATTAGTTTAGTACTATCATATAATTTATTAAATTTCGTTATAAATTAAATTTGCAATTAATAAAATAAAAGCAGTATGTATTTCAAATCTTGGTAATGTTAAATGGGAATATAAGTCCCGTAGTAATTTCATTTATTTTTGCTCATATCACTCTAAATAAGGAATTAACAAAAAATCTGAAACTTTATGGGAAATCTTACGTTACAACAAATAATTTTCGAGTAGTTTTCTAATCGTACTGACTCAGTTCAGTAACAAAACATATTCTATTTCCAAGTCAGAGTACGTTGAACTTTGAATTGTATGAACAATTGAATTGGAGTTATAGAGAAACAAAATGCGTCTACAGAACGCTTTACCAGTAGGGGAAAAATAAATGAGCATTGTAAAATAAAGAATTAAAAACGCACCTTAGTTTTTCTAATTCAGATATAACAGAGCCTTCTTCAGTCATCGTCACTCCTTGTTAATTATCGAAAATATAAGCAAGAACAAATGAACAACACAGCACAATATAATGTCTCACATCACAAGTCGCGCGGCGCGCGCGGTTGACAGCGAACTAGTTTTACTAATACGCGATAAGATATACTTCTATTTGCGAATTAGACACTATCTATAGTGGAAAGATAACTCGTTGACCATTTACAATGCATTGTGATGCATATAACACATGCTTTCATCCGGATAAAGATATTATAAGCGGGCCGGAGCACTGTTAAAGTTCGCTCAGTCAATTTTCTTCGATTATTTCAATTGATACGATATGTTATCTGTGTTGAAAGGACAAATGCTATCTACCAAATGCTCGGCGACAAATTGAATTCTATACCTAGTTGGTAAACCCTGACTCGATAATATAAATGGATTATATTCAAGAACTAATAACCGAGAACTTTAGACATTTGACTTGTGCTGTAATATACCGTTTATTGTTGGTCAATACAATCAAAATAAAGTTAATTTTATATATTCTTAATGATGAAGATGCTACAGACAATTGAGGACGTTAAATGGCAAGTAAGTTACACAGAAAGAAGTAAGTAAAGAAAAAAGTAAAGTAAAGAAAAAAGTTAGTACTTAAGTATTTTTCTTAAACCATTAGATGAGTTCTCGTTAATAATTATAAAAACTGACCCAATTTTCACGTGACATACTTTAGTTAGTATATAAATACAAGCTTATGTAATATGTAGGCCGATATAATATCTTTGCAAATTTCCTGAGTCATATTGCTACGTGATAGGAATCACATATTATACTAGCGTCTACACTGACGATTGTTACATATATAAATTATCATCATCTTGGTAGCCGCTGCATATCTATAAATGGAAATAGGACACCCCAAGAAAAGGTCACATTTTCCCAACATAACTTCGCAACTAGTATGGTGCTGCTCATCCCTGCCCTCTTGCATTTGAACTATCCTGCCGGTTACCCACGGTCAAGTATTTTAAATGAATATGTAATTTATTTATCAATTAACAATTAATGTTTATATGTAAATGCATGATATTCTGATCAACCGAAAACCAACTCTTTTTTATTCATGGCACTAATGGTAGTAAAAATTATATTATTTCCCATAATAGCAAATAAAATGTTATATACAAATTTGAACAAACTTTATTCAAGCAGTCAACAAGTAATTTCGAATTGCCAATGAAAAAATAATAACGTTATTTATTTTAAGAAGGAAATAATTAAATGTACATGCATATAGGATTACGGTTCAAAACGAGAAAATAGACCAGCAGAAACGAAACAAAATCAAAAACCAGGATTTCACTTTAGCTTGAAAGCAACAATAAGCTGCCTAATTCATTTGAAAAAAAAAATACAATGGTACGTTAAAGTAGCTTGAAGTTACACAACGTAAAATATGTCTGCACGCTTTCGTTTCTAACTAGTAATGAACGTCAAAAATTAGTTTCACGCACCTTTTGTCTCGACTAAAGCGCATCGCAGCGTCAATTAATAATACAAGACATCATTGGCAGTCAACGAACGACATTGTCCATCGCTCATGCAACTTGTATAGGCGTACCTTAGTTATATTCACGGTCGCTCGTAGGAGAGCTAAAATAAAACAGTAGAGATTCTCGGCTGGCGGTCGGTACGCGCCTAATTCGCGCGCTTTGGCATAACGATTACGTGTATTTATCTGTTAGTAAATTAGTACATAACCGGACTCGATGACGCAGTTATAGTGATTCTCACTTTTGCGTCCAAGTTTGTACGTTCGATCCCTATTCGGTACAAATATTTTTATGATGGTATTTGTGTTTGTTCTGTGTCTGGGTATTGAATATGTGTATTAAAGTATTTTATTTGTGATCCCACTGTTGTCTCATGTCTGAAACACAACCGCTTTAAGCGACTGATCTCGGAGTCAGGTCAATGTATGAGTTCTTGTGTGAATTTATTTATACATTCCATGTGTCAGAACATTTGTCTATCAAGTGATAAAATTGCAATGGTAATAAATGTTTTATTTTTTATTAGTCTCAAGATTCACATGTAAAAATGTTGTTATATAAAAAATAATATAATAATAAAAAACTTGGAAATATAATGGAGCAATATAGTATAAATCAAAGTGTAGTATAGTTTTTTGATATTTAGGTCACGCGTAGCGAGTTGTTAAGTATTTTCAGTAGCCAATTAATCTCGGGCGAAATTAAGCAACTCCTGTCTGATAATTGAGCTCTGACGATCTTGTAATGTGTGCAATGTAAGATAAATAACAAGAACGCTACCTATAATTATTTTTGTTGATTGGTTATGCTTCTATGTGAAATAATTCTTTCTTTTGTCTTAATCGAATATGTATTACAATTAAAACTCTGATAATACGTGCCATTTCCTGTCATCCGCCTACTTTTCATGCATAACCTTTAGTTTATAAAACCAGAATACGTGTGTCTATTTAGTGTTTTTGAATAATTTGCACAATTTACAATGCCATTTTTTGTAAATCATGAGGTAGAACTCATACCATGATCGTCTGCATTGATAGCTTACTCTCACCTATTTCTACCGCCAAATAGCTGTTCATTTTGCTGTGTTCCGATTGAAAGGTGAGAGTAATGTGACTGAATGCTTATTCGACCTGGTCTTATAAAAAAGTGGATAGACAAATGACGGGAAGAAAGATTTTCATCAGATATTAGAATTTTGACTACGAACTTTCAGTGTATATGACCAACCCAATTAATATGTCCATCATCTAATTATCATAATTTACAAAACATCTGTCAGGATATACAATTGAGAGTCAGCAAAGTACTTATACGTTTTGATTTATCTGTCTTCAACTTCGCATTAATATATTCCTCCTAACTTTGTTCCTCTCACTCTACTAAAACCTCTCTTACACTACACAACCACACTCAACAACACCTCACCCTAAAGTAAAACATTGCACTTACCGGCGAGTGCGGGAAGTGCAGCTTACTATTCCTCCCGCAGCGTATACAGTGACAGCCGTAAAATGTCCACTGTTCGACCTAGGCATCTCCAAGAAAGGGGGATTTTTACCCATAGTTGACACCTAGTACAGGGGGAGGTACTATTCTACTCTGCCGGTACCCCACGGCTACCGTAGTCGCTTTAGTGTGTCAATAAGAAATCAGGTCTGGTGAAACATATGGAGTGTATAACACTGCATGAATCCCACGCAGGTTTATGTCGAAATGCATAGCCAAATTTGAAGATCTGTGTGCCTTTACTGTGTGGTCACTTTACTCCGGTCAACCATAATGGACGTCAGAGTTGAGAAATATAATACTTAAATACATTTAACTTTTAGACAGAAAATATATACAAATATATTCATATAAATATTTATCCTGGTTTGGGATCGAACCTACGACCTTTAGCGCATAAG
This sequence comes from Heortia vitessoides, assembly GCA_020976665.1. Lineage (NCBI taxonomy): Eukaryota > Metazoa > Arthropoda > Insecta > Lepidoptera > Crambidae > Heortia > Heortia vitessoides. The sequence continues at coordinate 8,885,709 of JACJUM010001610.1, read as the reverse complement.
ACAGATGTAATATTATCTGTGGCAGCGGAACCGGCAATATTATACAAATCTATACATATTCACAAGTTAATCCCACACTAAATGCAGTCTCCTATTCCAGTATTGTTTTAGTTGAAGTAATAAAATACAAACAACCATCCGTTTGTTCTCGTGGTCTCGTGATCTCGACCCTTTGTGTCCGAACTATATGGATAATGAATAGTTAGAGAATACTCCAAAATGTAGCTTTCTATATATAATTATTAAACTAGCGACGCGCTTCGGCTTCGTACGAGTGCAATGAGGATAAAAACTGGTTATTTTAGGTTATCCCTAATAAATGGGCGATGGATGGTGTACAATACATTATTTCTATCTATCTCGTCGGGTTCAGTCAGCGTTACAAACGCTATTTACGACCTTACTTAGAAACATCTAAAATGATCAGTGTTTCTCTTCCTTATTATACATTATACACTATTCTTTAGAATCACTATATCTATTAAAACAACCGCATCAAAATCTATAACTTGGTTTTAAAGATCTAAGCAGACATTAGGGACAGTTAGACTTCACAAAGTGACTTTGTTTTATAATGTGTAGAGATTATTCATTATCTTTGTAATTTTAATATTATTATAAGAGTCAAGCGGTTTTACTCAAGTTGTTTTATAATCTGGGGACACTACTTTTTAACCATCATCATCATCATACCAGCCATTGACAGTCCACTGCTGGACATAGGCCTTTCCAAGAAAGGGGGTTTTTTGCCCATAATTGCCGCATAAATTTCGGTAAGTGTGTTGGTAATCCCAGAGCGCAGCTATCACGATGGGGATGCTGCTGCTTATCCCCGCCCTGTGCATTTGAACTGCACTGTTTCGGATATATATACTTAGTCGCCTCTTACGACACCTGGTATAGAGGGAGGTACTGTTCTACTCAGCCGGTACTTCACGGCAAAATCTATTGCGTAGTTTTAAAGATCTAAGCATACATTAGGGACCGATACACTGCGGAAAGGGACTTTGCATTATACTGTTTAGATATTCATTATCTTTTGTAATTATAATATTATTATAGAAGTCAAGCGGCTTTATCCAAGTTGTTTTATAATTTGGGGACACTATTTTTTAATGAATTATATAAAACCTATGTATGTAGTAGTGAATGGATGTTTGAACAAAATGTTTTGATAGTTAGGGTCTAAAACGTAATAAATCGTCTGCGTTATATGCAATAATAGAGATTATAAATCAATAACTAAAAATAAAGGTAAATTATAGATCTATGATCCGACCTTTATTGAATATCAGTTTTTACCTGCGGTTTCGTTTGCGTGACTTTTTCACGGAAACAGTATTTTTTCTCTTTTAATACCTTTCATTCTGAAAGGTACTACTATACGAATATATACTTTTCTGTGAAATTTGACGAAGCTCTGTTGAGTGGTTAACTCATGCAGAGGTAACAAACAACCATTTTTATTATTATTAGACCAGATCGACAAGCATGCAGTCCACGTGATTGTAAGCGTCACTGCAGCCTATAGACGCTCGTAATATATGTATTGCCGTGTCTACTATATTAGTTATGATTGGGATTATAGTCAATATAAACTTTACTAACATAGCTCTACAATTCATGTGATAGGGTTTGTGTGTGTGAGAATTCCGTTCAATTTCGGGGCAGTTTTCAGTTATGTACTTAGAAAAATAATATGTCGCAAGTGTACATTATAATAACTGCTTGCAACTGTCGTCGGAAATTTGCTAATAATGATATATTAACAGAAAGATTCTTAGTTATGATTAAATAAAATAGCGAAATCATTTTCTTAAATTACTTTTTACGCATCACTGCTAGCAGCAAATATGATTACCACAATTCCATTTCACCACTTAAATAAAGGCAAAGCTGTGAGGAATTCGACCTTGGCGTATTTGACGGATTTAAAGAGACTTCATTCCTCTAAATTGTTAAGACTTTTATAAACTCACTAGGTCGAGGCAAAAATTGTAGCATGTCCGTTTCAGTTTAACGGTTTTGTGTATATTTTATTAAAATATTGTTAAACATATTATTTTCGGAAAATAAATACTTTATTATAATATAGTTTACCTGACAGGTGTTGTTCTGTCTTATTTATAAGTAAATGTTTGTCATGAACAAAATTCGACTATAATAATTTGTAATTTATTCATTGCAATTGTAACCATCTTATATTTCAAGTTGAATAAAACTGTTCACAGTATTTATTAAAAAAATATTAAAATGAATTCAGAAGGTCATTCCGAACAAATATGTTGATATAAAACTGTTATGTATAAAGATATCTTTGTTATTATAAAATCTGGCTTTCTACAACACATGAACAAAAAACCTACGTGTTTAATAATTTCGTAGACTGCAAGCCTAATTAATGACTTCTCGTTCACGTTAATTAGACAATGCTATCTGCTTCTGTAAAACGAGTTTGAAATCATCCACGTTTCAGGCGGAAGGATTCAGTTAAAGGAAAACAGTTTTTAAAAACATTTAAATAAAGTAAAAATTTGTATAGCAATGAATCAACATCAGCCTTACAAAACGACCTTAATCGGTCAGTCGGTACGAAATACTCGGTTATAGACGGTACATCGTTCAAAAAAGTTTTTAAGTGAACAATGTGAAGTAATTCAGTGAATAGTTTAAACCTTTGTGTATTGTTTATTAGTCTTCCTGTTTAATCTTTTGTTACTTATCTTTTTGTACTTGTCGCCAACAGGCCTATGACTTGCTCACAATCAATATGTATTACAAACTTATTTGGTGGCTTCAGTTACAATAATTAATCATTTTCAACCGCGTTAAATCAGAAAATATAGTTAAAAATTATAATTATAGGAAAGTTAGGACATATAAATATTTAGTGCTTTGTTCGTGGCATTTTTTTAAATTATTTTGATTAAGTTATCTTTTTTTTCAAAAATCAATAACAATGCAAATAAATATATTTTTCATATCATTAGACAATAGATAGGTAAAGATAAAAAGATAAAACAGCTTATTATATCTATGGAAATCTGATAGGCGATAGAGCATAAAAAGATTAAAATATCTTACATAAGCTGTTGTCAGATGAGGCATAGAATAATTTTTTTTTCCTGTATTAATAATTCTGGGATAAACGATTTTGGGATTATTTTTTGGCATTTAACATTTGGTATGCACGAATGTCAGACCCCGCTCAAACCCTTCATCTTGACCTAAATCACTGCCGTCTGATGTAATGGCCTTTTTTGCAGTTTTTATTGAAGCTTACATTGTCGCTCTTTTAAAACTTGATGGGGATGGAAAAGTTGACAACACCGACGTTTCAAATTTGAAGTATTAAAGTTCAGTTTTTGTTCGATGGTCATGGTTACTATTGGACCACCATGGTCTTACTAAACCAATTGTTGTAGATCACACAGGCCAACAAAAAACAAATTTTTAGAGGTTGGAAAAACATTTAATTTTTAATAGTAATTTATAAGTGCCACATTAAAATCAGTAAATAAGATAGACCTTCTAGCTTTACTTTTTATGTAATTCAACCACAATGTTGCAAAATGTTCTAACATAGCATATATATAGATATTAAGAAACATCGAACTTTGTTGACGTGATTATACAATGAATAATACTGCTATGTATCTTTTTATCATTTTAACCTAAAGATGATGCTCAAAAGTTCCTACAAAGAACTTTCTTATCTAAATAGGTATTACCTAAATTTAGTTTCCATATGATAATATGATGCTATAAATAAATAATTCATACGATTTTAAAATAGAAAAAATATAATGTTAATAGTAGTTTTACAAATGTGCAAAGAGATTTTGGTTAAAAATCAATTGGAAGATTTTTGCAACTTTATGATCGAAATACTTGAAAATCCCACGCAATTGGCCAACCTTAGTAATTGTATTAGATAAGTATAGATTAGAAAGAGAATGTGACAATGCTTTTTGAATCAAATTTGTTGTCCTTTGTTAATGCAAATTTATTTTTGACGGTGACGTGGATTGCTTTATACTTATTATTTAAAAAACAAGTTCTAGTCATATCCAAGTACTGAGATGGAGTTCAGTTTATAGGACATTTTATTCGTATATTTGTAAGTTATTTTTGCATGTATGTATATAGGTTATCCTAATGTCAGTTCCTGAATATTAAAAATATTACAGCATGTATGTAAATACTACGATAATTTGGAAAGTATAATAGTGGATTAACATAATTGGATTGATAGTTAACCAATAATTGATGATAAGATTACTGAGTCGAATATGAATTCAAATTATTAAAGTATAGGTATATTCACATTCACATATTCACAGAACATTTCATACAATGACCTGGCTCCGGGCTAAATCGCTTGAAGCACTTGTGTTACGGACGTCTGACAATCACAATTACTTATTTTTATCACACAGACGCAGAACCAACACAAATATCATTATTTATATATATACAAGATATACAATATATACAAGACATACATATATATATATATATATGTTTGTCTTGGGGATCGAACCCACGACCTTTGGCACATAAGATAAGATCCCTATCTGCGCCACCATGTTACCATCTATATTTTAATGATACTACTTATAGATATTCCTACAAAATGTTATCTGCACCTTATCAGCTGGTATTTTTTTAAATTGTTAACAGAGTGTCTTTCTTTACCAGTTAATTTTGAAGATTTGACAGTAAAAGACTACGAATGTTTCCACGAAGATAATATTAGGAGGCTTGCTCTTCCAAAAGCGTAATTATAATAAAAATCTAGCTACAAATGATTTGAAGTTGTTCACTGTTTCATATTAAAAATTAAGTCTGCTTACAATGGAAGCATGGAAAAAATCCTTGAACAAACTTTGCTTACAGAAGTTGTCTACAGAATAGCCAAACTCCCTTAGCTGTCTATTGATGATCATTATCATTGAATGCCGGTGCTGCCCTAATCCGGCATTCACTAACCTTGGCCGAGTCATAAATATGAATTAGATACGTATATGTATATCTACGATAATCTATATTTAAATATTACTTCGTAAAATGACTTAATGAAAATTTTCAAGGTATGGCTGGAAGGTTGCTGAAAATGGCCTATCTTACTTTCGTGAAGAATTATTCTTCTTTTAACCCCTTAAAGGATGATTTTGAAGAATGATTTTCTGAATAATATTTTATACTAGTTTCAAAGTTTTGAATGAAGAACCTTTATGCTAAATATCATTTAAATAACTTAAAATATAGCTAAGTTTTATAGTAACTTTACCTCCCGGTTTTACACCTTTAGGAGGTGAATTAAAAAAAATATTTTCTTAGTACTTCCCTACTTTATAAAAGAAACCCCTGTGCAAAAATTCAAGTTTCTAACCCTTATAATTTAGGCCCTGCGTTATCATGTCAGTCAATCAGTCAGTTTTTTTTTATGTATATAAATTAATAAGATAGGATACAAAAGAATATCAGAAGCAAAAGGTGTATTACGTGGCACTGAAGATCTTAAATCCTGGCATGGAGAGAGAACTGGAAGATTCTATTTAAGCGATTATTTCTTAAAAATCTAATATATCTAAAAGAGATATGGCTATGAATTTTCACGTTGTCTTCGAAACTAACGGTGCTAATGTATGTCTGCTTTTCTGTCTTTTAATTTAAGGGCTGAATGAATTTTAATGTCTTTTGATCCCGGCAAAGTTCTTTCAGGACTTGATGTAAAGTGAAATCTACGCGGACAAATTCGCGTGTAGAAACTTAGTAGGTAATTTAATTTATATTCTACCTCAAATATTTTGATGAAAAAACAATAGCAAAAATAAGTTTGAAAATATCATCCCATAATCACGATTGAACCACTTTTTAAATAGAAAATTGATGTGATATTGGCGCTTTGATGTGATAGATAACCTAAGACTTTAGTTTATTTCTGCGTGCTTAATATAACATAGCAACTAAAATGATGTAATAAAAATGGATGTACTTATGCACGTTTATAATAAGAAAACTCAAAAACTGCTGGACTGATTTCTAAAACTTTTTCAAGTATGGAACATAACATTATCGGCAATTGATATAAGCTATATTATATTCCCATATATTAAAAATTATATAGGAAAAGAAATTATACAGGACTGTTCTCGTATAATATAAAGTATAGAAAAAACCTAGAACAAAGTTTTTATTCTGACCAAAATTTACTGTACTTAAGATGCTATATTAGAATTAACATCATTGCATATGAAACAGACAAATCATATCGTTGCTTAACGTCAGTACAAGTGTTTTCTTCACAAGAAACGCGTATAGCATTTATTTTCGACTTCATATAAAACGGCTATTTTTGTCGTAGGAGAAAATTAATAATTGATAATTTGGAAATTACTTTAAGATCACCTCTTTTAACTTACTAAAATATATTTGAAAAAATAAATTTTAAAATACTAAAGAAAACAAACTGAAGTAATTTCGATAAACTAGATCAACTATGATCACATTTTCCGTTTTTCTTCGCAGATAGGGCTTTTTTATTCGTATAAAATAAAACTCTTTATTATGATCATTACGAGAACTTAAAGTGATAGATTCGTATCGAATAAAATTTATAACTGTTTAAAATTTCATTTTCGTACAAATTTATAAAATTACTTTTTCAACGACTTCAAAAAGCGGTTTATGTATCTTTTACATTTATTATTTGACGATTTGGTTACCATGTCCTGTTAGTAAATATTATTATCTGTGTATATTAAACATCACAAATGGGAATTGTATGGAGATTTACCTCTTTTTTTAATGACCACAGATTACATAACGGTACTTTTAAATACGATAAGTTGCAGATATCCACAAATCACTCACGCAGATATTATTAAACTCAAAGAGTATGAAGGATTTGTTGATAAACTGATAGGTGTATAAGGATTAAGAACAGACAATCAGTCTAATACTAAAATAGTAATTTTGAATGTTATAAATATAAAATGTTATTATTGCTTTGTGAAGTCAATTGTTGCGTGGTACTGTTTATTTTTTGGTGTGTTTGGTGATTTTTTGTAGTGTAAAATAGCCACACTGTGCAAAAATTCTGCCAATTACATAGACAAAAAAAGAAAAGATAGATCTATCCCACAGGAACACATTTTTGAGATAAACCATGTATTACTTTATACTATTAACATTCTCTGTGTCAAATTTCAAACTTTCTTGCGTGAAAGTATAACAAACATACATTTACATAATTATAGTCACAAATTTTCACGCTTACAATATTAGTAAGGAAGTAAGGATATTGGTCTAGATCGGGAAAATAAAAGTACGAATCTACTAGTTAGCATCTGACATTGTAAAGAATTGATTTTTTGTTTATTACGATTCAAATAAAGTTACTGTTAATTTTCTTATTAATTCTTTAACCATTAGAAAGCTACCAACATATTATAAACTCAAAGAGCTTTGTTGATAATATAATAGATGTATAAGAATAAACAATACACAATCAGTCTACTACTAAAAGAAGAAGAACAGTAGTTTTAAATGTTATGATTGTAAAATGTTTATATATTAATTCGTATATATTATATATATGTATATATTAATTCGCGAAATCAGTTGTTGTGCAGTGTTGTTTGATTTGTGACGGCATTATTCCATACTCTTACGGGAAAGGGAAATATGCAGGTTAACGCACCACCAATAATAACTATTAAGAATTGAGTGTAAGTTATTAGGACGGTTTTATACAGTGCGTATTTTAATGGCATAAGACAGCAGCAGCAAAATATATTAATAACTACAGAAAACTTGTGATTATTGCTGAGTTGTATATTGACAGGCCCGATGGCGCAGATAGTAGTGATCCTGTCTTGTAAGCCAAAGGTTGTTGTGTCAATCTCCACCCTGGACAAATGTGATATGATATTTCTGTTTGTTTTGTCTGGGTTTTAAATATGTATTTAAGTATTATATTTGTGATTCCTCTGTTGTCTGATGTCCATAACACAAATGCTTTAGTCGACTTAATAAAAAAATACGGAGGCTCTTATTCGATTCTGTCTGAGTTCTGGAATCAAGGTGATGATCTATACTTAATGGTCAGATCAAATTGTGCTCCTTTTATACCACTTAATTGAAACACCAATGACATTTACGTCATCTCGATGCCATTTCTTAAGCCCACGTGTTTACAATTAAAGCTCACGCTGCACAATAGTGAAACAGCCAATCCAACCTGCATTATAACAAATAAATATATTCCGAGATAAGTAGTTTAAAGCAACTGTATTATAGGTATTAGATAGCAGAGGTATTATTATGTATAAAACTAACATACAATATGTTTTTAACACCTGAAAATAGAACAAAAGTGATGGTCCCATCACATACATTAGTGATCCTATCGTATGCACCAAGGATCGTACGTTCAATCCCCATCCAGCCCAAATATTTCGGATTCAGGTCCATCTTTGATGAATATATATATACTATATACTGAAAGCACCATATATGTTTGTTACGCTTTCAGAACATGGATAGTTTCAAACCCTAAAAAGAGGGTATAATTTAATTTTGATCACAGAAAATATCCAGCTAGATTCGATCTAAAGTGTAACCGGACGGAGTCGGAGGCAGATAACAAGTCTTCCGTTTGTAAACCTAGATAGATAATCGTTACAAATAGAAGTTGATCTTGCAACTTTATATACAGAAAACGTCTTTCAACGACTGACCTTCCTTCTAAAATAATATAATTCCGCAAGAAAGTAAAAACTTGATCACAAGAAACGTATTTATTTGAGAAACGTTCTTTTTTGAGAAATATTACAATTCTATGTTTAAACCAGAGGTAGGGCATGACTTTGTCCAGATATATTGCAAAAATATATTCCGTCGATTGTATTCCTTTGCGAGCAAAAAAATAATTATCCAATTCGGTGCAGTCGCTCTTATACAATTATTATATAATTGTCGCTCTTATATAATTATTTCGACGATTATTTTTATATTTATACACTTGAAAAACAAGTAGCCATAGTACCTGGTGTCGAAAGAGACGTCACAGGAACAGGGTAATTATGGGGAGATTACCCATTATTGAGCAAGCCTATTTCTAGCAGGATACGATATAAGGCTGTTAAAGGCACGTACTTTCGCATTGTACAACGAAAGTCGAAAGCACAAATTTGAACAGGAAGCAAACAAAAATGTCGTGGTTTGAGTGTTAAAGAGTGAATTTTTTGATAGAATGTATTATATATAATACTAGCCTGCGACTTTGTCCGCGTGAAATAGTTTTTTTGGGTACTACACCTCTTTACCTTAACTTATATAAACTTTGAATGTCATGTTTATTTATATCGATCGAATGACCTGAAAAATAAGTTATAAGTTTCTAGCTCTAAAAATAGCGATACTTCCATACAACTTTTCATCCCCCTTTTTGACCCTTCACAACCCTTATTTCAAATAAAAAAATAGGCTTTGTCCTTTCTCAGGGTCTAAAGATTGTCTGTGCCAAATTTCATCAAAATCGGTTGAGAGGTTTAAGTTGGAAAGCGTAACAGACAGGCAGACAGACAGATTTATTTTCACATTCTAGCAAAGTTTTTTAAGCTACATAATAAAAACACATATTTATTTATAGATTTATTAATCTTATAAATTTGTAAGGCCATTATTTTGGTGTATTTTTAGCAGCAAATAATAAATTACTTAAACAAGGCAATATATGTTGAAAATACTGTAGAAGACTTACTATTCAAAATATTTATATTAGAAGACTATTGCCAGATTGGACTTGATGTATGTTCCATAGCAAATAGTCCATTGATGGCGACTCCATATGGGCAGTAACCTTGGTGCGTTCATCGCAGACTCATTACGCCCACGATAATTAAAAGCTGACTCACTTGGAGCGAATAATGGTGTTTACACTCTGCTCTATGTAATTTTCTGCATTTCAGTACTATACTCTCTACTAGCTCAGATTTGCAACAAATTTTAGATCTTTAATAAAATGTGTAAAATGAATGTGATATTTATAAGACGCAACCAAAATGAACCCAGACTCTGCTTACGATATTATTGCAGAAGGTTCTGTCTCATAGCCCCCAATGCTTTAAATATAGTAGTCTATTTTTAGCGTATACAACTGAAACCGACTGGGAAATGCAACTCGGTAATCTCAATGGTGTGACGTCATCCTATTGATTTTGCTTACTGTCAGTGCGCTTAGTAACGTCACTAGTTGCGCACGCAGGTTATAATTCTTTAATCTCACCGATAAAATCCACGCACAGCTTCGTAATTAACATTTGAAGACTGAGTGGCACTTACAAAGCATAAGTGCAGCATGGAAAATATTATTAATTCTGATGTAAACGTAATTTGTAACGTAACGTCTGGTAACACACGCACGTAGTATGGATAGCGTAGTGATTGCCCCGTATGGAAAATTAGAGCGCATGCGTGAAAAATATGGCGACGACCTCACTGCAGGGTGGAAGAAGTTGCTCAGGGACGCATTCAAAACATTTTTTTTTAAATATAATTCGTTGGATAATATTATCCCGAAATTTCGTGTAAACTCTAAGGTAACATACATTAACTTATTACCGGAACATAAACGAGAATTCAAATTAAAGTTTGTGAGAGGGTGTAATTGAAAAGAGGGTCTAATACTAAAACAAAACTGATGGTATGTAGAAAAATGTTTTGCAATAGTTAAAAAAATATTTGTTGCATTTGATATAAAAAATATTCAAAACCTTATTAAAAATTCTCACCTGATTTGAAACAGCGTATAGTTGATTCATATCAAAAGAGGTCATCGATCCAAGTTCGGTTCTGTTTAGAATTTGCATTCGGACCCCATCGGCGGAGTTCGTGCATTTCCGTAAGGTTCGCCTTCCAACCCTCGGCGAAATGCCTCAGCCACGGTCGGGAAAATCTTTAAAATATTTCCCTTTAATTTCTCAATAATCCCTATTTCCTCAGTGAAAATCATGTGATTATACACCAATACTGTTTGCTGTAAACTCATATCATTGATTGTATTGGTTTTGTTCAGTGTATGTGATCGTTATTGTTGTGCTTGTTCTAACGTGCCGTTGCGGAGGAAGCAGTGTTACAAAGGTATGAAAAATCCTTTAAAACAAGATTATATTAGGGAAGTTTCAGTTACGCCCATATTTTTGACCATATTTTTCTGCCAATTTTCTATCATCTTGTGCCATCAGTACTCTGCTTACAAAGATCCAATTTATTGCCGTTAATATTTGACTGTTATTAAGACTGATTTTGATTTTATTTAATTATATTTCTTAAAGTCTTAAGAATATTACGCAAAAATGTTAGCTGAAATATTTGTATATGTAGGATATTGAGAATACGGTTAAGTTAAAGTAATTTTATTGTTTTCAGTTGAAAGCCATGAATGATATCGATGAGGAAGATGACTGAAAAAGGCGAAGTCAATAGAATGTTGGGTAAGTTTTGGAAAATATTTAGATACAATTGTCTTGACATAGGAAACAAACAAGAGTAACATTATAAACGAACCTATCTGTGCTGCTCTTTCCATACAATACATATACGAAGTCAGTCCTTATAAAATTATGTCGTTAACTACATATTTGAAAATAATAAAATTATATTTACTAAAATTTACACGTTAACAACGAATTTAATTGATTTAAAATCGGGTTGAAATTTAACAAAACTTAAAATTTTAAATGTTTAAATGTAATATTTATTTGATAGATATATAATTGACATAATATTTATCCTTTTTAGGAATAATTGTACCGTAAATTTTAACATATTAATATATTTTCTCTTTTTACCTTACATTTTAAGTAATCGGTACGTCTGAATTAGTTCGATAAAAATAAGCATTACGAATAAAAAAACATTGAGATTACTATTATAACCAGTCGATGTTCCCATTTTCTTGTCAAAGATCATGATCGCTATTGTCGCAAATATTTTGCATACTTTCTCTTCATGTTCTGCTAGTTATTTTTATTTTAATGCTGTCCAACTCAGTCTCTCTTGAAACGACAAAGTGAGAGTTCATTGGCGTGTTCGGAATAGTGTTTACACAATTGCGATGTATCTTAAATTGCTTCAAATAACAGTTATGTAAACTGGTGTAATATGTTAATGTGTGTACATATACCCATACTGAGAAATCACATCAAATCATCTGTATTACAAAGTACAGACACATCAGTCACAAGCTTGCCTTCTCAGAGTTTACAGACTTAGATAACCCACCGATAAACCATTAAATTATGTTGTATTATCAAGTGTAACACCTAATAGTCAAGTGCAGCGTTAACTTCTCACAGTGTTAAGGTTATGAGGAATTTAAACGTTCGTGCGAACTCTCTAAATGAATTAGCGTTGAGAACTATAAACTTTAGCTTTGTGATAAACGTATTAGTGCAAACATACAAAGCAAAGCGGAAGAAAAAACGACCATAGGCCTATTATATGAAACAAAAGTTATAATTTATATCATTTGTGAAATTGTTGTCGACGAGAATGATTGCTTTGATACTATTTGTGGTGGGAAAAATAGTGGATATTGCTAAACATGCATATTGGGAAGATGGATCTAAGGACTGTTCCGGGATTGTACAATATGATGAAGTAAGAAAAGGTGTGAGATACAGCGTAAGAAGTAGAAAGAGTCGTAAGAAGAGAAAGAAAAATGGTACGGAACTTTTATCTATATTCCATAATTAGCTTGCAAGTTGATAAATATATATTTTTTTATATCTGATAATATTATTCGATATTTTATGTGAATTTGTTTATGTATACAATGTTATGAAATCTATCAAATGTTTCCAAAAAATAATTTGTTTTAAATATATACTTCTTATTTCATAGTCTTGATTAAACAGTGTTTATGCTACTTTGCAAGGTCATGTATGACATGATGATGTAACTAGACGACCAGATTGGTCTCCAATTTCATAACATCTGAAACATTTATACAGCGACATCTGTTATACTGCTACTTGACTACTTGATTGGGATGTAGGTTATAGATCTTTAACTAAAAAGTTCGTAGTGATCACGCTAGACTGCGCCACTATGCAGCGCACCAAGTTAGGTTTGTGCACCGCATTACTTTGTAAAGCGAAAATTGAAAAAAATAATGCGCATGTTTTTTTCTCACGAGGAAATTATAATGAGGTTTCACTGACTAACTAAAGCATTAATATGAAATTCAACTAACTTTTTCTAAATAATAATTCACAATTTGTATTTACTATATTATCAATCAATTTTAATAAAAGTTTTACGTTGTAAAATAGAGCAAGGAGGATAAACACTTCTTATGATCAAGTAGTTGTGCTACAAAAAATAAAAGGTCGTATTAAAAAACGCCTTGAAGTTGTGTATCGTGGGGTCATTCACTTAGTGCAAACATAATATGACTGATTTGGCAAACATACCGTTACATTTTTAGCTGTCTACTGATCGTACTTTCGGTTATTTAGAATTTAGGTCTGAAACCTGTTACTTTCTTGTTTGTATAATAAAAAAACCACCATGAAGTTATCTTGCATGTGATATTCGCGTTCCAAATACAATCAGCTCTTTACTACTACAAGATGAAAATAAAAAGTAACATATTTCTAGGACGATCAGATTTAAACACAAATCAGAAAAACTTTTGAAAAGACTTATGCTATTTAGAGAAATATAGTAATCAACGAACAATTCCAAACGATTACTTATTATTTAAATTTGACTGAAACCTAAATTTCATTACCACAATGCTCGTTTAAAAAAAAATACAATAATGGGGTGTAGATATGTGCTGAACACTGTAACTAGTTATGACGCGAGTAATTTTACGGGAGATGGTAATAGTTTAATTGGTAATTAATTTAATTGAAAATGTAAACAAAGTTACGCAGCTACAATATCATATACGACCAAATTGGTTTTCTGACTGACGATCTGACTATAATTGCTGATCGCGCTGGACGCAGGCTGCATACAACCGTTCCTACTGGAGTTCACTTGGGGAATCATGATGATAATGAAGAAATATCAAAAATACAACACAATTGAGGGATATTATAGACAGAAACGTTTTCCTCATTATAATAGGTACTGCGTACTTAAACAATTTGCAAACAAAGCTTCTCGGTAATATCGTAGATTTAAGGAATGTAATTTTCACATATTTCTTCAAATGTAAATTCAGCTGAAACGGATTGTTCCAATGCGAGACCCAGTTTTTAACTTTTGTTTGCCTCTCGTTGAAATGAGAACCAATTCCTACTCGTTATCTACACTTTTTCGTTTCTCTTTTCTATAAACCTGAAATAAAAATTCATGAATAATTGAAACAATTCGAAGAACTACTCATTTTACTTTCGATTAATATTCTATTTGAATTGTCCTGGGTGTGTTTTATATTTTTTCGCTTAAACACTATGTATTATTTTTGAATAAATTTAGCCAAATTTTATCAGAAATCCAGAATTAGTAAGCTTATTTTAGCGGAAAAACCAACAATTTTTTATTTTACTATCAATAACTCATATACATACTTTCATATGCATTTCAAAGAGCTATTTAAACATTCGATTATGGTATTTATCCATTTTACCGTCGTCGAAGTGAAGCTCGTAACTTAAAAATCTATAGTCTATCTATATCAGATTTTTTTTGATAGATGAAAGCCTTTATCAAAGGCTTATATAAGCTCTAGAGATATAATTATTATTCTTAAATTAGTATATGTAGTAGAGTTATTCTCTCTAAGACATATCGGGCGTTTACACCCAGCTCTACTCCCATAGGATCGGCATACATGGAGCACTGGTAGTAGTTGTATGGTACCCCCTCTGTACTAATTATTATAAAAGCAAATGAGGCATCGAATATCCTTCCCATACACCTTAGTTCAAATTTAACAGACGGTGATGACCAGCGTCCTCATGTCTGCCGAAGTGGCAGTTATGGGAAAAATAATAATAATAATAAATTCCCACAACGTCTCGCACGTTGACCAGACTTCGTGGTAATTCGCTTAAAGCACTTGTAATACGGACGCTAGACAACAGATGAATTACAAATATTCTACTTAAATACATATATTTAACACCCAGATACAGAATAAACACAAATATCATCATATAAATATTTGCTCTGGCTGGGAATTGAACCCACGACCTTTGGCGCATAATAGGATCACTACAATCTGCGCCACCGGGCCCGTCGATAATCCATATGATTGTCAACATCTGAAATTTGGGTTACATAAATAAGAATTTTACTAATGTTTAGCTACAAAAACAAAAAAAAACTGAAATGTATTTTTTTTATAAATGTATTAAACGAACAGACGGGTTCATGTTTTAAATATAGTTTTTTTTGCAGCTGTCTTGCATTGTACTCTTTTATAAATAAATGTGATGCAATGTAAATTTGTTAGATAATTTCAATTATTATTTATCATTTACCCTCCCGCCTTTTGCGGTGCACCGTGACGTAGCCAGCGGAGTGAAGTTAGCGCGCATGCGTACGTCAGTTACGCGCGCTGCGGCTGCGCGTTTGACGGTTTATACGGCGGTGCTGTGGTCGTGATCCGATTAACAACGTCAGTTTTATTTTCCTACATTTTAACATTTATAACGCAATTATAACTATGTTTAAGAAAAAGTGGAACGTATTGCTTAATTTGACGACTTAAATATTTGAGATTTTAATGAAAACATTACAACACAACAATAACATTTTAATCGCGATTATTTTTGCAACGCATTGTTAACACTATGTTCGTGAAAATACATTTTTTGCGAGGCCCACTCGTGCAATCTTTTTTAGAAAGTATGAAATCGTGTTCGTCGCACTATACTACAATTAATCCCGTTCTATTTGCGTTCCGTCGCGTCCCGATCCCGGTCCCGACACGTTCCCCTCCACGTGTAGCTATATTCACGGCGTTGTGCGTCCCTTTCACACCCGACTGCTCATTCAAGCGGGCCGTCCAATATTTGTATCGGGAATTCGGGATAGCACGCTCGCAGCTGTCAAATCAAGCGATACGCGGTTAACCTTCCACTAACCAATAACATATCATTACAAATATTTTCAATTTTTTTTCAGTGTCTTTCTTGTGTTTTGTTTTGCAAAAACAATGTGAAAAGTGGTTGTTAATGCAATTTCCTTAGTAACTTGTATCCTTTCTGACTAAACAAATCGATTGAAGACGCAAAATGTGAGGTGTTTACCCTCAATGTGTCGAAGTGTTAAGTGATGATGGTGAGCAAATTGTGATTGTGGACCACCATATCGAACACTCAAAAAGGATACACTGAGAAAAGAAAATGCGGATCAAAGCTTTCAACGATTATCGCCCGAATGGTAATTATTTTAAAATAATTATAATATTATACATATATATTCTAACTAGCATCACTATGAGTGGTTTTCCTTATTAGGCATTACTAAGAATGCCATGAAATAATATGACTAATATTACATTACATGACCATAGTTAATATTTGTACGCTTGCCTGCTTGAATTTTGTTAAGGACCAGTAACATATATTTAAATGTAATAATAATGAATTTTGTAACATTTCTGCGATTTAATCATTTTATATGTTGGGACTCATATTTTAAGACCTACCTACTTTTGAAGATTAATTTTGGATCAGATTCACATTAGTTGAATTTATATAGGTATACTGACCGATTTTATACTCGTCTCAAACTACGTGATTCCGCCCACTTAGAACTGGAACTCCAGTACCACCACTATATCCATCCACACAGCATGTTGTTTTCTCAGAAAGTTAAATTGTCTCCGGACAAACAGATACGCTGTCTGAACCTGACTAATTTTGCGAGGACGTATGACTTGATTAAGTTAATTAATCATAAAAAAATCAAAAACTAAGACACATTTATTATCAATTATTTTTTAGTGTAGAAATACTACAAAATAATTGAACTTTATTCACGAAAAAAAGTTTTAATTAGAATTAAGAAAAGTTCGAATTAAGAATTATACTTTGACCGTTACATGGAAACAAGGCAAGCTGTTAAGCCAAAATATCAATTACCGACCTTGACAAAATTCACATCCTAAATCAATTCTCATTAGGGACAGCAAAGTGCAATCATTGACGGCGTATGGAACGGGCGATTCGGTTCTCTGATGATTTAAATTGCGATGACTGGTTCCAGCGGTTGATTGGTCAATTGAGCTTCTCGAGGCCGGGCGCGGTTTCATCACGCTCGTAAATACAATGGAGCTCGGCTTATCCTCCATATGGTCACCCATAATGCCCCATATGGGATATATTAACGTCCAAAATAACATTCACACCCCTACACTGAGGTTAGGATTTCTGATTGGAATCTATATTTTTTTATCGTCTTGTTTTTAAAGATCGAAATGACGGGGTGTTTTCATATTTCAGAATCGATGAAGTCAATAACCACCTGAATAGATAACTCATCCCTTATCTTAGTTATATCCTATCCATAACACGACTGTCCCACCATAGGCTTATAGGCAATGATAACGTTAAACATTACGCGGACTATATACCTGGTAATACAAAATATAAAAACTAAATACCAACATTTATCGACCTTTATAAAGAAAGGCTATTAAGACAAAGGTCACAGCTGACATTCTGGCATACATATTCACCTTTGATAAATTAATTTTGACTGGCCCGATGGCGTAGATGTTATTGATCCTGTCGTGTGTGCCAAAGGTCGTGGGTTCGATCCTCACTTAGGACAAATAATTATATGATTATATTTGTTCTGTGTCTGGGTGTTAAATATATGTATTTAACTAGTATATTTGTGGTTTCTTTGTTGTCTATAATACAAGTGCTTTAAGCGACGTATCACGGAATCAGATCAATGTATGAGATGTTGTTGGAATTTATTTATTATTAATGATCGCCGTCGTGTAACTAGCATTGGTCCAAGATGGCACCAAGTTAGTACTAACTATGCACACACAGATCTTTTATGCCATATTACCATATTCTTGACATTATATTTATGATCAACTAAAATCCAATATAAGACTTGTTGGCTGATAATGTCATAACACAAAATCTGTACAGAATATTTCAACATTTTCGTGATCACACACTCAGTTCCTCTTTTACGTATCATTCTCAATAGCGACAATGCATTTTTTCTTTCATTTTACATACATAATTATTTCCTGTCAACAAGCTAATTTTAATGCTAGTTCCGTCATCACATTGTATACATAATGTTAACATTTAACTATTGAGTGTTCATGAATACTGTAAGTTAAAACAAATATGCAACATTTTAGCTAATTGAAAACACGATGACTAGGCGCGATGCAAAGATTTTGTCTAAAATATGCAGAGATGACTTCATCTTTAAGTAAATACCAACTTTACTACACATGCAAATTTTTCTTTAGTCTATTACAAGCTGCCACTGATTTATTTTTAATTTTTGAGGCCAGGTCTATGTACAAGCATACAGTTCGCATGATAAGCTTACTGCAGCCTATGGGCAATATGACAAGTACCTCGTAATATGACAAGGATATTACTAGCGCGTTGCCAATCTTGTGACTTGAAGATATTATGTCACATTCCCCAGTAATTTCACTGCCACTCTTAAAACCAGAACATAGCAATGCGAACACTGCTATTTGACGGTAGAAATAAGTGAAATTGAGGTACTAATGCAGACGATCTTTGTATGAGGTCTACCTCATTTGAGGATTTGTTTACAACTCTATAATAGTGTCCAAATTTGAGTTTATAAATAAAAGATTTATTAAGGTTTTTACTATATATAAATCAAAGGGATGCTAGGGTCGTGGGATACCGGTAGAGTAGAATAGTCCCTTCCGTTTTACGGTCAGGTGTCGGAAGATTTGTATTTAAAAAAAAAATTCGTTGCGAATATCCAGACTGTCATCTCCTGTCTGTCTGTTATCCTTACAAACTTTTGCGTCTCTAATTATGGTAGGGTTACTGATCCAGCCTAGATTTTCTGCAAGTAAAGCTCCCAGGTGGTAGAACTTATGCTATTATGGTTGAGAATGAAATTATATCTGCTGCAAGACGTCCACTGTTGGATGAGAGAGCTGCTGCACATGAGATTTACAATAGCACCGTCCAAGTCACATCGTGTGTCCATCTTGTGTTGGACCTACGCTGCATTTGTCTGTGCATAGTCATCATTCTAGTGTGGCCCAATCAGTCATCAGATCTGGGAAGCGATTTGATATGTCTAAGTGCCCTGTTTCCTGCAAAAATCAGAAAGACTCCAAGTATTGCTTTTTTAATACATCGTTGTGTCTCTTTGAATTGGCCTTGTGGTCACTGTGGGAGACCACTACCAACAGAATTTATTTTACAAAACAGTGATTATACTCGTACACCGGAGGTGTAATGAATTCCGAATTATACATTTAAACCCTCGTGGAAATCCGTTTAATAGTTTTAGAGTTTATCGCGCCCATATCCGATATTTCTTCAGACGACTGCAGAAATAGTTAAGCATCGTCTCCAAAATATTTATTAGGATTCATATCAAGATAAGCGGAAAATTACATTTGAATGTAGTTATGGTAACAATACTCTACAGCCACATCCGATGTCGTTTAGAGCACATTGATACGACAAAGGCTTTAATCAGTTATTCAACAGTCTCCATTGTTCGCTTACAGAGATTTTGTTTTACATTTTTATGGTAAACCATTATTACTCACAGCTGTACAAACGTGTTTTATAAACAACGTTTTGTTTTTGAATGTGGAGTAGGTTAGCTTAATTTAGTTTTTGGGATTAAATAAACGTTTCACTGCAGCAGATCAACTCATGGAAATTTATTTATATTTTTTTTATCAGAAAAGATCAAAAAACTAGGTACAGTCCACATGATAGCAAGCGTCACAGCTGCCTTTTGACATTCGTTATATCATAAGGATATCACTAGTGCGTTGCCTTGTGACTTGAAGATATGATATCACATTACCCAGTAATTTCCTTGCCTCTTGTGCCCTACAAAGCGGAACACAGCAATGCGGTCACTGCTATTTCACGGTAGAAATAGATGAGAGTGTTGAAGTTACCTATGCAGCCGACCTTAGTATAAGATCTTATGGTCTACCTCATGTAAACTTCTAAACGTTCTGCACTGAGGACCACGCACTGGTAAGCGAAGCATCTGACCACCTACAAAGTGTACAGACGATCTGAATAGAACCGTAGAATTTTGCTGAATGCAGCCCGTGCATGCTGAATGCAGTCTTTTTGGAAAAAAAGGCCTGAAATCTTGACCAAGCATATGTCCAGCAGTAGATGTCTTGTGATGATAAAAAAGTTCAAAATGTGTTATAAAAATTGAACAGAATAATATTGGTTTGTCTGTCGTTTTACGAACTTTCAGTTATACAAACGAGGTTTAGCATCATCATACCAGCCATTAAAAGTCCACTGTTTGACATAAGCCTCCCCACGAAAGGGGGTATGATGCCCATAATACCGCGCTGGAAAAACGTGTTGGCAATCGCAGAGCGCAGCTTTCGTGACAGGGAAGCTGCTGCCTATCCCCGCCCTGTAAATTTGAGCTGACTTTTTTGCATGGATATACCGCCATCTGTTATATCGGTTCTGGTACCTTAGTCGCCTCTCACGACACCTAGTATAGAGGGAGGTACTATTCTACTCTGCCGCTACCTCACTGTTGAGGTAAACAAGGTTGAGCAAGTATAAATCCATATATCCAACAATTTAGAAGCGATAAATCTATATAAAATGAAGTATTTATTGATTTATGGCATACGATACATTAAATCACAATATCATTTAGATATACGCCAGACGCATTCAAAATCAACCAGATCGGTTTTAATATACATTAGTATGATTTCCGTAGGTAAATAATGTGGTGTCCTATTTGGTTACCAAATTGTTTTCGTAGTGAGTCATTGCAGACTTCCTTAGGAATAACGCTGCCTGCTGCAGTTACGTTGTCTATCGATTTAACGGCGGCTGGTGAAATTATTTGTGTATGCTAATGAAGTAGAGTTTGCTATAAAAATGGTTATACGTCTTAATATTGTTATTTTTATTTGATATCTCTATGGTAGTGAAAATATTGTGCGGTCATGGGTTCGAACCTCACCAAAAAAATGTGGGTGTTAAATAAATGTATATATTTGTAATTCTTCTCTAGTCTAAGGTCCGTAACACAAATGCCTTAAGCGGCTTATCTCGGAGTCAGATCAATGTATGAAATGTTGTGGGAATTTATATATTTTTATATTTAGTTTTAGGTCTGCAATAAAACCTTACGTTTAACGCTAAATGTAATTCAATACCGTGCTTGTCCTGAGCGAAGTAGAATATGTAGTACCTACTTCTTAATGAGGTACTGCAACCGACAGATGGCGGTATACCCATCCGAAAGAACCGTAGCATAAATGCATCAGGACGCTCTGAGATTGCCGCGCCTACCCAGCGGGGCAATTACGGGAAAAATTCACACTTGTATGGAGCCTATGTAGACGCTCTACGGGTACATGATATGATGAATTAGACACGTCCATTAATAAGGTTATACATTTGAATGACATAAAAGCTTGTTCCTATGTGTACCTTAAAACCTTATCATAATAAAAGAGGTAGACTAGATTGAATACCTAAACAGTTGACCATCAAACTTTTGGTCTGTAAATACATCAGAAAGAAATTAATCCAAAATGACCAGATCGGTGCATGGGTGTGTCCTTAAGGACAGCTGCTGCATGTAAAAAATTCAATGTCGTAAATTGAAAAGGTTCTATTGTGATAGCAAAATAATTATAGTGCTATCCAGTGTTAGATCTTGGACGCTTAAAATTTAGTTAGATAGTTTGTTTACTCTTTATACTTATACAAGTTCTTAACAAAAGCAAAAAAATATTATATGGTCAGATTTATTATGTTATTTTTTGGATATTCGATCAGTAGGATCATGAAGATTAATTCATATTTTATAAGCTGTACAATCCGCAATAAGTGTTGCATATCATAATAAAATGTTACTTGTAAGATACTAAATGGTGCATGTAGTCCCTATATCCTACACTTTACATCATTCGACCTTAGTCTAGAACCTTCTTTCAAAATTTGCATTTGATATATATGTACTTACATAAGATTAGAAACTTCTCTGCCTGTTTGTTAATTTCGGTGAAAGTTTATATCTATTCTTATAGGAAACGTATTAAACTTCTAAGAACTCTGTAAATAAATTAGAACTCTTAAAATGTAATCTAATCTAAATTAAGAAATATCAATAAAATAGATAGTCATACGTATAAAGACTTTTACCTGCACCAATAAAAAGAATAGTGTCTTATTTAATATTTGGTGTTCCGTAGCCATTTGGCTTACCAAACCATAGACATAAGTAATCAATTGTAATAAGAATATAATATACACGGTGGTGCGTCTTTAGTTAACCCTTATCAAACAATTAATATTTTTCCAATATCGTATATGTCAACACTACTTATATGAGCATTTTTATAATGCGATAGGTGCATTATGAGTGGGGTTAGATTTGGAAGATAAGAAACGTCGCCAGCAGTGCTCCCTCGATTGCGACCCCTCAGGAGCCTTTCCAAATCGATTCCACCCTCAGACTACGACGTAAATAACTGTCCCCTACTAAGGATACTTTCTAGACGTGCTTCCTACGTGGCGTGAGTTTATCTTTATAACCTTGTAACGATTTCAAGTGACGTTCTATCTTTTACGTTTTACTTGTTAGTCTTTGATGTGTTCTATATAATACAGAAGACGTTGATTTAAAATTACACGATCTGACGTAGTATAAAAATTGAATGGTATAATTGCATCGAACTCGTAGTACAGGTTAGGGGTAATGTTGACTCAGGTGCTCCCCTATAGGGGGAAAAACATATATCAGAAAGAAATACTTTTAAATATTTCAGCTTTGTATTAGATACTTTTTGGAACGGAAAGCTTAGGAGTTTTTTATTAAAGCACTGCTGGTATTAGTGTCAAATCTAAATCCATTTACTTAATATGTTTAAACATTTCTCTTAATTCTTTTTAATACTAATAGTAACTACTTTTTCTAGATATTAATCGCGTTTTAAAATCGTTAGGGAATGATTTTTTTTCTTTGTGAAATTTAAAGTAGTATAAAAACAGGTGAAAAATATTACCAGGAAAGTATTTCGTAAATAATAGCATTACTCACAAGACACTTGGGTGTTGATTTTGATTAACTCTGTAGTATTTACCTATTAGCTTACGTGTGTAGATATTAAAATATAAATTTGTAATATAGAAAAGTATATTTTAACTGTGCTAAAATTATTAGATTGACAATAATTCTATTTCTGCAATAATAGTGCAGTGTGAGAGAGTACAGACTCACCTATCTTTTGATATAATATAAATTATTTTACATAGTTATTTTTTATGTTTTACATATTATGATCAATAAATTTATAGGCTGCGGAGTACTGGCTCAGTAGAATAGTATCTCTATCTATGCCAGGTATCGTAAATGGCGACTAAGATAAACGAACCGACAGTTAGCGGTATACCCATCTTAAACAGCGCAGCTTAAATACTACAGCTGTCGCGAAGCTGCGCTCTGCAATGGCCACCATGCCTGCCCAGCGCGACAATTAAGGGCAAACATCCCCGTACCTTGAAAAGTCCTATGTCCAACAGTGGACTTTCTATGGCTGATATGGTGATAATGAAATGAATAGGCGTGGAAGTGCAGCTTTTAATAGACCTTCAGTAAAAGACAGCAAAAAATAATCATCTTTTTTTTTGTCTGCGCGTTTTTTCATGGCTTAACATTTTGTGGATAATTATTTACTAACACTTTCTGAAACCTAAGTATTAGGTTTCTCCAGTCATTTATTTTATGAGTGGATGCTTTGCACATTAACTTATACATCACATTCCTGCTAAGACTCAGCGAAAGTGCATGGTTACAGAGCGGCCGATCGTCAGACGCAGATAATGTGCTCTATTACAACACAATAGAGCATAAATTAAAACGATAATAAAGTCAGAGACGACACTGCACTCATGTATGACCGCTTACAGTTCATAGTAGCTTTTCCTTTCGATTAATCGTACTTTAATTTAGCTATTGCTAATATTTGAAATTGGAATAACGGGATATAGAGTAAATTAGATTGAATATAAATCACGTAGTAATATTTTAAATTTGTATTTCTTTTTCTTCGTCCTGCGGTTTGTATCATACTTACTTGTGACGAACACAATAAACGAGTAAGTCATAAACATCGATCGATTATAAATATCTATAACACACAACTCATACCTGACTCCGTGATAAGTTGCTTAAAGCACTTGTGTTACAGACATCAGACAACAGAACAAACACAAATACATATCATTAAATAAATATTTGTCTGGGAGGGGAAAGATCCCACGACCTTTGGATCACAAGATACCATTGGCGCCTTCGGGCCGGTCAAATGTGTGAAAACTGAAGGCTTATCAGAATTTGATTAATTTTGGGCCTTAACTCTGTGTAAAACGAAGCAAAGATATCCAGCAGACACACATTTTAGGCTATTATTAGGCCATTGTTACCTGGTTGGATTGCAAATATCCATTAAATTTTGAAATTCTTCTTTTTTTATTATTAGACCAGTTCGACAAGCAAGCTTAAAGTCCGCGTGATAGGAAGCGTTACAGCGCCTTTGGCCGTAGAAATAGGTGTGAGGTACCTATGCAGACGACCTTTGTATGAAGTCTACCTCATGTAAACTTCTTACTTGATGTATTCTTAGTTCATTACAAACCTAGCTTACCAAGATCTTAATTTCTATGTACCGCGAGGGAGGCCTGAGCATATTTTTAGAACGCGTCCAGACATCGGCTAGACACACATTTAATTTTCCCTTTTCTTGTTTTACTTAAAGCGTCACGTCTATCTAGCGTATGCAATTATAGTTAACAATATATGTGTTTTTTGAATTATAACTTTGCATTTTCGTTTTACCCCTTAGGATATGATTTTCAAAGATCCTTTCTAAGTACTTCCGCACGTTATAAACAGAACCGTATAATATTTGAAGTTTCTAACCTATAGTTAAGTTTCTAAATTATAGTTTAGGCACTGCTTTGGTATTTCAATCAGTCAGTCAGTCAGCTTCTTTGATATATACAGATACACATTTCAGATAAAAATATTTAGAAAACCACTAAATATGTTTTACATGACTGTTTTTATGCAGAAAATATTAGCATAGAAAGTTAAGCACATCATTTTCACATAGTAAAGCTCGAGTCTAGCCAGGGAATAGAAACGTGTCCATCCTCATATTTAAAAGTGAAAGAAATATGCAAATTTTTTATTCTTTTTCAAGATAAATTTATATTACTAAATCGAATTTCGTGACTATTAATCCGTGGAGCCATTAACAATTCTCACTATAGCTTCAATTTCGCAGTAAGTTTTTGAATATTATTAACAAATTGGTTGCGTAGTATTTACACATAGCAATAAGGAAAATATTGTATTAATGCGAATTGTTGTGTTAAATGCGAATTGAAATATACATTTCTTATATTTTAATAACAGTCAGGACCATATAGAATTAGTGAATATCTTTATTTTATGTCTAACTAGCAGCGCCTCGCGGTTTCACTC
Organism: Heortia vitessoides; assembly: GCA_020976665.1. Taxonomy (NCBI): domain Eukaryota; kingdom Metazoa; phylum Arthropoda; class Insecta; order Lepidoptera; family Crambidae; genus Heortia; species Heortia vitessoides. The sequence continues at coordinate 8,859,969 of JACJUM010001610.1, read as the reverse complement.
GCGTTAAGTTGCAGGACAAACCTGGTAGAATTAATGTTATACCTTTGTGATATATACCTTTAAAATATGTCGTTAAGTAGACTATGTAATACAGATTTTTCTGTCTTTATACTTTAGGCCCTGCGCTGATATGTTAGTCCCATACCTCCTCTGATACCCGCTTTAAGGCTAATTAAAAAAAAATTATACTTGTGCTTATGACTTATATTGACGAACCTTCATGCTAAATTTCATTCTTTAAAAAAACTTTATCTCTAAACTTTTATAACAGCAAAGTTTAATACTAACTTTACGCCCCAGTTTTACCTCTTTGGGGGTGAATAATCGTAATCCCTTTACTCTTACGTTGTACAAGGAACTCATGTGCACAAATTGAAGTTCTAACCCTTAGATTAGGCCCTGCGTTGATATGTCAGTCAGACAATCAGTCAGCTTCTCCTTTCATATAATTATATGATGTTATAAATACGAAAGTAACTCGATCTGTCTGTTAAGCTTTCACGCCAGAACTTGTGGATCGATTTAATTAAATTTTTAATGTGAATAGTTTGAACCCTAGTTCAGTTGGGATAAGGGCTATTTTGAGCCACGGTGCGCGATGTAAAGTGGAATTCGCGCGAACGAAGTCGCGGATAAGAAGCTAGTATTAAACATAAGTAACATGACAAAATTATACCAAATATAAACTCTAATAATACAATTAAACATATTTCGTCTTCACTTTACTGTCATATAATTAAATACATTAGAATTCATAACGCAGCATTTGTTCATGGAATACTAATGTCATTAAAACGAAACAGGAACGTTATGACAAAACAGTGTAAGACTCGATCAAAATACAAAAACGGCTCATTAAAAATAAGTAGTTTTATGACTCAAATGTCACCCATCAGATAAGAAGTGCAGGAGAATGTCCTCCATCCAAAAATGGCAACTTAAGAGCAAGATACAAGGTGGTTTGGACACCAGCTGGATAAAGTGACGCGGACGAATGCATCTGCTTTTAATTTAATTACTGTCTATGTGCAAGATAATAATTATCTAGAAAAAAAAAATGGTTGCCTGTAAAGTCGGTTTTACGGGCGAAGATTTTACGTGACAACGTCTTTTTCTCGGTAGAATATTTATTGATATGAATATAATTAAATTTCACAATAGAAACAAGGAATTGAATGAAAATAAGAATTGCACTAATTTTAACTATAGAAATATATTTTGTTTACTAAAACATTGTACATGTAAACTTAAACTTTCCATTGTCCAAACTCGTCCGTTTCCATTGTTTTGGGAGTGGTGATTCCTGTTGAACATTTGAAATTGAATGTATGAATTTTTAATTTTAAAGAATCAATTTGAAAATCAAAACACTTATTCAGATCGAAGGTTCAAATTTTTGCTAAATAAATTTGAAATTAATTAAAATTTGTAATTGTAAATGATGAAGTTGAAAATTAAAACATTTACTTAAATTAGATGTTAAAATTCTTGCTCAACACAGTTTAAATCAAGTTTTCTTATATCTGCCACTTTTTCTTAATATTTGTAATTTTATAGAATCAATTCGAAAATCAAAACATTTATTCAGATCGAAGGTTCAAATTTTTGCTAAATAAATTTGAAATTAATGAAAATTTGTAAAATAATAATTAATTAATTAATTAATTTTAAACTAATAATTTACTTAACACTATCAACATTTATCAATAGTATGACATAACCTATAAACTCAGTTTCTCAACTTTTGTGTCAATCTAACAATTAATCAATCAATCATAGTTTACGATAATGAAATATCAGTGTACAATTATTTACCTTTATTGTTGTAGTTGTTGTAAATGACGAATCTAAGCACTCCAATTTTCACTACAGACACAGCTGACGATACTTTAACCACACGTGTGAACTTGTATTATGACGCTTTCTTGTTTTTCCAACGCCAAGAACGTTCGAGAAAGACAAAGACAGAGACACAAGCATGCGCCGATTCAATGCGCCTGATTCTCTAGTGCTGCGCGCGCAACAGACCGATCATAGTTGAGTGGGAGAGAGACGCAAGGCATTCGGCGGGCCTCTCTCTCGTTCGGTGACTCATCGTAACGTTACCGAGCGTTACACTTTTTCATAAGTGACTCCCAGCCACAACCTAATATAAGACGTTGTCACGTCAAAACGGAAGCTATTCGCGTAGAGCAATCTATTCTTACATTAATGTAAATAAAATTGTAGTGTCATTAATTCCGAATTAACAGCTTTTCACTAAACTCATGAAAGTATATATGGTGCTCATATATATATTCTTTAAAATGTTTGTCTGTGTGTCCGTCTGTTTGTTTGTTCCGGCTAATCTCTAAAATGGGTGGACTGACTTTTATGGGATCTTTCTGGCAAATAGCTGTTGTCATCAGAAATAACTTAAGCTCGTTTGTTCCTCACATTAACGCGGGAATGCGGCGCAGTGTAAAAAGTGGCAATAATATGCCCGAATCACTTTTTTTTTATATGTGAACAGTAGGGTAGATAATATTACAATGAGAACTTAAAACAGTTTATCTCAGAAAAACGCTAGTTAGGCTTTACCTGCAATGCGCTACTTACAAATCCCACCAGTTGCCCCATAGCTGCAAACACGCCTTCCAGCCGCATTTTTACCTGCACTTAAAACTTGTGAAACTTGCACTTCTCAGAGTAAGGGTCCTCAACGGCTTAGCATCTCTTGAACAGCAAAGCTATTAAATAACACCAAGCTTTATTGTGGTATGTAAGTAATTTCAAATTATGCTTAATTAAGGTTTTTTCCTTATCATTGAAATTATACTCTATTTGTTATTTCAATACTGTCATAACTCCAAAACGAATATAATTACTTAAAAAAAAAACAGATATTGTTTTAAAGTGTTTTGAAATGTTGTCATATGAAAAATTGGTATGAAATGTATTGGGCAGAAGTATTGGATTTGAAGGGATAAAGAAAATAACAAAAACTACAGGATATTATAAATTATACCCCATAAAGCTCGATTATAATGACAGATGTCAACGTAGTAGCGTCGCACAAGTTATTTATAATGGCATAATGGTATTTGGCCTTATAATTTGCTATTGGTATTATTTACATTACAAAGGTTTTACATAAAAAAACATATTATTACCATAAATTAATAATTAGTCTAAAAAACAATAAAAAGAAGTTTTACAAATACGTCAGTTTGACAGCTGTCATACTGCTCAAGCTATTTTTGAAGTAATTATTACACTTGTCCCGAATGAAGGTATATTGCCCGTCTAGTGTTTACCGTCAAGATATTCATTGTTCAATATACGATCGTAGCCATATAAAGACCAACATGAGTAAAGTAAACGGAGTATTACCGTTGCATTACTGTTAGCTATCGGATCACTAACAACTGGACGCGGAAGCAGGTTATTATCTAGTATCTAACACGCCGCTCATGCTTAGTATTTCCACTATCACAGAGGAAACCTATGATTTCAAGGGAAATTTTATTAGACGCCTCGCACCGACGTAGGCTCTTCTATGCCTATTAACTGCTTAATTAAGCAGTGACCATTTAGATGTTGCATTTTAATATGACGTGCCGTGACGAGGAGATATACACAAGAAACTTATCAACATTTAACTAGGCCTTTCCTGCGGATAAACTTTCGCGGATGTCATAATGATGAATATCATTTAATTAAATATAATAAAGAATTATAGTCGTATTTTATTTAATAAGAATTTATTGCGAGAGTAAATTACAAACCGCATGTATTTATTCTGTATTAGCTTTAAAAATCTGTGTAGTATGTAGGTAACCTTAAAGGATATAAATAAAACAGAGTATTTTGTCATGCTTTATTAAGGTTATTGCCATAAAAATGCTCAATTCGTTAAGTTTTATTGATTACATTTTTTATGAATCAAAAATGTAATATGATATAATTGCTTTGTATTAATATCTTTTTATGTTTGAAACAAGTTTTTAGAATTTTGTTTGAATATTTTAATATGACAGACAATGATGTTTTTTTTTTATTTTAATACAAAACCTGAAATTTCATTAATGAGCATTAATTTATCTTTAAGTTAAGACAATTATTATTTATGATAATTTTAAGTTGACTTTAATTACGTACAGTCGCATTTTGATGTTTATTATTCATACAGATGTCTAATTACAGACAAATTAACGAAAACGCGAATTAAAAGATATGAATATCGCTGCTAAAATCTGTATAATGTTCATTTAAACATTTCACATGAAATTTTTTGTCACGTCACATCATGACTTTGCATTATTCGGACCTTCATCAACAGAATATCGTGTCATTGATTCGAGCCTTCAACTCGTTTGTAAAAGTAGGCTATAATAAGTATCGGTGGATGAGGAAACTCGCCATTATCTAGCTCGGCTAGGCCGAGCCGTGCCGTTTCATTGGTCGCACCATAGCCGTAAACGGGTCACCCTTTTCTGCCGGAAGAGTGTGTGAATAACTAGCCTTCCGCTTTGCTTGTTTGCGGGTTTATTTCATTCATCTCTTTTGTAAAAAGCACTGCTCTTGTGTGAACTTTTGGTTCTATGAAAATATAAATGCATATTTGCATGCATTATTATTTCGTATACAGATATCAGAAGAACATACACATGATAACTAACCAATTAAAGCTTATATTTGCAAGACCACGTACAGTAGTAATGGCACCGTAGAATTGTACCTCCCTCTGTACCAGGAGTTATAAAATGAGACTAAAGTTACGGTATACCGACAGGTCTCGGTATATCTACCTGAAACAGCGCTGATATATATCTGGTTGGAGACGAGCATTCACATAATAAAGCTACGCTGTGCGATTCCTACCACATCTACCCAGTGCGGCAGTTATAGGCAAAATGGACCAATATGTCCGGTGGACGTTGTACGGGTAGTATAAGGAATATTATTTAAATGTCATCAGTACAAAATGATGCTATTTTGTCTGCTTACATATTGAAGTTGAAGAAAAAACATACCAAAAAGTTGACTGATGCGATTTTAAATGTTGCGGAAACAAGCACGTTGGCAGAATTCCACGTCATCAGTTTAAATTTCCGCTCGAGCCTAACTTGTTGGTCCCGAACGATGAATCATCTTGTGCGTGTTTCCCGAGGCAACTGCGGGGAGTGACGAGATTAACGGCTTTAGGGGACTAACGCCCCATACCTAACGTGACTTGATTGCGCTTTACGCGTGCAGATATAAAAAATATAGCGCACTACAATTGATTAACTAGAAGCTATCGTGACTTTGTCTGCATGGAATCGTGGTGTGAATCAGGAAATATTTAGTCTTGTGAGTAATTCGTCACTGTGTGAGGTCTATAATCCTTCGAAAATATTTTGTTTTAAGGTTTTTATTGTAAGTTTATTTTTTTAATTTAATTAAATGCTGGATAAGGTTTATTGTGGAAGCCGTTGTCTGCTGTCATTGTATGTCTGCTGAATAACTAGTAATTTCACCAAAATAGGAAACAGTGAAGTATAAGATATTGATTCAATGGCAGCTGTTATGTATACTGTTTGTTGAACATATCATATGTCCAAATAACGTACGTATTATAATGGACCAAAGAGTGTTTCAAGTTCAACCAATCTTAATATTTAGGTCTAACTTAGTATATTGCGGTGTCTAGGTTGCGTGTCAAATTTTCTTGACCTTTTCGCATATTACAGAGCTAGTTCAAGGCTAAAAACACTTTTATACTAAAGTTTTACCGAAATCAGACCGGAAAATTATAGAAAAAGTGGCTAACATTATACTCACCTCCGTAGCTTTACACAGTTCGCTTACGTAAAGGTTAGAGTCATTGTATCCTATTTATAATATCAGACAGGATAACTATAGCAATGTAGTCAGTTAGTCGGATAAGGCTCTTGTTCTGAATCAAGCCGATTTTCCAGGAACCCTCAAGGTTATGGCTAGGGGAGGGTCAGACAACCCCTCTTACCCTCGGTTGCCTGCATCGATTCTCCGTCTATACTGACTTAACAATACAATGTGATTCTTATAATCCAGACAGTAAAGTATGATTCTGGATGGCTGGTTTTGTTTTAAGCTCTTCAGGTATATTGGAATAGTTGGGAAACGATGAAAACGTACAAGTAAAAGCTATACACATTTCAGTATATGCCAAACTGTATGGTTTTCGTATAGAAGTATAGAATGTAGATCGTTAGAATGATATATATCAATATACTGCACTAATCTGAATTTAACTAGTCTTCTAATTTAATTTAACTAAACTATATACATTATACTTTATTAATAATAATAATATTTATGCCATAATCCAGACATAATTAATACTATTGAATATAAAATACAATCATGTAAGAAGTGATCGTCGCGTCGGTAGCTCTGCTTGTATTAAACTGTGTTGCAGCGGCTTGCGTTTTCCATCATGTTCAATATATACATAAAATGAAAATAATAAATATATATATATATATATTATATTTTCATATAATATATCTATATAATATCATATATATGCCAATTTCTCTGATTTTTATCCTCTGTGTATAGCCTGCGTATGAGAGGTAGACCTCACATAAAGGTTATTTGCATTGGTACCTCACTCTCACGTAAATCTGTGTTCAGCTTTAAGAGAGACAATGAAATGACTGAGTAATGTACTATGTCACATTCTTCAAGTCACAAGGCTGGCAAAGCACTAGTGATATGCCTGTGATCTATACTGAATAGAAGTGTCTACAGGCTCCGGTGACCCTTATTATTACGCGGGCCGTATGCTTGTCTGTCGGCTTAATCTTATAAAAAAGGAGTCTGCTTTGTGGATGGTTTCATAGCAGATTAAACTCGAAGCTCTCTCGACTTAAACCGATTATAAATTCCAGCCTCGGCGTAAGTAGGAACAGTGAAAGCCCTTAACACTCGTCGAGACGACACGAACGCGATGCATGTATGTCATGATGTGAGGGCGTCCCTCCTCGCGTGTAAGCTCCAGAAATAATACTATTACCACCCCTACACCTATTAAAAAATGTAAGCGATGAGAAACCTATTAAACAGCGGGAACGCTGTGTCAAAAGTAATTGGATTGACTCAAAATTTATTTGCAAAGTGTCACATACTTACAAGTATATGTATGGCCCTGATGGCATATTTGGTAGTGTTATTATCTTGTGTGTAAAGGGTTGTGGATTTGATCCCCAGCCAAAAAACATTTATATGATAGATATTAGTGTTTTGTTCTGTGTATTTAAGTTTTATATTTATGATTTGACTCTTGTACAATATCCTTAACACAAATCCTTAAAGCGACTTATCTCGGAGTCGGGCATATGAGATAATATGTGAAAACTCTGTCTTTGTTTTTACCTACTCATAATAAAAGTATGTAATTTTTGAATTACTTAAAATCATGGTTTAATTTTGTTTTCCACGTTTCGGTTACATTGCGGCAATCGTTCTCTACTTTTATTTGCATGTATCGTAAGGCGAGAGCAGTCTCACTTTCAAAGTCCCGAGTGTTGCGCCCACATGAATAAGAAATAAGGGTTCCCGCTCGGCAAACAATAAATCCAGCCATTCGCTGCCTGCAGTCGTTGGCTGTGTGCCAAGTTTTCTTTGCACTGCCGTCGATACACGGACATTTCGCAGTCCACAACCTAGACGAAGATGGGAATAACCCATCAGTTTTATTACCTTCAGTCGCTGCTGTGATTTACTCAACTTTCTCAAGAATCGTTATTCCTTCCTTTACTCAATCTTTGAAGTCGTATGTATTTTATAGGTGTTTAATTACACACTTTATGTGTTTCCTTCATTTTATCATTTTTTATTACTGTCCGGTTAAGTCACTAATGTAATAACGTATTACGTGATACGTTTACAAAATGCTATTACAGCAGTGTTACTTTAGTTACTTAATTATTTCTCCAATATTTGTATTTCGGACCATTTTTGTTTAATTACTCTTACTATTACTATTGCCAAATAAAGAGTTACTTTAAAGGAAACACAACACAAACAACATAGAAAATCGTCATGTCACGTGCAATACGAGCGACCCACTTTATGACTGCGAAAGCCGTAAAATACGGTGTTGAAATTTAGAGCAAGGTTTAATTAATCCGTTGAGAATTTACGCACTAGTAGATAGTTTAAAAAAAGTACACTGCTTTTTAAGAACTTAAAAGAAAGAGCCGATTCTCAGTTTATCGGAATAATTTTCTGTTTAAATTTCTACTTACATAAATGTATTCTTCCATTACTCAAAACTTTTTACCCTGTTTTTTTTCTAAAGATACGTAAGGTACTGACAGTAGAATAGTGCCTCCTCATGTACCAGGTGTCTCAGATGCAACAGAGGGCGGCGATGGGTAGCAGCATTCTGGTCGCAAATCAACGCTCTGCGTTTGCCGCCATGCTTGCCTAGCGCGGCATTTATAGGCCAATTTCCCTATTCATGGGGAGGCCTTTGTTCTGCAGTGGATGTTTTTTAAGGTTGCCATTATGATGATGAAACCTCAGATGGTAGTCAACACTGTCATTCTGAATCTGATAATTGGTTCCTGGAAATATCGAGGGATCTCTTTAAATATTACAGGCGTTTTTTTAAATTTAAAATATACGATAAAATAGGAAAATATCCTATCTAAGAGTAAATAATTCGTATGAGCTTATTAAGCATCAATTGATGTTGAAAATCACAAACGGCCACTGAAACTCCCCAATAGTACTTTCAAAGCCAGAGCGCTGTTGAGTTGAGATTTCTTGAATATGAAAATATGCCCGCGTTAATAACCTTGTTATTCACTGGATCATTGTATCATAAAATGTGCAAATACCGAGATAGACTCGCGGTAATGGTTTGGCGGTTAGCAATTTTTATATCTAAATTGGTATTCCTGGCGTAAAAATGATTTAAGCGTTGGCGAGCACGTTCCTATCGCACTTACGGTCGCATCTAAAAATACCGCAAAAGAATTCGAAGCCGGCGCTCAGTGACGATAGAAAACAGACGCAGTGTTAAATATCTGACAGCGGTTATTAGGTGTAAAGTTTCAGCTAAACCTTGGAGATGACCAAAGTAATTGGCTACAGCCGGCCGAATTTATACTATTTTTATCCATCATGGCATCCATTTGTTAAGCTTCGTTTCCTTTTGTGAACAATGATGAATTGAATGTCTTGTTCTTGTCAGCCACAACACAAGAAATGATCGGTTGTCAGGAAGCTGCATTGTCTTGTCTCCAGTGCTTTACTGTTGAGTACTGATATGTGTATGTGTTTTCGTTTTTTTTTCATGTGTTTAGAATAAATTTTACTATAATCACTTCAACATCTTAAAATTTCAATCTATTAATCATTTTTTTTTTCAACAGACATGATAGTTCAAAGACCAAACAAAACACAGTCTATTGTTATATTACATTTATTATTAGAAATTATTAGAAAGCCCTTAACCTTACTTCAACAGAATGTGTTCATACAATTGCACCTGGTCGATATGTGGTATATCAAAGGCAGGTGCCAAATACTGTGGCTGCCAAAGTATGATGTGGTCGGCGGTTGTATTACAACAGTTTATTTTAAGACGACCCCTAATTGTGTATTGAAATTCGAGAAGTTTACGAAACACTTCGATTCTCCAATCGATTTGACATTCGAGCTGATTGGACTAATGTCATTGTTATACATTGTATGTACGTGTCCACTGATTCTCAGCGGCTTATTATGCTTAAAGTTAATATTAACAGTAGGTATTTTGTTTCAAATGTGTTAATATCATACTAAAATGTCTTTTTTATTTTAGCATTCACTAAAATACGACTAAATTTTTTTGTCATATAATCTATCTGATACCATTGGTTGCTTTCAGATTGAATGTCATAATGAGATACCGATTGTCATAAAAAGCGGCACACAACATAAGAATCGTGGGAACATTCTCAGAGCACGAATAGTATTGCGACTTGGCAATGGTGTTATCACAACAATTAATCATTATCCTAAGGCCTATTAGTTTTGAGACGCTGCCATAATTATCAAATTGATCATTTAACGCAGAATGTACTTACAGCTGCGCTTCATATCGTCGCACTAATAAGTAAAATAACACATTTATATCCAAGAAAGTAAAAGTCACCTTCACCGGTGGTTTTGTACTGCTTTAAGCTCTTTATGTCAACTTATTGGTTTAATAAGAACCCTTTTACGATTAGCTATGCATCTCCGAATCCATCTTTCCTCTTCGAGATATAAATAAGACAACATTCCAAAATTTATTTGTTCATACGACTGCCATACCATATGGACCGTGTCGTTAATAGTTCGAGCATACCATCTTTGATGGATCCTTACTATTCACATTTTTGAGCTACCAAAAATTGAATTCTGAATCATCCGAAATGAGATCACTTTGAACATCTCGGATGTTTTCATATAGGTATAGTTATCTTTATATTTAAAAATGTGATTTAGATAAAATAATTATCGATTCTATTACATAATTATAGCACCAAGGAATGTAACTGTTCTCTTATATCAGAACCAGATTTAACTGATATCTTCTAAAATAACAATTCAATACCTACATACGAGTTATTCAGTGATGCAAAAGAAATGTCTGCAAGAAGTATGTATCGATAGCGATCGGTATTTAAACAGTCCGATAAAACGGATATTTTTATCTAAAGAAATCAACCTCTGTACGCTCAATAGTGGTCAATTGTGGAAATTACCGTGAGACTGTTGGAAATTATTTGCCAATTAAAAAGTAAGAAGAAGTCACGCAGAGCTAATTGAATTTAAGAAAATGACGACCTCGCTGGCGATGTGGCTCAGATTTCGCGATGTTCACGGAAAGCGTTCTTTTACTAACCAGGGCAACTTAAAATAAATGTAATGAATGCTCGTGTGCACGTAATGTGACTTAAGTGCTTTAATCGACTCAACTCGGATCCAGATCAATGTATGACATGTGCCATTTGTATGAATATGCACTATGCATTCTTCCAATCGCATCTACTATAAAACGACTGACAGCTACGGCATGTCACAATGTTACATTAAGAGCTAATACGGCCCCTAACTTTTATTTATTTCTCAAATTTTTCGCGATACTTTTTTGACTCTTTCTGTGTTAAAAAGCCTTCCGAGAATTATATACAAAAAAAAGCAAAATACAAAAAATTAAGGATGAATTTTTATAATTTTAACAATTATTTCCTTACTACTTTTTATTTCAATCGTCATATGTTTTCATCTCTAAGCAGTGGTCATTTTTTTTAATAATTCCATATAGACGTATAATTTTAATGTTCAAATTCAACCCCTTTTAAACCCGATTCATTTTGTGTTGTGCCACGTATAATGACCCGCATCGCGATATGCCACATGCGCGTTCCCCCATAATAAACCCTTTTTTGTTGGGGTGAATAAAATGGTATTTGATGTTGTAATGGTTGCTTATATTTATCTAAAATGGTGTTATCAAGACCGGAAATATCATTCTTGGTTCAAATATCAACATAAAATATGAAGAGATTAATTAGTAACGAATTTGGATTAAATATGTTTTATTTTTATATTTAACTTTGAAAAAGTACTGTGTACACCTTTAACTACAACCTATACGTGAAATAATGCATTTATTCATGTCCTTAACAAAAACCATTCAAATTTGCATACAATATGTTATCTAGATTGTGCTGTTCGTTTGTTTATACTGTGTAGCTAAACTTACCATTTAGAGCCAAAGTAATCCGCTTCTACCGTGATGATGGCAAATTACTAATGAATATAAAAAGACATCATATTTCAAGTATAATAAATTTAGAGAAAACTAATAACTAATAAAAGGTCTAAGTAGAGGCCATGGTGCAAAGGAAGGCGAAGACGCGAAAGTTTCTTCTGGTACTGCCGCTCCAATCATTACGGTGAGGGGTTCACCAAAAGGCAGTAAATAGGTTTTTAAAGGGTTGGTAGCTTAGGCTCGGAGTCTATTTACGAATAAGATATGAGGAGAACCGTGAAAGAACCAAAGTTATCGACATAACCCGGTGGATTAGCAATTTGAAGTGGCAGTGGGCATGAAACTTAGTACGCAGAACCGATGTCTATGTTCAGCAGTGGACGTCCTTGGCTGATATCATGATGATGATGACGAACGCGTATGTGATACTCTATGATATTCTGCAATACCAGATTACAGGCGTTTATATGGTACTACTGTACCATATACTGGTACAGTAGTCCGTGGTGGAACCATTCGGATCGTATGCCGGTCTGCCACCATCTTAAAAAAATATATCGGCATTGACTCCTCATTACTGCAACTTTACGCATTTGTTGAGTCAAATTTTACAAAACGTCTGGTTCCAAGCAACTTTTGCTTGAATGAAAGTTGTTTCACAAACTAAATTTAGCTATCTATAAATGTTTGCATAATCTCACGTAGTGGAGCGTTTACAAAATCAATTCACAATTTTATCTGTTATCTCGAATTACGAACGCGTTCTTGGTAGTATTGAGTAGCATTGAATGCTACTCCCGATAAATGTGTGTATACATTTTTACACCGTCAATGAGGATTTTGTTAGAGATAACAGACAATTTATTCTTTGCGAAGTAATTAAGCCGCGCATCCGTTCCAACATAGAAGGCCGATGTCCTCTTTTGGAGGACGTCTGATGGTCGGATGGCTTGAGAAAGACTTAACATTATTCCTATTATCATTTAATCATACTGATAAAGTTGAATGACCTGTGGTAGTTTAAAAACAGAGTGTTGAAAGAGATCATACGAACGTGACCTTACGTTTAATTATATTTAGTTCGTAAATTAATTTAGTATCAATATCAGATTTAAAGTGACTTACAAGTTGTAAATACTTCGTCGTAACAATAAAAGAATAAAACATAATAGAAGAAACAGAATAATTACCACATTGATTTATGTAAGTTACTGAAGATACGTAGTGGTTCTATATTGCAGTTTATAGAACCAAATGAATTCTTTTTTAAAACCTTCCAAGTCTTACATCGAACATAAACAGCACAATTAACATCATACTAACACCGTCTGTATAATTAGGTATGTCATTTAGCAGCAATTAGCAACAACACAAAGCCATCAGAGCACGCTATGACCACCAACCCGTACTGCAACGAGTAACTGCTTCCAAATGACTCTCGCGTGCAACTCTAACGTGAAAACAACCACTGGAGCGACACGGCGCAATCATTACATTTAATTCCAATATAAATGTCACTGGTATTGTCGAATGAGAATTAATGTCGGTAAATTATGGTGATCATGCATTTTTTTTACTCTTCAACCTTGCGAGTGGCGATGGAATGAAAATTTAGACAATACGGTTATAACGCGGGCCATGTTCATAAGAGGAGTATAATACTAGTTCACTAAAACTATTGATTTCTTTTTACAACATCTTCAAGAACAAGTTTCCGAGATAAGTAGCTTAAATCACTTGTGTTACGGATATCAGACAGCAGAGGAATTACAAATAAAATACTAAAATATAAATATTTTATACCAACACATAGAACAAACATATGTTTATCACATAGATGTTTGTTTTGTATGGGGATCGAACCTACGATCCACTGCGCATATGACGGATACTACCATATGTTTCATGGAATTTGAAACTTTACAATGATATTGGTCATACATTGGAATAAATCACGCTTCTAATATTAGGTTTAATCTCCACCCAAACAAACATTTATGTAATAATAATAATATTATAGATGCTATAATTTCTAAAGATGTATTTAGGCAAAATACGGGTGGCCGTTGGTTTGAAGTAAAAGGAAGCTTCAATCACAATTAATTTGACAAACTCCACTCCATTTAAAGTCTAACGAAAGTCTTTCGCTACTTATGACGTAATAACGGTCTGTACTCAATTAAGATTACTTTTTAAATGGCACTCCAGATAAAAGGTGCAAATTATGTTTTATTTTTGCTTTTATAAAATTAGGCGCGATACAAGTGAAAGCTTGCAGTTACCCAATAACGGAAGTTTACCTTTCTTACATACTGGATAAGCAGTCATTCACGTAATAATTTTATAGACTCACATCGGTCATAGATTTATTTGAGCACAACGTCTGAAGTGTCTCCTAATCGACAATTCAAAGAGTTTAGAAAGTGATTAAATACCATCTACACTCTTAATCCTCGTGTCAAGTATATTTTAATAATACGTCTTGATAATTGCTATGTCTTTCAAACTATGAAAGTCAGATTCGATAGAAGTGCGATTACTTAAATTTGACTAAATGCATATATTACATATGCATTAAGTCAAATTTAATTCGAATTGAACTTTTACACACAATAAGCATTGCATTAAATGTATGCTCATTATGTCAATTTTAACATGCACTGATACTTCCGACCTGAAAATGGTCCTCATTTGACACTCTACTGGCACCTCGCATTTTAAAATGTATTTGTTTATTTACTTATTGATCTTATGTAGTAGATTTCGAAAACTATATAAACGCTGATCTTACGATTGTTATAGACAAATTTAATGCTAATCGTAAGATATTGAAGCAATTTGGAGTCCCCTAGGTTTTATTTAATCGAACTTATACATACATTACCTGTTATACAAATTCTGTTGTATCTTAAACTATTTGAAAAATGTTTCCAATTATAAGTCGGTCGTAGTGTTTACTCAAATAAAACAGATCTGCAAAAACCAGTAGAAGATGAAAAAAATCCTAGCCCAGGGCGTTACGAACGGTTTTGTGTGAGCCAAATGTCTGTCGCGATACGGCGCCAACCGCCCTAATCGATTTGGATATTTGCCTCGAAGTTAACTAACACTGGACTAAGCGGTTAAACATTTAACAGGGTATTCATCATCATATCACACCAGCCACTGAAAGTCTACTAGTGAACAAAGGCCTCCCCCAGGAAGAGGGAATTTTGCCCATAATTTCCGCGCTGGGCAAGCGTGCTGGCAATAGCAAAGCGCAGCTTTCGCGAAGGGGATGCTGCTGCCCATCCTCATCCTGCGCATTTGAGCTACACTATATCGGGTGGATATACCGCCATTTATCGGTTCTGGTAACCTCAGTCGCCTCTCACGACGTCTGCTCAGTACGGCAATTATAGGCAAAAATCCCCCTTGGGGGAAGTCTATGGCTGATATGATAATGTATACTTTAAATTCTCAGCAACCCTGTTATTTCATGCACCTATCAGATACCTTATTTCTCTATTATTTGTTCCTGTATGACGAGGACGACAAATGATTGCCACAGCGATAGTAAATTCTTCCTAATTCTTAAATATAGAAATTAGGTGTTGTAAATCTAATGTCTTTGTTTAAGAATCTTTAACTATGCGATTTCTGCTCCAAAGTTGTAGAATAGCCATAAGTTTGTGTAATTTAACACTTTTTACGGAAGGGTTTTGCCTGAGTTGACATTTCACAATGGTTTCCTCAGCAATAGTACGAAACGATTCTGTTTTGATATGTAAAAGTGAAAACTTTAGTTAAACAAAGGGAAAGGTCAATTTGTTAATAAACTGTTTTGTTTTGAATTGAAATTTTGTATATTTTTGTCTTTTTAGATGTTGTTAATATGATTCACAAGAGTGTTGGCTGGCTTGGTGCCTTGCAGTGCGTATTATTAGAGCGTCAACCAGTGCCAAGGTTGAGAGCCTCTATATTAATAACTGTTAGTCTAGCGTTCGTATCTTAAAGGCCAAGATTTGTAACAAATATTGATTGGAAATCGTAACTTGACCACAACTGGAGAGAGGTGAATTGCAATTTCGAAGGTCACCGTGTTCAGTCAATTGTTTTGGGGCAAACAGTTTTCTTATTTGTAATCGGATAGAAGCGTTATTAATTTGGGTATAGGGTATATATTCGACATTTATATAGTCATTTGCATTCGATGTTTCGCATATGTGGGTTGTACAAATTACCTTTTTGTTTTCAATAACAATGAGAATAATTAACGCCAGTTAGAACTTAAGTTTTAGGTGCAATTTACAAACAATTAAAAAAATCTAAGACTTTAAATAATAGAATAAAAAAAGCTATTTATATAAGGCCGTATCTAAGACAAAAGGAAAGGTCTTATATCATCATGACATCATCCATTGGACTGGACATACATTGGACTCCCAAAAAGGGGAAATTTTGCCGGTATATTGCCACTCGAGGAAATCGTGATGGCAATTGCAGACCGAGAGCTTCGGGACGAAAATCCTGTTGCCCATACACGCACTATGCAGTTGTTGCAATCTGTCCCGGTACCATTAAACGAATACAAATCTATTACGCTGATAAAAAACAGCAACTTTAAATAAAACCTTTATCCTACCTCAAGAGTAGCGTAAGTAATTATACTCGTACAATTAATAAATTTTTACTACTTAGTGTATAAGTTATCCCTTAACTAAGTTCGATTGCGACTTGAAGTAATTACCATATTTACTAAATTCTCGCCTTTAATTGGCGGAAGCTCTATTCGTTTCGTAGTTGTGTTGCGAAAAAATCTAGCAATTATGTCGATACCCACCGGCTTAGCTTTAAGTATTTCTTAGTAGCCATTATAGAGAGAGCTAGGTGACAAATTAGTGTAACATAAGTGGGGGACAGGTGATAACTTAGCAGTTCTACCTTTTTCGTCGAACCATCGCCGCGTTGAGATGATAAAAAGTTATCTAGACGACTTTCTAGTGGCTCTAATGCGGTCGAATTGATAAAACTTACATAGTAGATATTACATTAAGCTATGAAGACTGTTTGTGTGAGAAAAAAATATTTATTGACTAGCTTTCCGCCCTCCAGGTATTTATCGCATCCCTGAGGAACTCTTGTTATTCCCAGAAGAGTTCATGACAGCTTATCTGTGCCGTGCTGCTTTCATAGAAAAAATGCCTGAACTATCCCGCGGGAACATGTTTTTGTAATAAAAAATAGCGAATGTATTGTTGCAGACTATTATTTTTATACTTATTTTTATAAATATCTACTGTGCTAAATTTCATCCCGGTCTATTAACCCGTCCGGGCGTTAAAGAGTAACAAACATACATCCATACTAACAAACTTATTCGTTTGTAATATTAATGAGGATAATAAAAAATAAAGAAGAAATTTACTTTTTGCTTTGAAAAGACCCTACTCACACTCAGTAAGTACGGCTTATGTTAACAAACTAAGTTACATAAGATCATCGACATACATTTTATTAATACCTAATAAGAAACGAAATTCTCCGCAGTCGGAACCGTCTGTAGCTTGCAAAAAAACCAGTTTTATTTGACTATTCGTAAAAAATGCGAGAAATTTTGTTCACCATTTGACGTAACTAACTGTACCTTGAGCGATGTCCTCAATCGTAGCTAGGGAAAGCGGTTTCTTTTTTTTATATTTACTTTATGGATCAAACACGTGAATGACGGCTCGATGGTGTTTCTTTACGTAATTATTCATAAATATTCTTTGCAACGGCGTAATAGAAAACCCATCATATTGCTGTGACAATATGTAACAAACCTTTGACATTATACAAGTTCAAGCATACACAAACCTTCTTCTAACAACATCTATTTGTAGTTATATTACTGCAATAATATAGAACAAAGTGAGAGTGGTGGATATATCACAATTTTGAGGTTATTATAAGCAAACTTTGTCTTTTGGTCAAATCTACAGAATTACTCTAAAAATTAAGATAAAAAACAAATTCTCGCGTCTATTTTTCACTTAATTCAAGAACGAAACGTTACATTATATCGCGAGCAGAAGCTGCAAAAACTTTGTTTACAGTCGAGCATCTGTTTGAGTTATAAATACAGATTTAACGGTTTTATGCCCTGCCTGTTTGCGATCCACGTTTAGACGTCATTACTGTCGTACTTTTTCCTTTAGTCGTATGTTTGTTAATCCATTTTACCCCCTCTATTAGCGAAAATATCTCATAATACTCATAATACTAAGATACATTGGTTTACGCAGTGTATATATTATACTGCAATTTTGTTACGCTGGACGGCATATGTAATCTGTTGGGCAGTCAGTTCCGTATGTAACTCCTTTTGTTTTTATTCGGCTTTCGCTGAACACAATGGGCGAACTGACACCCACATTGGAAAGCGCTTCTACAATCACATTACACTGTGACATCGGCGAAAGTGACACTTTTGTTTACCCGATTTCAAGATCCTCTATCAATATTGATATAGCGTACAGAGTTGCTGATGCCGAAGCTAGCGCCGTCCTCAAAAAAAAACATGATTCATATCATCAAATATCATAATTTATTCATTCATTCATCATGCATTTATCATAGGCATTACAAAATTGGAGGATCTGCCTGACTTCTCTGGCCCACTTATAAGATCACGTTTGATCAATCGATTCAAAGGCTGTAATAGCAGATGACCAAATGACAAATAAATTGTAAGTACAAAGACTACGTCATTGGTATTACGCCATTATAAATTATACTGAAGATATTTACATGCGGTACCACGGGCACGCGGTTGCCCAACAGTTCAAAGAGTTTCGCCCATTGTCGAAAACGAGCTCGTTGTGGGTGGAACAATAATGGTGCTGTCGATCATTAGGAATGACAGTATTGTGCCGAGAAAACACCAGTCCAAAACTACGTAGCTCTGGGAGCTACTCCCGCCGAGCTTTGACAATGATAGAAAACTCAATTGTGTATCAGTACAGTACTAGACTGGGGTTGGTCGGCGTGCTCCAGTTTTGTGAGACTATTGCTTAATTTATCGCTTTATCTTTTCTTGTTTACAAAACTTCAGAGAGCACTATGTAGGTTTCATGGTGTATAATTAATGATAGAAGATGATACCGTTGCATCTCATTGGCATTTAGGTCATGGACATAATAATTGCGTGTAATGATCTACCTTGTCGCAGTAATATTGTTCGTGGCGTTAGTTTAATTAATGCATTAACAGAAGTGCATTATTTCCAACAACTGCAATAACATTTTAAGGACAGCTGTCTGTTGGTATTATAAACACATCTGTTTTATGATAAACAATGAGTGAACCAGAGGGCATGTTTTCAACGCCGGAGATGGTGACACGAGATTGATCCGTGATCTTCAACACGCCCCCATCATTAAACCACCCGCAGGAATCCTTGAATAGTCAATACAGCTAAAGTAATTGAGTGAAGTAAATATCACACAACGATAAATTATCACATTTTCTTTGAACATATCTTTCCAATGGAATAATGAAGTTTCTTTAAAGACATAAATTAAAGCTAGCTTTTAATTGTTGTATTTACTAATATTACAAATGGAAAATCTGCCTTTCCACTTGTTTATTATGATTTTACGGCTTAACCAGTAAACCAGTCTTAATACCATTTTCCAGAAGTTAGACTTAAACTTAAACACTAAGGAAAGGCTCTACTTATGATTAAAAACAATTTACAACGCGACGCGATATAGAGTGATATCCTCGTGCCAATCACAGGCATAACTAGTATTTATATAAATGTTATGAAACACAAAATTCTAGCTACGATGTGTAAATTCTATGGGTAGTATTAAATAAAGATAATGTATTATCTTAAGTTATCTTTGGATGTTTGCTATTTAATGATTTTTGGATCTTTTTTTTCTAATCCGGTCAGGATTAGAAAAAAATGTTCTATATAACCAACCAAATTTCGGAAACTGATATCAATGCAAAATGTTCATTTTGCTTCAATAATATCAGAAACGCTCTTTTAATTATAATATAGGTACTAAACAGAACTTCAGTGTTTTGTGCCTTTTCATGGTTCATGCTTCGCTGCGGCACTTACATTGGCTGCTCTTGCGTCATAACATTAATTAAGCGAACCTCGTCTTTATTCCCTGAGGGTTTGCTGTCAATTTTACTTGGACAACACCTGGTGGTGTCGAGGTGAGCAAGTGGGACATAAAGAGAGCGTCCTTCAAAGAGTACTTCTTCGGAAGGACATGCTCTACAGTTTTCATTTCAGTCGTTGTTCCGCTGTGGAAGTCAAAAGTTAATTATCCACCCGGTTGCTTGCGGATTTCCCTGTTTCATTTCGGGGACAGAACTAGAGAAGTTTTAATATTCCGACTTTAGGTGAGTTTCATGTGTCAGAAAGAAAATGTATTTAAACTTTTTACCTAAACTGATTTGATGGTGACTACTTTTCTATATTTTTTAAAATTATATTTAACTTTCATATAACTTCGTTTGAATGATTATTTTACATGAAAATCGATCTTATTTTATATTAATTCATTAAATAAACATCATAGACAATTATTTCCTTGTAACTCAATCAACTTTATTTGTCGAAAATTCATAATGTTACTATCAATATCAACAGAAAATATCCAGCTTACTTTAAAAAACCTCATATTCCGCTGTAAGTTTTAGAGTAATCTTAAAATAACCTATAACCCTCCCTAACTATCACTATGTCAAATGGAAAAACAAACGTTTAACAAACCCATAAGATTTCTTTATTAATATAGATTGTTACGTCCATGCTTAAAGACAAACATTTACAAGTGTATAATGAGAAGGGATAATTTAATTGTGGAAATAACAGTGTTCCAGTTGGAAGGGTGAGAAAGGCAGTGAAATTCCTTGGTAAATGTTGTCACATTTACATAGTATCTTCACACAGTAGTGATATCTTTGTGATGACACGAATCTATACCAACAAGCGCGCTGTATATATTTTTTTGGCTCATTTCATAACATAGAAAAAACTACTAAACCAAATGAGCATTCGTTAGCTCCCATAAAGTTCATACAAAGAGGTTCAAGTTACATAATACTTTTTCTTTTATAATAAATTACCTAATATGTTGTATGAAACAAGTCACGCGACTAACTCGTTCGTGCTGTGCCCACTGCAGATTGATTAAGTTCCAATAGGCTTTCTTTAATTAGTCGGACATGCTAATCCACCCGGTATTATATAATTTGTCTGAACTCTTATTTATATCTGATAAATCATGTAACCACATTGTAGGGTTAGTATAGATGTAAAGTCATAAAATTACTAAGATATCGCTTTATCAAATTAATTATTTCATCTTATATAATGGAAACACATGTATAGAATGTATTGGAAATTGCAAATATTTTTATGTTTGTTTGTAACGAATACACATCAGCAGATTGCATAATCTATATTTTAATTGCCATATTTTGCCGGAAAAGTATATAACGCGGGAAAAACCGCAGAGCGCTGCATGTATTTGACATGAAAACTCACTTTGCATTCATTTCCTTATCATTTTCATTCCGGAACTGTAAACCCCAATTAAAAAAATAAATTAACATTCAATATGTCGGAATTATTTCTACAATATAAATAACTACGTTTTATTGCAGGAAGAAAGGCTAATTAATATTAAATTTATTATAAGGAGTGTTAAATATCTTACAAATCATAATCAATTATTAACTTTTTCTATTGAAAGTAAATAGTACAAAAAACATTCAAAAAAGCCCTGTTTTTGAATATATCTAGGTAAGGCTTGTTATCAATCAGTTACAGGTCTAAAGTAAGTTTAGTTTTTGTGATTTTGAAAGTGATTTTTATTAATATTTGTTGATACATCATAATTATGATCATATTTGTCGTGCTACGGCCATTGGTGGACATCAAACGTTACGTACGCTTAAACCAATTGTAATAAAACGTTTTCTATTGTCTTTTCATATTACGTTTTTTTTTTATAAATTATGGTCTTGTCCAGCATGGTGGATATCACAGAGCGAAGCAACAGCTGATGCTGCCCATCCCCGTCCTGTAAAATTTCTCAAGGCTCTTTGAAATTATGTGACTGTATTTATTACTTTCTTGTTTTACGTGACATTTATTAGTCTACAGAAATCAACTAATGCTATTCTTTAAAGCCAATTCAAAAACCGACGTAACATAATCGGAAGAAACGGTTTGGTGTTGTACATAAATAATTAATTTTAGAACATATAACCAGTTGCATTGGCCTATTCATGTACTCTGATGGCACTATGTCGGATGTTGGTATAACAACAACCGACATAGCCTCACTCCATTTTTCTAATCTATACTAATATTATAACGCTAAACAGTCCATTTATCGAGGAAGGCTGCTTTAACCCCAGCAACTATTTTTTGCGGACAAAGTCTCGGGCTATTGCTATTGTAATTAATAAACAGGAAAGATTTAATTATTGTTATGAGTAAACTCAAAAATTGCTCGATAATTTTTTTTAAAATTTGTTTACCATTAGAAAGCAACATTTTTATTTGGTCTAGATGTAACTACTACATGAAGTACATTAAGATTTAAAAAAATACATCCAAGAAACAGAGTAAATGGGAATTGTCCTTTTTCAAAAAAATCATTAATTTAAGGTTGCATTGTCAGAATTTTTATTACGTATTAACGTATTTTTATTAGAAAAGTCTAGCATAATATTTATTTACCGACTTCAAAAAAGGAGGAGGTTCTCAATTTGACTGACTTTTTTTTAACTTCCACAATGCTGGAGGCAACCCTACTTTATATCCGACTATAAACTATTCATCTGACATTATCTATCCTAATACATTCGGATTTACGCATTTGACATTTGTATACATTACACAATACCTACTTTCTATTCGGGCTGTATTAAATGTTCTGAATGGGTCAGTTAGCGGTAAGTATTACCATACTGGCCCCAGCAGTACAACTTGTAATCATTTTCACTTGCACATTTGTGCTTTTAAAGTTCTCGTATTCAAATGTGGCACAGTTTTAATTAAGGTTAATTTTATTTTTTCTCCTTTTCAGGTAAGTTTCGAGAGTGAACATGATGGTTCTTGATTGCGAGACTGGGCATGCGTTTGGAATAAATTGGGTACATATCTTTATAAATATAACGACAGGCCCGATGGCGCAGATGGTAAAGATCCTATCTTGTGCGCCAGGGGTTCGATTCCCTCCAAGGTAAATATTTATATGATGATATTTGTGTATGTTCAGTGTCTGGGTGTTAATTATATGTATTTAAGTAGTATATATGTCATTTAATTGTGTAATTGGCGTCTGTAACACAAGTGCTTTAAGCGACTTATCACAGCGACAGATCAATGTATGAGATGTTGTGGGATTTTTTTATTATTCTACTGTACGTATGAGTTTCACTGAAGTACTCCTAAACGACTGGACCGATTTGTATGTTTTTTTGTATGCATTTGGGTGCACCCTGAATGATTTATATTCACTAATCAGCACGGTAGGTGGCAGTCGGTAGGTATGTATTTCTCAGGACAACATCGTTGAGTCCGCTAATACATACTTGAGTACCACTAATATATACAGAGTAGAATATTTATATATAATAATTTTATATACATAATATGCGTATAAATTTCCAATAGATCTATATTATTTAAATATGATTGGCAACTTAATGAATGGTTTATATTTATCACAAAAAAAAATTAATAATATTTATATTCACTAGGAAATTACCATAAATGATTATATTCTAAAACTTTAGCAGCAAATAAAAATGAAGTTTTGTTAGTAAATATTCGAAAGACGGTGTTACAATATGCATGGAATAATGTGATAAGAACTCTATTGAAATATATGGAAGTAGATAAAATTTTTGATTCCCAAAATTGTATACTGGTGCTTGATTACACTAATAGGAATACCTTCGACTATGATAATGTTTGAATATATATGAGATATTAAATAAAGCATACCTGACGTATCTCCCACAATATCGCATTTAATGATAGGAGTAATTTTTTCTAATTAAACATATTAAAGTAGGATTGTAAATATATCGGCCGTTACAACATTAATTGGATTGGACGCAACAAATTATGTTATCAGAGGACACTTGTCATAGACTTTTTTTTATTTCGTGACCAATGATCAAAACTAATACGTTATTTGCTTCTTATGAACAAATTATGTGCCATAGCGCTATAGAGTCGGCAGTTCGTGTCAATAATGCCATATAGAAAACTAATAACAGTCATATCATCCAGAATGCTAATATGATATTGTGTTAATCTGATATTATTAATAATACTTATTAGTCACCAGTAACCCACAAGTGTTTCATAAGATAGAGCGGTCTCGTCCTACGTGTATATTTTTGTAATGTTTATGCAATTGAACGCGTGGGCGTGTTATTGATAGCTCGGCAAAGACATATAGCATAATTAAAACCTTATTGTGAAATTATTGAATTACGTGTATTGAAACAGGTTGTATGGCCAAGCTGTTTGTGGCGCTGGTAATAAAAAAAACAAGCACGATCGTACCGTCAACGTATAAACACGATACTATCACAATACTATACTTATATACATATGTAGCTTCATTAGTTTAATAATATTTACCTGCGTTGAAAGTTCGACTAAATCCTTCTTCGAGTATTTCGATTGATGCCAATGGCTACATATCATCATCATTCCAGCCATTGGAAGTCCACTGCTGGACATAGGCCTTCCCAAGAAAGGGGGAATTTTGCCCATAATTGCTGCACTGGGTAAGCGTGTTGGCAATTGCAGAGCGCAGCTTTCGCGATGGGGATGCTGCTGCCTATCCCCACCCTCTGCATTTGAGCTACACTGTTTCGGACGGATATACCGCCATCTGTCGGTTCTGGTATCTTAGTCGCCTCTTAGGACACCTGGTATAGAGGAAGGTACTATTCTACTCTGCCGGTACCTCTAGGGTATTTAACATAACATTACTCAGAGAAGATCCAACTTCAATAAAACCCAAACTACGTCTCACTAAAATAAACCAAAACGTCAAGCAAAATGTTTCAAAAAGTTAAATAAATTGCTATTAATAATAAAATAGTTAATTTGACGGACCCGAAGGCGCCGATGATAGTGATCCTATCTTGTGGGTCCTATCCCCCTCACAGGACAAATATTTTATGTTTATTCTGTGTTTGGGTACAAAATATATGTATTTAAGTATTATATTTACGATTCCTCTGTCGTCTTACTTCTGTAACACAAGTGCTTTAAGCGACTTATTAATGAATCAGGTCAATGTATGAGATGTTGTATGAATTAAAAAAAAATTATATTCATCCTAATGTCATCGTGATAGTCAGATTTTGATAGAAATCGTGTTTGCCATGCGTAAATGCTTAAGATCCACGACTATTCTAAAGACAATAGAGATTTCGATTACAAATGGCGGCTTTGTATTAATGTAGGTATTGCATAATTAAAAAAGTATTCGGCTTCATGTTTCATTTTAGTTTATTTTTTAGTTTTTTGTTAGGCTTATTTAATTGTGATTAATTTTTATGATTAAGAGCGGATTTTGTATTGTCACAACTAGCTAATCAAATGTAGTTTGATTTAGTATAACGTCCTCTACGAGTCCTTAGCACGTGAAGGTTTTTACTACTATACTCGTAGCAAATATACGAAAACGCCGGATTGAAAACGTGACCTTTTCTTATTTGTATGTAAACATAAGCCAGAAGTTTGCTCCATGGAGACAAAGTTATACACAATATAGTGTTTATTTTTACAAAAAAAAATGGCTTAAAAGTAAAAAAATATTAGTGTAGCTTAAAGAATACATGAAGATTAATTTTGTAATTATAAATTTATTAATTCCATTGTGAACAAAAGAAAACAAAAAAAGTATTGTAATCTTTGTACACCATATTTTATTTCGTATTAAGAAACATCACGAGAAATCCTGTGAAATGAGTATTTTAGTGAAACCGAGTTAGGTTCAACTTTAACTAATTGATTGTGTTATTTATTTAAAATCAATTCTTATATAGCGTTGAAGCTTTGATAAATAGTTTGCCGGAATTTTCGTATTATTTGTCATACATTAATAAGCAGAAATTCCATACTCTCGGCGAATTACAAAAAACAACGTGAAAAGGCCTGAACCATATATTATTTCTCCTCTAAAGAATTCATGCGAAACCTTTACTGAGTCGGATATCTCTGCCTATTTGTTAGCTTATCGAGTAGGCGGGCACCTAGGAGAGTACAATTGCCCACGTATAATAAATATTCCCTGCCTTTCTTTTGCATCCCAGAACAGACATTGGCAATAATAAAACTCGGTGTAGACTCGAGTTTTATTTAACTACACCGCGAAAACTTTCTGTGAAATCATAACGGAAATTAATAAAGATGATTAATAAATTGCAAATCTTGTGGTGCATTCGGTGTATCCACGATCTAATCGCGTATAATCTAGGTCGATACGATCAAATTTAATAGACCGCTAAAATATTAAAACTTCTTCGTTTCATAATTTTAAATACTTTTTTTTTAATTGTTAATAGGTTTTTGTAATTAAAAATGCTGCGCTATATTACGATTGCTTAAGGACTTGTTGTAAGCAAATATAAGATGAGATTTATCTATTGCGTACAGAATGGCAAAGTGAACTAGGCTGCAAATCTAGGAATCTAGGATAGAACGAGGCCCGATGCGGGCCCGATGACGCGGATGGTAGTGATCCTATCTGGTGCGCCGAAGGTCGTGGGTTCGATTCCCACCCAGGACACATATTTATATAATGAATATTTATACTTGTGGCTCCTCTATTGTCTGATACCTATCCGTAACACAAGTTCTTAAAGCTACTAATCTCTGAGTAAAATCAACGAATAAGATGTTATGTAAAGTTATTTATTCATTAAAAAAATGGTAATTAAAAAATCCTCTGTATAGTCACCGAATAAATGATGAATGAATTATCATATCTTAATACAGAAATAGTTCTAATAAAAAATAGTCGGTAATAAAATAGTGTGTAGGTTGCCGAGCGGTCAGCATTATAGTCAAATATTTCAAATCAAACTATTGAAAACGAGAACTCTGATATCAGATTACGACATCGAATCTATCTCGTAAATTATGTATAAGTGGGTCGGGTCACATGAGTTGCAATCAAATACGTTGTTTTTGTTCGTCATATATGGAGCACGTCAATCTTCTGTCAGCCATGAAAAAGGAGTTCCTAGAAAGACGAGAGAGAGAACTTTCGAGCGGGTCTTAAAAAACACCAATTTTTCCTGATTATAAATCGACCAGTATAGAACTATAAAAATTTGAAGCGATATTTGAATTTTGTAATTAGGAAACTCATCCTAGATATTTTGTTGTTAAATAAAAATTCATTTTAAATATAGTAGCACAATAGGATGTTCACATAAACTTCCTAACATCAGACCAGGAAGCGACCAATGTTCGTATGACCTTGCAAGTTTGCGCACTGTTGCGCTCTTCCTTGAAGCGTCTAATTCGTCTAATTCGACTTTAAAACAGCCGTAACTTCATAATGATATACTTTCACCAGTAACAAACGGTAATTGTCGCCAATACGCTTTATGAGGCAGTTAAATAAATAGTAAAAGCCAACAGCACTCCAGTCCGCCTACTGAGTCTATAAATGGATATCCTAGTGCATTGAGACCTGAATTCCTACCACGAGTTTTCGCCTTCAACACTCACGAATCTATAATACGACGCACTAACAGCACGAGCGCTGCGTGCGCTTGTGCTGTAAGTGCATCTCTAATATAAAATTACCTAACTATATTATTAGTACACTCTGCTATGTGTGCACCCGACCGTCCGCCTGCTTCTATTTTTTTTAATTTTTAAAAACAAAACATAATATTTATTTATATTATTACACTAGCAACGCTGCAGTCCCCTTTCCCATAAGAATGTTAAAATAAAATATTGCTCATTTTTTTCGCTGATAAATCAAATTGTTTCATTAGTTTACTTTTTTTATAAACGGTTTAGTAGTTTTTGAGTTTATTTATTATAATCGTACAAAAATACAAATCCCATTTACGTAGTAGGTACCTCTAATTTGTTTTTTTTTAAATATAATATAGCTTATGTTAATGCAGAAGAATTATCAAAAATATTTTTTTTCCTTTTATAATATTATTACAAATGATTATGATGTTAAAATTATAGTCCTGACTTAAAAAAAGGCAAATTTCTTAAACGAGAGAGTTTCTAGTACATTAGGTACACTCGATAATGTGTTAATTTCTATGATTGTGATCAATAAAATTGATGATTAGTATCTAATTCAATCTTCAACAATAATATATAACATTAATTTTAAACGCCATAATCACTTATTACCCTTAATCTTCATATAAATGATTTAATATAAAGTATTTGCGTAGTAGGGTACCTGGTCTGAGATTAGACAAATCAGTATAGGCTATCGTCGCAACCATAATGGACAGTCTATTAATGCTCTTACTTCGCAAATGCATCGCCCCTTCGGACCATTTATTGGTCTGATACATTTCCTTAATAGTAAAAGCCAAATTCGTCTCTTCCTATTTGATCGCCAACGTTACTTCTCGAATAAAAACACAACGTGTTATTTCTGTAAGCAGGCTATTGTATTTCAACATTCATTCGTTTAGATAAAAATATAACGTCGGATCGGATTTGATGTGCCAGATCAATCCAAACAAACAAGTCGTATTTAGTTTCGCATTCAGATGTCTATCTTAACAGTGTGGTTTTGTAAATTAAATTCAAAAGTAATTTATTTTAACTCATATAGATAAAATTAAAGTGTCCGTTTTGTTATTCCAAATTGACAGTTTTTCACAAAATACTTACAAAAAAATATTTTTTTTAATTTGTAAAAAATATTGCCTGTCTTTTTGTTCCGACTGGGCTGATATTAGCGGTATTTTTACTCCCAAAAAGCTGATCTTATAAGAAGTAAGTGAAGCTTCTTTTAGTGATTATTATTCTAACGGGAATGAAAACAACGCAGGTAAAACTACAGGTTGGTGCTAGTTTAAAAAAAGGTTTATTTACTTTACCATCTATAAACGAACTTAAGTCTCAACTTAAATTTTAGCCTATTATGTATGAAATATAATTACATTGTAGTTTTTCGTTTGAAACGTCCATGACAAACTTTGGTCAAGTTGACAAAGTCTTTTGTTAATGTTGACCAATACATTTCGGCTGTAAACAAACTGTTGACAGTTCCTGCCAATGTGTTGTCACAAGATTCTCGGAAACAACAAGTTCCTTCGCGTTGACATCGGCTTGTCGTTTCATAACAACACTCAATACTTATTTGTTCTCGTATATTTATAGTCAAACCAGTAATAAAAACTACCTTGACCCCAATACATAATAAAAAAATGCCAGATTGAGGTAATTTCTTTATCTTTATCTTGGTGAAAGGTGTCTTAAAGCTTGTTACCGTTTTAACACAATCTATCATCATTATTTGTAAGGTTTTAGTACCATCACTTCTTTATTTTTTTACCTTTATCCCACGCCAGCTATAACTTTAAACAGTTCTTAATGTCTTTTAATCAAAAAAGGTTAGGTTGTTTTCTAAAATAAATAAGTAAGTCAGATCGACATTGACATTTGCAATACAAGGTTAATCGAAAGAAACGGGTTTGCACGTTTTTGAAAACATTAGTCATGAATTTGACATTAAACATTCAAAATAAAGTACTTTTATATAATTTGTCAAATATAACATAACAATTAAATACTGGATAATACATCCCCGTTACTTGTAAATTATGTACTATCTAGTAAAGACTAGCAATATAAATTACAATAAATCGTAACCTAAGTGTCGGTGAGAACAAAATTAAACAAGAGAATGTGTCAAATACAACCTGTAACGCTTCTGTTAGGTTCTTAATCAGCTAGATTTATATAAATCTAGCTGATTTAGAACGTTTACATGGCTAAACTGCTTCTTCTTTTATTAATTTTATCAAGAGCTTGCCCGACTCTATTTGCAATATAGAAATGTGTATAAATAAAAAATGAATCTTTGAAATTTTGTTCGCGCATAAATCAAGAACGTCTCAACTAAATTGGATTATTCTTTTTTGATATTTTGACGACATTACCTGACGACCTGACTACCTGACGACATTAATGTATGTATCAAATTGGATAAAATAGAAGCTAGAGAAACTTGGATTAGCTCTTACGGTGACGGAATCAATAGATAATAATTAAAACCCTACAACGTTGAGTAGGATAAAAAGAAAACTAGAAATAAATTTACGATAGAGAACAGACAAAAAAGTATATAACAGGAGATTTACCTATTTATATTCTGCACTAGCATAAATGAACAACACTTCAACGCTAATGTTCTGATGAAACCCGTAGAGTGATAACGAGCTCGATGATGCAGATGAAGGGATCGTATTTTGTGCGTCAAAAAAAAATACTATATATGAAATTTCGCTCTTGTCTGGTGTCCGTCATGCAAGTGCTTTAAGCGGCTCACAGCTGAGTCAGGTCAATGAGATGAATGAATTATTATTATTAGCGTGGAGGTAACGATATGCACTATTTCTCGTACACCGCAGAACACCTTTCCCGTAAATTCAATTACGCACAAAACGAAAAGTTACACAACACCAATTTACTTGAACGTGACGGATTAACTTCGAACCACCGCACCGATGCAGATTATGGTTACGCAGATTAAAATGAAATCGCAATTTAGGTATACATTAGTTTCCTATATGCAATTACGTTCGCTGGCTTCTTTACATCACCGTCATTAGATGTGAGACGCTAAAATAATCCGTTTGAACCGTAAGAACATACGGATATCAAACACTAGGCGTTCATCGGCGGCGTCTTTTATTACACATACCACAGACTTTGAAGTACTAGCACTTGCGTTAACTACTCATAAAATCTCACCAAATAGTTCAAGGTGGTCAAAGGAATTTGTATGATCCTATTTTCAGCTATTCTGGGATTAATTATGAATGAAATGACGTGATTAATGGTTTCAACTTTAATGTATTTATCTATCATACCCTAATTCCATATTACATAAAGAAGGATGATCATGAGCCTACCTTTATGGTTTTCACTAAAAGACTGATTGGTTAATACAAACTATGCAGGTAAATCGTTCAAAAACGTGTAAATGACTGAATAAAACACCTAACAAAAGTTATTTAAGGATTTTACTGCCAAGAAAAATTATGCTTTATTGACATGTATTGCGTCAAATATACTATCCGGGTGATGCCGGGATTCCCTTTCCGGATCCCTTGATTAGTCAAGGGAATATAAATATATTTTCTTAACTTCGGTTAACAAAATATTTATTTTAATAAAAACGAATTGTCTTTGAGGTAATCAATTTTATCTATAAACAAGTTTATCCAAATTTTTTTTTAATTATAATCACTTTTTTGCCGTGTCTTACGTCGTTGTCTTAGTCTTCTCAATACTAAAAAAAAAGTAATTCCATTCAACATAATGCCATAAGTAACAAGTTGTTCCTGTTCTTAACGAATTAGTCCGAAGATTATTCATAAGTCTAATGGAGTAATACAATAAAACTTCATCATAGATATCACTAACAAGAACTTCATAGAGCACAGTGTTAGTGTAAGCTTTAAATAAAAGTGCCAAGTTTATTAACGCTTGCAAGAGACTTCGTCGGTCGGAGATAACGCCGCGATGGTCTCGGCCCGGGTACTTAGCATATCTTAGCCCACTTCAGAAGCCACTAGACTAAGTCTTAAGTGTTAAAGTTGCTTCGTGTTTTAACTATCTACATTTTGCTTACGTCTTCTTAAACTTTAGTATTAGCAAAACTACATTTTAGGTTTGTTATACCGTACAAGCATGTTTTTAACGCTTCGTCTGAAACTATATTTTTAATTGGATAAACCACTTCGTACTAACTCTCAACTGAAATGTGTATATACATTTTTATTTATGCGATGCATTATCACGTTATGCCTTGAAAAATATACGTAATAGAACAGTAATGACTTACTTTGTATGGTTGAACAATTATCTATTTGCTCTAGAACAAATTGCAATAACCAAACCTAAATGATTACCGTCGGTTAAAGATCTGTCTTCAAATATTAAAACAATGAATATTTAATAGAGATATTTTCCCGTGATGACGAATTGTCTCTATATATAAAACTAGAACCTGACTGACTGACTGACGACTGACTTTAGTATGACGACTGACTGACCGACTGACTGTCATATTAACACTATGCTGTTTGGTTTGGCAGTTTGTTGTTTTCGAAGTTATTCGAATGAAATTCAGTACAAAGGTTATTCATTGAAATCATGAAATAGATGTAAAATATTTTTTTTTAATTCATCTCCTAGGGAGATTAAAGCGGGGTGCAAAGTTAGTATGACAGTTAGAGAAAACTGAACGCGGGTGAACCGCGGGACAATGCTAGTTCTATAATATTATATTAAAGTGTTGTACTGATCTTCTGCTTTATCGACACTAACAGCTCTAGTGCGATAATCCCGGAATGTGAGCCTACGCCTTTAGCGCCTATCTGAGCTCATTCCTGATTATTATACGTTCCAAGATGATGTCATGAGTTATATTAAATAATTCCAAGATGGGGACCGTATGTAGTAATTATTATCAGTATAAAACTTGAATATGGAGTTACATGTTCTCTCCGCTTTTTATCTGCGACACCGTCTGGGTGAACTTAATTTTATATCTGCTTCACAGGATTTTTTTAGTTTTAAGTTATCCACATGCCAAATTTTATCACATGCTGTTTGCTGGTTAAGCCATTAAAGTGTAACAAACATATATACAGACACTTTGTCTGGTGTTAGATGGTTTGTAACTGATGAACGGATTCCATGAAAATGTTTGCAAAATTTATTTAATCATATTTAAAGCCTGCATAAAACTTAAACGATAAGTTAATATTATCTTTTCAAAGACGAAAATTCCTACCTATGAAATAAATTCAAAGAAATGTATATAAAATTCCCCAGATTTAAAACTAAATCCACTTACAAAAGATCGACATATCGTAATCGGTAAATACGGGCACATAAAAGAATTCTCAATAAATCTTATATAAACAGAAAGAAAAATGAAGTTTATATGCATTAACAGAAAACATAGATAAACACAAACACATTCTGAATCAGGTTCCATCTAAGTTTTGTGATCACAAACAACTGGTGACTGCGACGCCTCCACAATCGCGATAAGGTAGTGCCGATGCTTCTCTGCCTCCCTGTTATTACCACCCACTACATAATAACATACAACTTGATATATGCGTGTATATCGACATCGTTATACTCGTTTCAAATCACGTTGCAGTATCATCATACTTGTGAAATAATCGCTGTTTATGCAGAACTTTATCCGTTATATTCTGGTATATTACCTAGTTTTTAGAATATATAAAGTGGTTTTATTGGTTTGTTTCTTTGTACAAAGTAATTATTGTTAATGAAACTTTAATAATGACAACATATTTGACACTTTCCTTTTATTGCAGCACAGCAGATTGGAAACATATTTTTATTGTTTGTATTATTGTCTGTAAATATCTATCCGGATAACTTAGTCTTTTTATTGATATTTTTTTATGACTGCAAAATGTGTTTTATATATATCATATTTTAACACGAATTTATTAGTTGTATCTATGTAATCGACAGCCGCTCGGTAAAATTTTAGTATTTATATTTTTAAAACCATCAAAAAAGTCGATTTATCGCGAATTGCTATAATCACATTGTAGTAAAAAAATAGTTTTTGTCGCTGGGTAAAACAAACAAATTGTTTGCGTTGTAAAAACAATTGAACTTCAACGCTTTTAAAGCAAAAGTATTGCAGCTTTGCCAGTATTAATACAGTAAACAAACAGCGAACCATGTCGCAAGATCAAACATCGCCCGTTGAACAACGGGCATGCAATTTTCCGCCGGCTTAACATTTCGCGATACCCTTTGGCAGTCCATCCATATGGAACAGGAACGCGTGGAATCCATTGTCCACCGCTGTCGGCATCCGACCGTCTATTTATACCACTACCGACGCCCGTCGGCAAGCCTACATTCGGCCCTTTTTGTCTGGATCTCATTATGTAATTCTCATTAAAATGACTGGGTTTAAATATAGACTGGGTTTTATTAAAAAATAAATGACAAGTAGATGTGTCTTAAACGTTTTTGCATTGTTTTATCGAACAAAATTGGATGTAATATTTACATACAAGTATAAAGTTGTGTATTGATGTTTAAGTCTTATTAAAAATTACCAAAAATTGCTTAATATATTAGCGATAACATTACATTTTCAAATTAAAACAATAATATTGAATTATATTATAGTTCTAAAAAAATCTAGCAAGAATCTTACTTGAACAATAAAATAAAATTAAACTTACTTTGTCGGTTTAAAACTCTGAACTGGTTGACAAGTTTCGAATAAATGGCCGAAGTTGGTTCCTTATTGCGACTAATTGCAGCCTAACACGGAAAGTTATTCTGCTTCGCAATAGCTTTGTCCAGACCATTTTAACGCCTATTGAATTATATTATAACTATGTAAAATGTTTACAAAACTAGATATTTTAAATATTGAGAAGAGAATATTAATCAAGACTGTAGAAATAAGAATGTAATGATGCAACCACGCTAAATGTACTATTAAGAATTCGTTTTAAAAAAAGCATTGAATTCTTATAACAAGGCATAATAAACAAACGAGTACTAGATACAAATCAAAGAAGAATATAATAAATCAGTGTTTATTCGTTTCTTTAAGAATATCTCATTCTTTTATGCCCTCCATCATATTAGTTCAAAACTCACCAGCATGCAGGCGAAGTACAACTTAAATGTTTAAGTAAAAGGATAGGTTTATACCAAATATTATTACATTTTCCCAAATGTTTTTAGTCTTATCAGCTTTAATATTTAATTTTTTTGTATATAATACCTTTTTCCTTTATGCCTTCCATCATATTAGGTCAAAACTCACCAGTATGCAGGATAACTAAAGCTAGACCCTTCTAGTAAATGATTTACTTTTACTTAACACATACATTTTATAAGACTTTCTTAATTAATCTTAGTCCTGTCAGTTTTAATATTTTAAATTTTTATAATAAATATAGTTTTAATGATTTTATTTGAAGTAATTATAAAACATATATTTTATTTTAGGTTGTACGTACGCCTTCTATCTGTTACAGTTATTAAGAACGTAAAGCGCAAATTATTTAGAATGATTGTCATTGTACATTAATGTTGATTAGTCTAAATAAATAAATGGTGAGAAAACAAATGTTGTGGAATCACAATTGGTTTAATATTGTCGGTGGCCTATTTGTCAGGTCGTGACTATAAACTGCCACATATGTAGATCACGTGGAGCTTACTGGTCGTTGACTTGGCTTTACCGTTGAACTATTAGGATCTGGCCCAGTGTTTAGCATCCAACACTGCTCTTCACTAAATGAAATAAACGAACACAAAGAATTGTACCATAATAACAACTTCCGTTATGATGAGCGTCTCCAGGCAACCATTACGTCCCTACTTCATTACGGATGCCTATCATAGTACGCTCTAGACGCAAATAGAGAAAGTAAATGACGGCTCACATATGAAGACACGACTTGAAAGCCACATAATCAATTTCGATACGACATCATCTTTATTACGATGTGCATACCAGAAAGTTACTGCGAGATGTTGGCATTTCATCTGTTACAATCCGGATGATTGCAACAAATTGGGTTTAAGCATATCGGGTTTCTTACAGAAGAAATATAACTACAGTCAAAATAAAAGGCAATTTGTACATGCATTACACAGGTATGGGAACCTTAAATGTTAAAGGCAACATTGAATACTTCTAAGCTAAAAGCAAATGACGAAGTAACAAACGGCAGCGCGTGATTAGACAAATGCAATTTAAAGTCATCAATCAGCCTATCAACCCTTTTCAGAGATTCGCAAACATAAATTAGTAGTTGCTTGGTACAATGCTAAATATATCAGTGGAGCCGGTAAAGGCAGCCCACTGGCGCCACCGCAAGTCAAGGACAGCGGCTATATAGTAGTGCTCGCGCATTATGTCGTGCTAGATGGTTCTGCCGATTTCACCGCGTCCGCTACAACTAAAGGAAATTCGTGCTTGATTTTTTTGTTTAACTTACCTCGCCCTATTCTTGTTCTTGGAATCTTCATGTTTTATATAAGCAATACAAACCAATTTGGTTACATTTCCTGCTACTGTAAGATCTTGAAGATATTATATTTTAATAGAGCAATAACACTTACAGTTGAGGAGCTGTTAAAACAGGTTCAATGACGATGTAAATAAACTATTTAAGTAATTTTTTCTAAAATCTTCTACAAAAACATAATTTAAGCCACAGTCAACCTCTTTACTGATCACAAACCTAAAGCTAATTCTAAATAATTTAGATTACGTCAGCACTTTATATTATTTGTATCATTTATTGTCCCTCTGGTACATAAGGCAGCTTTGCACAGCGTCCTATTATTTCCATTGTTTGTCGGTTCTCTTGTGCACAAACCTGAAACATAATGGGAAGGCCGGTAAACAATTTGTATAGGATTTCACGTTTTGTTTCTAATCTGAGCCAGCTGTTCAACTCGCAAACAAGAAATTCGGCTTTGCCCGCAATAATATACTCGTAGCAAGCAACAAACACTGCCAGTGCCAAGTTTCTCAAGTTCTGACTCATACACAAGCAAATACTACAATTGAATTGTACCATTGAATAACAAAACGATATTATTATTAGAGTACACTCAAATATTTTATTTTATAAAAGTTCATAAAATTAATTATAATCATTGTTTTAAAATCGTACAATTGGCTGCCTTTTCGTTCTGAGTGATCTTTTCCAGGCAACCCTTTTAAAATTAAATATTTACGTACTTTAAAACTTCTAACAATTGAATGACCCCATGGCCTGAATTGTCTATAATGTTAATTGACGTCCTATAAATTAATTGCGCGTCCCAGTTTTTATCAAACAATTTATTATTTTAAAATGCCTTAGTTGTTGAGTCACGAACAGGCTAAATAAGATATTCTCAGCTTTCTGTTGCATTGTTTTATTGTTAGCATTAGTCGCGCAGCTATTAAATAAATTATTTCTGTGAAAAATCCGTAGATAAGGCTTTGCATCGCTTAATGAGGCTGTTTGAGTTTAATAATGAGACGTTGCAACGTTTTTGAATTTAGAGAATGAAAAGCGAAACAAGAGTGAAATTTGATATATTTTTTTATCTAGTTGTGATTTTGAACTAGAACACTGTCAAATCGGGCTTGGATTTTATTACATTCGTATGTATTTGAAAGTAATTAACGGCCATGTAAATCTGAACAATAGAATGTGCCGTGTCATTGCACACGAGAATAATTCACGGCAGTTTTTATTCCAAGCTGGCTGATCCAATTTGATCTTTGTAGCATACAAAATAAAGCGTTTTCTTATAATTTGTGGGTATCCGTTTTGTAAATTTTGAACTTTATTTCTTGACAAATAAGGCAGGGTAATTTGAAGTCAAACTGCGGCAAAGGACAATGCAACGATAAGGCCATTTGTATTCAAAGGTGCGGCATGCATTATGCTCGGTAATAGATGCATCACTCAACGCAGGGCTGATTTCCCCATTACAATATATTCAGCGGTAATACAATTGTGTTATAAGCGATTATACTGGTGTGATTTACTTAACATTAAAATTATCCCTTTAAATTTCGACACGTTCCTTTTAAAATTTTATCAGCGCCCCTCGATTTCATCCGCATTAAGTTGCAGAACTTTCATACTAACTTTTCACCCCCCTTATATCTCCTTAAGGGATGATTTTTGAAAAAATATTTTACACATGTCGTGCCTTTCAATGTAAAACCTTTATACTGAATTTCATTAATAACTTCAAAGACAACAAAGTTTCACCATTCTAGAGAGTGAAATTTTGAAAAATGAAATGAATTGAATTCTTTCTTACGTTATAAAAGAAACCATTTTGCAAAATTCTAAATTTCTCAACCTTGAAAGTTTAGGTCCTGCGTTTATATGTTAGTCAGCCAGTCAACTTCTCCTTTTATACTATATATATATAGACTTTTTCGTAACGTTTTTTTTCTTATTAATCTGCAGTCTTTTGACCAGTCGTTGGAACTGTTCCTCCACTACACACTTTCCAAATTCTTGCGTATTATATATACGATTGTGTATTCAGAGAATGTAACGTGTCCACTCATGCATAAATGTATTTAACACGAGAAGCAAAAAAACTAATTTCTATTTGCTGCTACGATAAATTAGGGTAAATGTTTTTTTTTATTCACAACATTTAAGTCTTCATCTAGGGCCCGATGGCTTAGAATAGAGTGTAATGTAGTGTCCTATCTTGTGCGCCAAGAGTCGTGGGTTCGATCCCTTCCCAGGGTAAATATTTGTGTTTGTTCTGTGTCTGTGTTTGAAATATGTGTTTCGAAATTAAACTTGTCATTTCATTGTTCCGAAACATGAGCGTAACTCATGTTCGTAACACAAGTGCTTTAAGCGACTTATTTCGAAAGTATAATATGTTGTGTTGATGATGAATATATAATAATTAGATAAAATTATTATTACAGTATTTTTTGTTAGACGAGTCTCCTTCCCAGACTAACTCATTTTTAATTTATCAAATACTCGTTTAATAAATAAGATTATAAAAATATATTCCATTACCTTTTCATGACTATCCTGGCTATCTATATAATTAAAATTAGTACTTTAAGGTTTGAGTTCAGTAATAAATATTACTGAACTCGACCGAACCTGCTGTCACTGGAACCATGACAAATGTCATTTGTTTAAATTTGGAATTTGTTTGAAATTGGATTTGGAAGATTAAATCCAAAGTTGTCCAAAGGAACTGCATGGTCTTCACATTCAATTCGTACAAAGGAGGAAGTAGCAATTGGCAACATCTAAATTGCATGACGTTGCCCGTCGCCGACTCACCGACGCTGACGCGCGAGGTCATCAGGCTCACATGATTTGTTCTCAGGTTATATGTATGATATCCCCTTACTATTGTAACGTAATCATAATTAATATAATAAAACGTATTTGCAATATGACTTCAAATTATTACGTAATCATTAAGCGAAATGTAAATCGAATAATGTGGCAAATAACAAATTTTATTATGAAGCAATATTAATTCCTATTCCTTATATTAAAGCAAATAGAAAACTAAACTATGTAAGTAAGATGATATTTCCAAAAAAAAAATAGTGCATTCCCCCTTTATGGGTAAGATCAGGCAGGTTCGAGTCCTGCCTGACATCTAAGACAAATTGATTTATTTTCTAGTAAATAACATCTTAAATATAATCCAGCATTTCCTTTACATAAGCCCTCTCAAAGTAATTGCCTAGTAAGTCTGTTAAATCATAAAAACCTATAATTATGTGTCAGTTGGCGACAGCTAAACACGACATGTTAATTGATGTTCTATTTATATATACAGACGTATATCTATCTTTATAAAACCACATCAAAGTGACGCTCTTGAAGCTAAGCCATATTTCTCGTTTTGTCCCCTACTTGGACGTGAATATTGCATATGATGCGGGATCATAACAAACCTAGATTGCTTAAATAATAAGTTAATAGGTAGTTATCTCTATTTGTAAGATTCATTGAGTTATTTCGAAGCTATGTCAAATCAACTTCTTTTAATGATAAAGATATGTTTCTATCAACAGTTAACTCACTGAGCAGATTATGGAGCGATTACTCAGCGTTAAGATGTGTCATTCGTCGGTGTCAATACCCGCCTACGTAATTCTGACATCCTGGTAT
Source organism: Heortia vitessoides (assembly GCA_020976665.1). NCBI lineage: Eukaryota > Metazoa > Arthropoda > Insecta > Lepidoptera > Crambidae > Heortia > Heortia vitessoides. The sequence goes on along the minus strand of JACJUM010001610.1, from coordinate 8,820,227 downwards.
TTAGATAACAAAGGAGTTTATGGTGTTACGGGATCTAGCTTTAACGTGGTTATTACTGGAGCACTTAGCTATGGAGAAATTTTAAGTATCTAATCTTTATTTTTTAAAAACGGTCTATTACGTTTGTTAATGTTATCGATTTTTAATATAACCAACTTAATCCGTTAATGGAAGGAAGGATAGCATCGATCGGACCGACGGGGATAACGAAAGATTTATGTACCAACGTAAATAAGATAGCTATCATTTTATAAAAATAACTTTATGTCCAAGGTGCATGAGCAAGCTATTTACCTGCTAGTACACAAAGCCGAGACCAAGGTTGGTTTGGCCTCAAATGGCCGTTGTTCTGTTTTTTGCGTAGGAAGTGATTAATTTTTTCCAGTATTTTAGAATTAAAACACATAAATGTAATTTAATCCAAGACGTAACCACGCAACAGTTATGACGTCAATAAGTTAGCGACACTGAACTTGACTCAGACACAGGTGATTATTTACATTTTAAATACATGCATAGATCCATGCACGCATTGAAAATGTGCCACACGAAAACTGTCTTGAGTTGAGTTATTTTCTTGTAAGTACAAGTTTTTGAGGTAGACTTTATAAGATTTACAAATTAAATTTGAGGATAAACATTATTTTATTATGTCTATTTACTATGTAGCATATACATGAGGTAGACCTCATTTAAATTTCTACCGCCAAACAGTGTTAGCATTACTGTGTTCTGATTTAAAGGGTGAGAGGCAGTGAAATTACTGGGTAATATAATATAATAGACGTATATAAGTAATAGGTTTTATAGTGCAGTGACGCCTACGCAGGGCTGTATGCTTGTTTGACGAACTGGTCTATTAAAAAAGCATCAAATAAATAGAAAACAAAGTAGTGTATGTAATTCGATTATAGTGGGCGGCATTAGCCCACGCTCAGATAATGATTTAATTAAAATTACACTAACAAGAGTCATTATTACCTACAGCTGTGCTCGTTGTATAAATAGAAGACAAATTAGTAATATTTATAAAGAGAGAAGCTTTAGAAATCAAGGCAATCATGGCGCGATCTAAATTAACACAAATAACATAGTAGGAAGGTACCTGACCGGTTGTAAAATTAGAGGATTGGTCATGCATTCGGTCGAGGACTGCGACTATTTATGTTGGTCGGGTTTTTTTTTCTATCTTGCTCTGAACTGTGTACACGCGGCGAAATTATCCGGCGCCTTGCACCTTTTCTTTTATTGCAGTCTCTTTAGGTCTTGCTTCTTACTTTTCATGTGACTCACGGAGTTTAAAATTGTCGTCGATCCTTATTAGTTCCATATTCGTTGCGGCTCAGATCCGAAGGGGTTAGTAATAAACCCGTTTATAGTACCGCGGACATTTATATTATGATAAATTATGATCTTAGTTGTCCGTGACCCTACAGGATGAGGTTTGAGGTTTAAATTATATTTTATGCTTGACAACTAATCTTAAAAGGCTTTAAATCCCGAAGGTTGCCCGCTCTGGTCCATACAAATAATACAACAACAAAAATAAAATGTTTTAATAACCTCTTTTGCTTTGACGCCATATAACGTCTAACCTAACTGAATAAAGGTAGATTTTTGATCTTTGTTAAAAAAACTTTCGTATCACTATTATCGCATAGCTTTTTTATAAAAACCTACATTTTTTATTTAAATATTTAATCCTCTGTATGTAGGAACAAAGATGCAAATAAAACCAACCAAAGGATATAGTTTTCTATTCTATGATCATAAGATTATTCGAAAGAAAATATATTTATTCATTAAATCAATAATATAGATTTCTAAGAACGAGCAAGCGAACAATATAATAAAGAGCCTTGCTTGCAAATTTTACCGTTAAGGCAACGCTGTTAAAGGTTACTGAGAAGAAACGAAATATTGTAGTAGCGACATTGTAACGATATTGTACAACACAGCACTTTAATGGACAAGATGTTGGGATTATATTTATCACAAAGGAATAAGGATTACGTTTTCCAAACATAGATTGTTTGTACTACAGATTTCTCCTCGGTGGTCCCATGCGCCAGCGCCGCCCTAATACTGACTTGCGGGGGAGGTGAAAGGTGTCTTGCATACCATTTCTGTATCTTTGTTACCATTCTCACGTTCGGACATGGTTCATGTTTGTTATTGTTATGACAACATTCACCAGGATATCGCATTAGACTTTCTAATTACATTTAGGAAAGTCAAGACTATAGGAATTTGAAACAGTGATTTGTTTTCAATTCATTTAGTATGTTAGTGTTTGATTGCACAGAGAAATATACCGTATATTTGGAATATTTAATCTTTTTGATGAACAGGTTGTATTCTAGGTCACGTGCATTAATGGGCTTAAACTCTAGTAAGTGGTCGAAATGTCATTTCCGTAATCCACTCTTGACGGGCAAACAACTTAAACTGCATCGTAAATATCGAGGTAAAAAATAATGTAGATAGTATTAAGTTATAATTAGGTCAAGGAAAGATCAATATCGATTACATATAAATTAATATCGTTTGCAGTACAATAACTTACTTCTATAAAATATTTATTTTGAATGGAGAATTTTAATTCCAGTAGGTACTTTATATAATAATGTGACATAAACGAATCAACAAGCCGAGATATATATTGCAACGCCATAACTATCTTTTATGTATCGCAAAAGTCTGTCGACAGCTTACAATCAAACGATCAGCCTGTACTATAAAACCAGACATTGATGTATTTCATAGCGATATTTTGTGTCGGTGTCTGTTGCTTTGTGAACGACGCCAATTTGGTAGAGTATTGTGGTAGGGACTCAAACGGCCTTCGTCCACTCCCCTCCATTTTTAAGCCGATCTCACGACCGAGTATTGTTGCAAAAAATTCTGCAAAATCAAGTTTGCTAATTGCAGATTTCAGCACAAGTAATTATAGTAATCCAGTAGATTGGCGTCTGTGTTTAAATATCACACAAATCTCGATATACTTACCTTAAAAATAAGTATAAGTGGATGATGGAGATAGTGGCATCCGCTAAGGAATATGTAAAAGGATTAGTCTGATGTTTCGAGCGTTTTAATTCCTAATGAAAACACACAAATGAGACACTGGCCCAACAAAAAAAAACTGGAGCAGAGACACGAATAGACATAAGCCGGCGAGCTAAAAAATTATGAACACGGTTAAAACCAACATAAACGCGTTTTTTCTCAGTGATGCATCTTAGTACAAATAAAACGAGCGCAGATTCGGTAAATAAAAATAAAGCATTAATTTCCGAATGTTATGTTGGGCGTCACGCCAAAGATTCAGTGGGTTATCACCAAGACAATGACCACATAGTGGAATGACTTTCTAACTGTACATTCTTAGTTTGGGAACCTTATACCGTTAAATCTTTAATGACATTTGTAGCGCTCACAGAGTCACACTGGGCTAATTTTGACCTTCCTTTTTTATGTTGAATGTACAGCGAAGATGCTGTTTAAGATAACAAAAGAGCAATTGTAATCATGTCTGTTCTTTGATGCGATTGTAATCGCAAACGATATGGATCCTGTTGTAATGTAATGTCGCTGTTGCATCGCACTAGTCCAGATTCCTTGGCTATTTAATAATACTCGTACATCCTTTGAAGAAAGCTAGACTTGCGAAGTGACCAATTGAGTTTGAATTTAATAGTAACATTAGGGACCATTTGTTATTATTTATCCGACGACGACCAGTCATTAAGTAGTAATACTAGCTCTGCCCATAAATAACACCCACGACCAAACATTCTTACGAACGATTTATCAACAAACGCTTTGTATCATATCATGTCTCGAAATATAGTTTGATTATTTTAACAGGTCTAAAGGAAAACTGTGAATCACAAGACTGGTTATGAATTAATGTAACTGCAACAAAAACAATCGCTGGCCAGAGCTTCGCTCGCACGATGTAAGGATGAGTCAACTATAGTTGCGTCATGTCAGTCTCCCAACCGGCCTCAGTCGATTCGATCTAAGTCTAACATCATGTTAAGCCTATACATCGCCACCGTGACGTTTATTGACCCCATTGAGCTTCCAACGCATAGCTACTTGACAGTCTTCCTTATTGTTCAAATTGGACCTTTGTTCTTATCGATTCACAATACGTCAGGCCTGTTTACTCTGCATTGATTTCTAATTCTAATAATTCTCTACGCTCATCAAGTTCTACTACTTAATTTGTGCTGCTGGATGACCTTTGCAGTAGTATTTATTATTCACTGGCCTTTCGTATTCGAAGCTAATACCACTGAGTTTTCCTTGTTTGTGATTCTGGATGCGCAACAACATTCCCTAGAAGGCAAAGGCAGCCGGGGCCAACCCGCCCACTCCATAGGATAAACAGCTACCACAGCGTTTTAGCATTTCAATACTTTGCTCTTGACGGCATAATGTGGCGCCATAGGGTGAATAAGTATTTATAGTCAATTAAATGTTTTACAATCACTTCCAATTTGCATTAAATTGCTCCGAATGATTCTCCGGGCCATTGTTAAGATTGTGTACAACGATAATAACAATAATATTCATTTATCATATTGATAGATATCTTCGTAGAATTGTGATAAAAAAAACAATTGTATTAATGATATCACAGTTAATCTAAATTCGAATAATATGCTCTTTTTGTAAATGAATGCAATGAGACCGTTTTTGGTGCAGTATGAATAATATAATCAATAATTTGTTTTTTACATGATGAATTATACTCATTACCTATTTTGTTATAAGATTAGGTTTTCCATGAAAAATTATGAGCTAGACCAAACACATGAGTAATGCACTATCGTACGGTGGGCAACAGATATGTCAAATTTTTACAGTGAATTTTGAACTCTACGCTTTGTAGTTATAGATTAATATTAATTGCGAAGTTTTGACACAATTGAGTAGGTTGATCTGTGTGCTGTGTCTACAGTACATACAAAGTGAATATAAATGATTAATCCTGTAACATACAACCGGTCCTATCGATCAACCGATTACTTGGGGAGACATATGTCCAGCAGTGGACGTCTTATGGCTGGAATGATGATGATGAATCCTTTAACTAATATCTGTGAGATAATTACTATGTACTAACTCCACAGGTCACTCCGATTCCAGAGAAAGTATTAAACAAACCAATGCCGTGTTTTTTAACGTAAATATGAACGAGCCTAACGTTTATCTCTGCTAATTCCAGGGCCACCGCCACGGCTGGGGCTGAAGGCGGCGAGCCCCGGAGTCGCAGACGAGGACTGCAACAGCAACACCAGCCTCACTGGTAGTCAGCATTCCGCGCACGATGACCTTGATGCGCACTGCGACAACTCCGGATACCTCTGGTTCCTTGATTATAAGTGAGTATTACATATCGTCTTTGTTAGACGCCCTCGATAGTAAAAGCTTTCCGAGTCTAATCTTGAGCTAGGTTAAGTGATTATTGCATAGAGTTACGTTTATAATAAGACTCTTTGTTAGTCTCATTTTTAGTAACGTATATTTATTAAAAATAGGCAGATGCAAACGACTTTCCTTTTTTTTAATTTGCTTTTATCCTTGCTATATCATTACCACATAATGGCTTCATAGTCTATATCAGTAACTAAAATATTTCAACACAGAACATTCGTCTGTAAAGATTCAATGGTCAAAGCTTGCATAATTGATTCATCCAATTGAATACTGTTTATACTTACTGTATTGTTTTTGATATGACAAATTCTAAGGATGCACATTTTGCATATAATCTAATTCTATTAATTTGACTTTTCCAGCCCAATCTTCAGAGACGGCTCATGCCACCACACCTCAGTCCTATCTTCCGTATCAGCCTCCTACAAGGGCATAAGTGATCTTGCCTCACGCTTCGAATTCACGTCCCGCTACAACGACATCGCTCGGGACTTAGACGCGAACCTAGCCGAAGCGGACATGGAAAGCTTTAAAACCGAAGACATACACGCACTGCTGATGACCGCCAACCTGCCTCACGACGCCATTATCGATGACAGAACGCATGATGTAAGTGATAATGTAGTATTTCGGAAACTGTTGCCGATAACTTAATATATTAAATAAGGTGGTAGTACTTGACGGGTCTTGAAGATTACTCCCTCTTTGCGAGCCCGATGGCGCGGATGGTAGTGATCCTATCTTGTGTGCCAAGGGTCGTGGGTTCGATCCCCATCCAGAATATGTAATGAATATTTGTGTTTGTTCTGTGTGTGAAAGTTCCTCTGATGTCTGAAACACAAGTGCCTTAATTGACTTATCTCTGAGTCAGGTCAATGTATAAAATGTTTTGTGAATTTATTACTGTGCAATACTAGCGCAATCATGGTTAGTGCTTAAATAGAATTTCGATAAAAGTAAGTAATAAGTAGACATTGTTCCTAGTTAATGATGTAATGATTTATAAGGCTCAAGAAAATCATGAATAAAAATGAAAAAACCTATTATTAAATGTCGTAAGAAATATATATATAAAAATATAATTATGTATTTCCGTAGTACTACATGTGAACCATGACAGTTTTACCTGGAATAAGTAAATTTTAAAATGTACTTTCTATGCAAAATAAAGTTTATATAGATTAGATTATATAAGGTGTAGTCGTTTATAATAAATATTCAGTTACACGATCAAATTATCCAAATGTAATAAATAAATTGTTCATGTCTAAAACTGTGGCAAAATAAGTCAAGGTATTTATTTTTATTTGTTCAGATTACACGAAGGCAATAATTTATTATTTTATTAAATATGCATTAATATTATAGATTCTCTAATCACTATTTTTATAGAATGAGAAGTAAACTGAATTCAGCTATTACATATTTCATTACTTTCCTTTCGGAAATTTGTAAAAATTAATAGAAGCGCATGCGATCGAATATTGAAAAGTTGTCTTTTCTTTTCTGTATGGCTTTTTTGTATTTTCTCGATGCGCAAACAAGTCTCAATAAAATTGATACGAATGTAGCCATATGGAAATCAAGGAAAGTTAGCAACTCATTATCCTCAAATTCCAGGCCAATGATTTTAACCCAAAACTAGCTTCAAGGACTGATAAATACCTTCGGTTTAAAAACTGTACTGATTTCGTTTTGTATCTAATATTTTAAACAGTAAACAAATGTGTTGCAATTTCTAATGTCAAAACTAAAAAAGATATGGCTGTATATATGCTTACACGTGGTTTTTAACACGTGAACGATTTGTTTCATCTTTAATTTTAATTCAACTGCCGAGGGTCGGGTTTCATCTAGCACGACTGGTTTACTTGATAAAGAACCAACTTTCGTTTTGTAATGTAATCAGTTTCATTCCTGTTATGGTATTGTGGGATAGGAGATTTCCTCAGAGCTTTACTGTATGAAATGGATTTTTAATTGTATCAAAATAGCTAACATAATTTTTGTTTGTTAACCACGTTCCTCTATTGCACGCAGACGGTCTTTATTTTTTCATAAATATAATTTTTTTAAGATTGTATTCTCACAGAGGATGCCATTACAACGCATGTATCTATTTTTTTTATTTAGAAAATTTTTATTTTATTATTTCCAAATCACTTGAAAACCATGATCGAAATGATTATAAGTTTTATTTCTCTAAATAACTTAATAATTGCACAAAACAACCAAACATTCACATTTATAGCCAGTATATATAATTGTCCTAGAAAACAACATTTCCTTGAGACTATATTTTCCGGTATGAACATATTACTCATCAGTAAGAAAATCTTTATTATCTAGGCATTGTAATTGTAGGTGTTAAAATTAACTTTGCATGTTCTTTCTCAAGAAATCGCAATTTGCATCGCTTTCAACTGGATGAAACCCGACCTCGTCATCACTTTTTGCCATTAATTCTTTCGATATCGTAATTAGTTAATTTATGGTGTTGGAATTTAATACTTTATATGTATATATTTGTGTTATACTGTATCTTATGTTATTCTTATTGTATGTATGTTTATTTTTTTCGTTTAACTGTAATATCTTGGGTGATGTTTTATATCTATGGTGTATTGCAGAGTAACCCCCGTGGCGAGATGTTTGCCAGCATTTCAAGTTCTCTCATGGAAAGGTTTCGGTTCGACAGCAGTGTCAGTATCGGCAGTAGCATTCAGGTTCGCCTTACATTGCTGCTCAGTGTTCTATTCATTCCATGCAAAACCTTATCATTATTCACTGCCACTGCCAAAGGCACCTTCGTCGATCTCTGTACATTACATAAAACACAAGATTACTAAAAAATATTTTTTTTATATTAAAGCATAGCACGCAGACATGTAGTGCCATCTAGTTGTAACAGTGAAACAATTTAAACTGCTTTCAATGAACCGCGATAGATGGCGCTTGAATTGCTTACAGTAAAATGAAATCGTAATATTAGCGGGAAAGTTATAGTTAACAATATAAGCTCAAATCAAAAAACGGCAAGGACAAAACGCAATAAATGTATAATTAAAATAATACTGCATTCAGAAGGAGCATTATCGCCGTTTCATTATATATTCCTTTTCACAGTCTCTCTATCTCTCTTACTCTTTTAATCTTGCTCAGATTTTTTCATGGTTTGACTGCTTTAACTTTAGCATTTCAATTACATAATTATGCAAATGTACGTGATAATGTTGAACTGATCCTTGCATTTGAATATGTACCGTCGTATATAATTACCCTAAATAAATGATAGATATAAAATTAGTAATATTTAGAAGATGCAAATATCAAAATCGTTTTTGATATTGGCATTATCAAATTGTTGGGCGCAAGTACTAAATAACGAATTCGTGAAAAAAAAGATCATGTTTATTTAACATTTAGGAACATTATATTAATCACTCAAGGCTAAACGTTTAGCTACTCCAATTAACTGTAATTGTGTCCCATGAGGGTCGAAACTCACACACGTAACATTAGAAAAGCAGAACGTCTGACTCGCATTCACAACTATGCTTCCTATTCCTACATACAAAGACCGAAACAGCGTACTTTGCTCCCACGGGATGTACTGTAGTAACGATAAAATAAGATCACTTTCTATGTGTGCGTGCGTCCACACTGAATTGCGTCAATCAGTTTAACTATGCACGTTATTCCCCCAGTCATACAGTCATTCCCTCATCCGCGTTCTATGTGTGGGTGCGCTATATTTAATTGGCCGTATGTGTGGCCCCGCACATACTGCCGCCATGTGTGCGTTGCCAATGAAGTCTATCCTGTCGGTCACTAGCTCTCAAACTATATGAAACGCTAACAAAAAAATCTAGAGCACCAATTTCTAAATTTACAAGGGCCTACGAAATGCGGTACAATCCAAACAATTATTTTAACGGCAACCTTGAAGGTGTTGCTGCACTCAACTTTAATTATGACCTCTTAACGTTTACGCTAATTAGATGAGGATTCGACGCCCTTTGCGAACCATGAAATGGCTTCGCTATTGTGTTGTGATAACAGACCGGTTGTAAACGCGGTACGGATAAGACGTTTGTGGATTTTCTCGTGAATCACTTGTTGTTAACAAAACTTTGAGAACGACATGCAGTGGCTAATATTAAAATTAATACACCCGCTGCCCCAGTCGTGTCCAGAGCTCCCGGGAGTGCTGAGTGCGGTATTTTCTTGCGATGCAGTCTATCACGTGTTACTATTCCAGTAAAAGTGTTCAATCAACGGACCTAATTGATAACTGTGTGTGCGTTAGATAAGACCCTTCAATCCCTGTGAACTTTATTGACTCATTGCTGATATAGTGAAACGGCAACATGCCAAAGACATCTATCTAGTTGCTAGTGACTGGTGAATGATTTAGTGGTTCGAGAAACAGTGGAAATAAACTTTACAATTAAAAATGGGTGTGACCGATGGATACGATTGGGACTCCTATAATGGATATTACTCCGTGAGTCAAGTAAATACACTAAAACACTTTGGTACTGTTAGGGATATAAAGTAAATATTTTGTATAATGCAACTATATAAATGCTGAATATTTTGTCATAAGCTTTAAATAACAAACTAGATTTATTTAATTGAAACTCTGCAATAACACTGCTACCCTTTTACACTTATTTTCTTATATATTTCATTTTTTATTTAAAATAATGCAATCTTTACATTTTTCTGAAATATATCATTATATTTTAATATAATTTTATTAACGTCATTACCTTTTATTGACATTGTTGTTTTTATCTCATCCATTAGTTTAATTATTTTGTTTAGGTACATGTAGTTTTCTATGTCTACCCTCATTAATAATGATCAGTTTCACTTCTACTCCACAACATTCCTGCAACTAGGAGTCAGTGTTAAAAAATGACACATAAAGTTTAATAATGATGAGTCGCTGTTTGGTTTGTGACCTCATTTATAGCAGGAAAGGGAATTTTATTGATAACGCCCGCTCTGGCCCGCCATGTTGTTATGTTATTATGTCTTGTTACTGCTGCCTAAGTACTTGCGTACCACAGTGCGATTTAAAATGTAACCAATGCAAATTTTAAAATTTGACCAATTTACTTTTATTTGCCTTCAATGTTATTCATGTTTACTGACATATATATACTTAGTTGATGAAGAATGTTATCAATGCAGATTAAGATTTATTTTTCGGTCATAATGATATCGACTCATTGGAAAGTTTACTAAATCAAATTAAGTACTATCAGGGGATAGCCTCAATTGATTACTTTTTTTCACCGCTTGCTCAATTCATAGCATTAGTTGCAAGCGAACGGTGCAGTTTCTTTATTTAGAATCGACTTACATCCGCGTCCAGAATTATAACTAAACGTAAATGTTTATACCCCGTGCGGGTTTCGAAATCTTCTAGGAACGATAACGCTTATACGCACCAACGAGCTATGCTTTATTGGGTAAAGTAATATGTGAATGGGATAGATGTGGATCCTTATTTAAGCGTGATGGGATCCGTTTTCCGAACAAGGGGGCCGTTGTTCTCATAAAACGTTTTATTGCTAGGGTGAAGAGTCCGTCGGCTCAATCAACACGATGTCGATATGCAAGTCGGAGCTGCTCTTCTCTCCAGTGAAGGAGGGCGGTCATGGTGTTCACTTTAGCGTGGACAGCCTTGACTGCGAGCTGCCGACGGAGCAGGATCTTATCCTCACCTGCCAGGCCAATAAGGACAACTACACCATCGCCTTCGAAGGCAGTCTCACCACATATTCGGAGGACAGTGAGTGCGCCGAGTTGGCCGTCAATCAAAAACATGGTAAGTTTAATCGTAAGCACTTCACGTATTTTAAATGAAAGTACAAGCGTAAATGCACTATGTGTAAATATTTAAAATTGTCCTTGTTTAAACTGCTTACTAAATATACTCGGCATCGTGTTTGCTTAGTTAACGATGATGGCGTATAGCTTATGAATCATGACTTCTAATTACCTACTACTGATAAGGTTACTAATATCCCCGAAAATATTTTCAGACAAATTGGGTAAAGAAGATGAGAACGTAATTTTATTAGATAACGATGAAAGAACGCGCAGGAACTTAGAATTATTAGAAAGATGTAAGAGACTAACCAATAAATTAACTACGTCTATGGCTAGAAGTGATTTAGGTTTAACTACTTGGAGTAAGTTAAAGAAACAAAGTAGTCAGTCGCCTTTAAGGAGGTGAGTTTATACTTTGGACATTTACATTTTCATAATAATATGATGCCATTTGAACATGCAGCTATTCTAATTACATTTTATTTTAGACATCCATCTGGTAATAACAATGAAGATTCAAATGAATTGACTGATGCTTCAAATGAAATGAGTAACTCTGTTATTAAAAGCCAAAGTTTGCCAAACCTGTATAGAAGGAAGCTAATGAGTAGCTCTATTAATTCTACTGTTCTAAGCACTTCAACGGTATGTTTTTTACATGAGATAAATAATTTATGCTCCAATGTTTCCTATGTATAATAGTATATTCATTCACAGGTTGATTCCTTTAGCGCCAACCAAAGACTAACTAGTACACCGACATGTATGAAAGTATATGATGTATCACAAAATAGATCGTCACATGGAAGTCAGCATTCAGAGCCTATGAGTACATCATCGACTGAAAATCAAACTTCATCTGACAAGAGTCAACCTAAACAACAATTTAGTTTAGTGAAACTCTTCATGAAACAAAAAAGCATGAGTAATGATGGAATTGTGAGTATGGAGCAACTAGACAGATCAGAATGTTGGCCTTCCAGCTCTGGGGGTGAAAGTGGGGACTCTATGGGTGAGCAAAAAACTGAACAAAAAATATCGGAGCGCCCACAGGCTGAACTTCCAAGCAATATAGAAGAAACCTCTACTATTTATGAGGAAGTACATGTCACCCCATACAATAATAGAGTTTATGATGAAGTTTTGATCGAAGAAGAAGAAACTGTGGATGGAGCCAAAATTAGCGATAGCGATACAAATCTATATGCTACGGTTAACAAACCTCATATCAAGAGGACTAATTTAAATATTATGAACAGCCCATCTAAAATAAGAAGTAATAGAAAATCATACTCTTCTCAATCATCCGCAACAAGTGTGAGTATATCTAGTTGTTCTGAGTCCGATGGCACGCAAATAACAAGAATGAATAAAATGCTTCATCGAGACTCTTGTGATAATAAGTCAACATCCACACACATTGATGTCGATACTATTGATAAAAGTATGCAAACCTCAATTATGCAGTTATCGAGTTTGTCTTACGATCGTGAAATACTAAAGGTGGTCGAACCTTCTTTCTTAGAAAAGTTAAGAGAAGGAGACTGTGAGAAACCAGTGTTTGTTTTATATCCTAGTTATACCTTGCCAGATATCAGTTTCTTGAATGGTAGACCAAACATATATTTAAACCCTATTAAAGTAAACGTATCACCAAAACCCACAGAAAGTAAAAGGAACCGATTACAGGGAAAGGGGAAGCGACCATTCTCTTGTAACGATGTTGAAATGCTTAAGAAAAAGGGCGTTGGGCATATTAAAGATTGGGACTCGTTAAACTTTTTATTGCCTATGGAATGCAAGCAACTTTTATCAGAATTGCCCGAAATTATGCAAAATGTAAAATGCACTGATAAATACTGTAACGCTACGCCGTCTTCTAAAAATAAAAATAGACCAATGAGCTGTGATTGCAATAATTTGGCTGGCAATAACACTGCTGTCTCATCCAGCTCTAGCACAGCTACACAACCATCGTCAGGTTATAGAGGTTCTTCAACTATGCTGACTGACTCATCCGCTCAAAATAGTCCCGCTCCAGCTGGTAATTTCAATCCCTTATTTGTTTACCGCTATGACAGTGCTACTAGTTCGGAAGCCAGTGCAGTTAACACTGACGGCCAAAGAACTAATCCTTCTATTCCAAAAAGATCACTGTCGCTAGCAGATCAGAACAGAGCAGCGAAGCAAGGAGAACTAGCCCCGCCTCGACCGCCTTTACCAAAGAGTATTTTGCGTAAGTCAATGGATAAAACACGCAAATCTTCTCAAACTAAACGCTATAGCATGTTTGAAATGGAAGACTTTATGCAGGATCCTGTAGTGTGCATGATGGCAGCTACAGAACATAAAACCAAAAGAAGGTCTCTTCAAGAACCTTATTATCTACAAAATCAAAACTTAGATTACAGAAAAAATAACGATATAGCGGCCAAAAGACTGTCACAACAGTTTCTTGATGCTGCAGAAAAAGATGCAGATTACAACGAATATTACCAAGATGAAGGAGTCGGTACAGAAAGTAGTCTAGAATCTGGTAAATCTAATGAACTCAAGTTCCATAGGCCACATACGCCACCATTGCCCAAACCTAGAACTAAGAAAATAGAGTACACAGAATTTCCCCCACCAGGTGCACTTATTAGTAGTGCAGATCTTCAACAATTAGAGGAATTCTTGAAACAAAGCGGTTTTAACTGTCAAAACATGGATGATTGGGACCAAACACAAGTTCAAAAGGTAAGAAATCAGGTATCAAAATTCCTCCAAATGAAAAGATCTCAAGAGGAGAATCAAAGGTCCACGGAATCGAGCGGTAGTAGTTGCAATAGCAAAAAGTCAGTAAGCTTTGCCCAGAAATCTGACGACAAGATGGAAGGGCAGCAAACCCATCTTAAGGCCATGGATGAATTAAAAGTGGATAATATAACAACTCCACCAAATTCGCCAAATATATCTGCCGTGATAGCGCAAAGACTCTATCAGGTAACGATATTTATTTACACGTATTCTGCATACACAAGCCATTGACCTTTGATTTCTGTGAGTAACTTTGGTTCGTTTTATGTTTTTATTATTTTCATTTTTATTATTCCTTATTTTTATTATTTTACATATTTTTCTTGATTTACTTTTCATTAACCTCACTTTGCTTAGCTAAGTCATGACATGTCACTTTGCTTAATTTACGACTTACGTATTTGTTACGTGGATATGTTATCAGGGGAAGAACTTAGCTGAAATACCAATATGTGAAGAAGGCGAAGTGAGCCCTGATGAATTTAGCCCCATTCATCATGACGGAAGAGGGAAATATGATCTTATCGATGTGTCACAAAAAAGAGGTACAGCGGCTATTTAATTAATAAACTACTTACAACAATGCATACATTTCCTTAATTGTTCTTTAATATTGTTATATCATTTTAGCTCTAGTCTCAAATGTGACTGATGCAGTTGAAATGTTGATTCAGCATTTCTCCCCCGCAACTGATCAAGCTGAATTGGCTTTCTTAGGAGATTCTAAACAATCTCCTTCGTGTGCCAAAATTGCGTTGAATGCATTGTGTCCCGCTTTATACGCTATCTTTAGGGATGGCCTCAAAGAAAATATTGAAACTTCGTTTGGAGCTGTCAATAATTCGGTTTGGCAAATGGTGGAAGCAACTGCCCGACAAGGTATATTTAAGACTATTCTGTAATAACATCGTATATTACAATATTTCATGATTCGGATACACTTTAAAACTAAGCTTTGTTAAACATTTTCAGGCCCAATAACAAAAGCCTTAAACGAGCTTGTACTGAGAATTAATAGTGAAGATGCTGTAACAGAAGGCCTTGTCAAATTCAATGCCTTTATATTAGGTTTACTGAAGTGAGTATATTGAGGTATTCAGAATTTTAGTTTCATGTACTTACATTATTTTGAATTGTATGGTAATTGTGTTTCTCTTATCTTATCAGTGCGCAGTCCGTTGATGCATGGGTATCATATGTGCGGACCAGGGAATCCATCCTTGCAAAGCACTATGACTCCGATTCATTCATCCTGGCTGGATGTGTTGGAGAACCTCGTTGCCGCACTCTCTTGGATACATTGCTAACTAGTTTAGAACCTCTTAAACTTCTACCCTTCTCCTTGGATTTGATGTTTGAAATGCGCGAACTTCACAGAAGTTTCAAAAGGATAGAAAGCGACATGCGTGCTGCAAGTCGGGTAAGTTGAAAGACGAACTTCAAACGGAACTGTCAAATGCTATATAGTTTCTAAACCACTTACCAATTATAAATATTGTATGTACTCGCTTATTGAAATCTGTTTCTCTATAACTTTGTAAGTACGTAACTATAACGTGTCACGCGAAAAAGAATTTCACCTTATTTGTATACTAAACTGCTGCCGATCCGACCAGACATCGCTTTATTTGCATTTTATTGTTTATTGCATGTGCTTACGAATCACGACTCGCAGCGAGCTCCTGTCTAAGCAGGCAATTTTTGCATTCACTTTCGTGCACAGCTTTCATAAAATGCAAATAAACGTAAGGTCTTCTAATCGATATCGACCTGACCTTGTCAAATATTTCCTAACTAACAATGAATGGCATGATGCATGAAGCTAAATCGACTTTGGTGTATTTAACAGCCCACCTCGATTAACACTCCACCTTTAACACTGAACCAACGGAATTTGTTGAAATTGGTACGATCCATGCAGTCGAGCGGCCTCTCGAGCGATGACTGTCAGACCAGTGTTATAATGAGACACAAAGAGCCCAAAAATAAGGAACCGTCTACTCCCGACCTGTTGAACGACTCGGCAAACGTTAAAACTACTGTTGAGAAAAATAGACCTCGATCATGTGTTAATCCTACTGCGCTCGGTTACGACATTTGCCCAAACAACAGCAGGATTGAGATGGAGAATAACAGGAGATGGTCGGGAGTCCAGCTAGGGTCGAAACTGATGCAAGCGTTCGATAGACTGGTATTTGATGATAGTGACGATTACACGGATAGTCTCGAGAACAATAAACCTCCAAGTAAAACTGCTAGCAATGATGCAAAGGTAACTCTACCGGGCTTTGTGTGTTTCGAGTGAGCTTTATTATGTTCGTTTTCAGCAATATTATTTGCAAGCATCTGTGTATATTTGATTTAATGCAACCACACGCTTCCAAGTTAACGTTTTGTTTGCAGCTCTGCCTCATTTATTTTATTTTGCTCCATTCATTCACTTTGTTTCACCAGTGGCTTCATTTATGATTTATCCTTACAAACACTTTTTCATCAATAGTATTTTTATACGATGGCGAAAGATCAACGTACCTATAACAAGTCTCTCAAAATTTCACAGTTCAGTATGAACACAATGACCTACGTTTATAGTTTAGTATAGTATACGATATTCGAGTGACAGATACGTCGATCTATCGCTTTGTGTACATAGTATGTATAAATTATATATAAAAAATATTTGCCTATCAATCTACATCCAAATAAGTATCCTTTATTTTGTTGTTTTCTACTTTCATGACGAAACTTTTTAAACATAAATTATTTTAAATCCAAAGTCAATCGATAGATATTAGCTATTCGAAATCGCGTTAAGTGGATCATTTATCATCTTGGTATATTCTAGCTCGACATGAGCGGTGAAGAGCAGTTCCGGCCGGGTTCAGCGGGAAGCTGTGCCAGCGCTAACACCGGCACGGGCAGCAACAACTCGGGTGGCAAGTTCCGACGCCTGCAGCTCAAGTGGGAACTGCTCAGCAACGCGGAGAGCCCTAGCACGCCTTCAGGTAAGACTCTCAAAACCGACATAAACATCCATTTTATTCAGCGATGACGGTTTGTGGTCATTCAATCTACTCTGTTTCGACACATATGGCACAATGAACTCAAGGTTAATTTTTTTTTCTACTCTAAAGGAACCGCTTGTGTACAATTACTTTGGATACACTTTGCAGTGTATTTAGTTTCAGCTGTCCAAATATGTTGTATTTCAAAAGCCAGACCGACCTTGTTTATTGGACGTATAAGTGTTTGTGTTAACGTGCGTAACATGATCTTTTGTTTTTTCCAGGAGAAACGTCTCCGGCCGCGGCTCGGGGCTCGAAGATACCCCGGCCCGTGTCGTCGCCCGTGCGACCTCAAGCGCCCACTCTACAATCACCTGCCAAAAACCAACATCGGTAATTGATTCATATTTCTATTTTGAGATGGTACAATACACTACTAAAATACTAAGTGGATGTAGAATTCGTAACCGTTGTAACTATACGGAAATATTAATTCCTGTGGTATCCGTTTTTCAGTGGAATACCTGTGCCTGTACGAAAAGGTACATCTCCGACTACAGTAACGCCTCGCAGTGCCTCGGTGAGGCCTAACATGACGAGCAAAAAGCCACCGCAGCCTGCTAATAGGTACCAATAATATTTTTTTTCTAGGTACTTATAGATTACCGGAAACAACACCCTAACTAGAAATCATTTAGATTTTTTTGTATTAATAACATTTAATTAAAAAAAACATTTAATTACAAATAAAATCATGGTGGCGGAATATTCTTTCTGCTTTAAATCTGTAATGTTCTATTGAATTTCCATGAAACGCTTTATTTTTTAGCACATCTTAAATTAACTACCTTTAGATATTTATTACCAATATTTATATTCTTATCCTTTTTATTCTTAGGGAGATTTTTATTTTATAATGCTTTTATTACACTTTGTATTTCAATGCACAATATCTTTAGATCACCTGAGGTGACAACGAAGAAACCCATCGCGAACAAATCCCGAGTATTGAACGAAGCTGCTATTAAAACCACAACAAATGCTAAGAAATCTTCGTATGTAAACCATATGGAAAATAACAAAATAAACCGATTGAATAACGTGATGAAATCAATGCATGTTAAATAACACAAAACTGTTTCAGATAAACTAACTGTCCAATCCTTTCAATGTCTTTGATCAGAATGAAAACAACATCATTTCTCTAAATAATTATATTTACTAACTAATTTCATAAAAGAAATGGTTTATAAGCATGCTTCATATACATTTATATCTCAACATGACACTCGTATAAGCAACATAACATACATTTTCAATTAATCTGGATGGTATGTTACTAACTTTAGAATTGTAAGTAATGAACGAACACTTAACATTTCGTGGGTCGAACAGGACGTCCAGAGTGGATCAGACGTGGCAAGCGGGGGCCGTGCCGCGACCGTCGTCGCTTCCGTACGGCCGGGCCCCGCCCCCCGCCGCACCCCGCCGGGCGGCCTCTTCCTCTGCCTCGCGGCCTCACCACACAAGCAGTCAGCAGAAACACAAGTGAGCTTTATACGTTCAACTAGGAAATAATATACAATTTATATTAGAAGTATCTGAAGTGATACTAAACTTCGTTCGGAGTTTTTAGAAAATGAGAATCAAAATCAATTAATATTTTACTTAAGTTTAGCTATCGAACCTACAAAGACAATACAGGATTGTTTTCCAATACAGATACGTGAGAACGCTATGGCATCGACTTCCGTCAGACTCTGGCCATCTCGCTTTCAACGAAGGGGAGCGTCTAAGGCTGATACTCGAGGTCGATGACCTGTACCTATTGTGCTGCAGAGGCGACCAAAAAGGTCTAGTTCCTCGCGACGCTGTCTTGTTAGAGGATTTCTGATATTGGCAGACATAGCATGAGTGGCAGCCTTGCTGGCGCCCGTTACGCTTAAACAGCAACTTTGGAAAGAACTAAATCATCGTCGAAGTGCTTGCTGTTTACACCTTAAGGTTTTAAAAGCGAACATTTTCTCATGATCAATGTATAAAGTCATACATACACCCTTAACGTGTAAATATCCAGTTACACTTGCAGCTGCGGTTGGAACGGTGGCAAAAGAAACTATTAATGGTTGTGTTGATTGGCATAATACTGTGGGTTTAGGAAATGAAAAGTGTTGAAAGAGTGTTTCAGAATGTACTAAGCTGTTTAAGAACTATGTATATATAACTATAGGTTTTTAAAGGGATTCTTCGTTTTAAATACTTTTTTCTGCCTTGTGTTTAGTTTATATGTTTTTGTTATTATCTTATCTCACACATATCGTTTACCAGAACTATATTACTTTTGCTCCATTATGGAATCTTACATCACTATATCGTACTCTCACTTTTCTGATTCAGTAGTAGTAAAATCTAGTCTTACGTTTTAAGGCACGACAAGGTCTTGGACTGTATATATAATTAACTCTAAGAACATTAATTAGAAATGTTTACTGTAAATGAATGAGTATTAGCCTATATAATAATACATTAACAGTAAATATTCTCTCCAAGGAATGTGATATAGATAAATTATTTACGTTTATTTTAAGGATAAACTCATACTCTAAAGGTCAGGCTCTTTATGCTAACTTAAATTAATCGAAATTCATTTTGCTAAGAGAAAGACACCAGATAATTCGGTGTTTAGATAAATTACTTCAATGTGAATTTGATGTCTAAATTAAATCTTTACATTTACGTATGTATCATAACTTTAAATAATGTATTAGTGTGTAATTCTTATGATTAAAAACCTGCTTATTTGTCTTTAGTGAATTGGCCAATGTACGGTGCGGTAGAAAAATAATTCACCTTTCTGTTAAAAAAATCAGGCTAGACCTCACAGACTAGTTAACAAACTGGTGTTTACTAAAAGCATGTCGCCAATCCTTGCTACCTTCCTTCCCTGGTCTGTGGTACTTAAACATTCTCTCCAAAAAACTGTGGGAAAGCTTAACAGGTGCACTTTATTCACTGCATGGCCTATTCCTATAAACCTTCCTTAAAGCTGGCCTACAGTTGATAGACCAGAACGTTCTAGAAGCGGTGTTGGGGCATAACCATTTTTTGTACAATTAATTGCATGTGCCTATCCACTTTACACTCCCTCAGTCCAGCACAGCATAGAACTTCCAGTACCCAATAAATGGCTACTTACAGGTTTCTAAAAAGTTTACCGCATCACGCCCGCTGGTTCACCATAACCATTATAAAAACTAGCAAAGCTTGTCACTATGTACGAATTGGTCACGGATGTTGTGATATACTATCATATCACTGCTTGTAAGGGATTCACGAAGAGAAATGATATTTTTGGTACGAATTTGTATTGCTCAAAATAGAAAGACATCATTTTCAATGATATGAATAAAATGATATTCGCAACGTAATACTCTTGTAATTAACATTGTACTTGTGGACTAAAGTCAGTATTTATCAATGTAAAGTTTGTATATAGTAATTATGTTATGGATATTATCGTTAGTAGGAAATTAGAATCAAAATTTGTAACAAACCTTTGAAATGCACGATACAGTTCCTCTCGTAGTCCGTCGTGCTATCGAATCACATCGGGTGATGTAGTCGGTATACTGTAGTAGTTATTCGAAATTAATGTATTCGTGTTAACAGTGGTGTCTTTCTCGAGGCTCGTGTGATATATCGAAACTCTTGCCAACTGCGTTCAGTGATCAAAGAAACAGAGGCTTGTCGACAAAAAATCTCATTAGTTACGGACGTTAGTTGACACAACATTAGGACTGTACAATAGAAATAAATTATACAATAATTAGAATGTTAATGTTATTGGAATACATAGCTGAAATATTACTAGGTGATCAATACCATGCATATTGTAAGGACATATTTCATTTGTACTATAGGCGTCTTATTATACCCATGTTAGAGATATTTGCGCTTTGTGACTGAATGATGTGATGTGGCCTTTTGTATGTATTAAAGTTATATTAGTGTTACTGTGTTGTGCGTGTGCGCTTGTTGCATCAGTCAAAGTATTTGTATCGTCTACTTAACGTATGATAGCATCGGGGAATGCTTCCACAAATAATTTATGTAATAAATATAGTAATCCAAATCCTTTATGGCCGTTGAAGTATTAGTTGAACAAACATGCCTTAATGTTAAATGGCGGAGTGGATCTGGGTACGATCGCTTCGTAAGCTTCCCACGTATTCGCTTCGCAGTTAGCGCGTATACCCTATCGCAGTTAGGAGTTTGTTAGTCGTAAGTTTTTATCAACAGTTTGTATATCGAATGATGTTGAAAAGGTTTTTTATAAAATGACATTATCTCCTGCGCGTTCGTTTTAAGGTAAATGTTGGTTAGAATGTGGTGAGCCGGTTGTCCTTATCGGTACGACTTAAGTTATTTTACTATATTTGTGCGTAGGATTTTATTTATAATTTTCAATCGGGATCAATGAGTTGAATTTTGAGTTGAAATCTTTATTTTCTTAAGAAAAAAAAAGAATAAAAATACAAAAAAGAGGCTTTCGTTAATTGCGAAACGTCAACGAACGACTGAGAAATAATTCCGAATATTTTATAATTAAGTTTACCTCGAACATGCAAATGCTAATTATTATATTTTTTCGACATTTTGTCATTCAGTGTATGTATTGTTTAAATATTTTATTTGTGTTAAGTGCCATAATTTAATGAATTAACAATTGATAAAATATTATTGTAATGCATAACCATGTACACCAATTAAAAAATATGTAAAACAAAAAGTGTTGTTTCTTTTTTATCCAGTTTTAGATGTGTATAACTTTGTATATATAGTTAATATGTTCGAGGATTCTTCATTTATTAAAAATTTATACGAAAAATGTATTTTTTTATATATTATAGTGACTTGTAGAATCAATGACATATCTTGAAAATATTTTAAATGAGCTTGCGCTTTGATATATCGTTATCTAGAAAGGTTGCAATAAAAAAGTCTGAAATCACGATAGACATTTTATTTTTCAACATAGAATCTACTTACACGATTAAAGCTACGAATCACTACGAGTGCAATGCACTTTAATGATTTCTTCGTGTTGCTAAAACTACCTACTTATGCTATAAAAATCATTGTAGGAATGATAAAATCATTAAAATTATTTGTGAAGTGCTACAATTCACATTTAATGTGCTACATTTGATAATGATTCTGTTCGGTAGTTCACTTGTAATTGATATAACCGTATACAATCATTTGTAGTATTAAAATAATAAAATATCGACATTTTTATAAGCATAGTGAACTAACAATTTGGTTCTATGTATATAATAATAATTATTGAATTTTAGACAGAGATAAAATCTTACTTTTTATCTATCGCTTCTAAAAATTACACTTCTCTAGTGATGCTGAATCTACATTACGCTGTCTTAAGTTAATAATGTTAATTAAGCAAAATATCTAATTAGACTCAAAGATAGAAATATCATGCCAACACACACTGTTATTTGAGTAACACAATGAACCTTTTATATTTCTTGAGCGTTCATATCAAGAGTGTTTTATACTACACGAAAATGTTGCTTTATTTTTATATATTTCAAGACCAATAAAATACGATAATTTATCGTCCTGGCACTACTGCTATGCAATGCGTTTCAACTCAATAATGGTTCATGAGCGTAGCGTTAGTTGCGTAACGCAATATAACAGACGGAAATTCTTTTTTTTATTTTTCTACTTGCATTTTTTTGCTACTTTTTATACTCCTTTAATAAGCAATCTATCAGTACTACATCTATTATTTCTATTAAATTAATCGGCCATGCACCTTTTAATTTTAGTTAAACAACACCTTAAACAATATAAATTTAGACTACACCCTTTTCTTATTTCTACGGTAATACTGAGAGATTACTAGTTCAGTGCACATAAAAATCTTACATGTAACATTTTAATGACATATAATAATAATAACAAACATTATTTTTCTTTCAACAAAGCAAAATAAATAGCATAAATAATAAAACCATTCAGATTATATTTTTATATAGATATAAATAATAGGTTTTATGTAATGTTACTTATTAATGTTGTTAATAAAATTATAATAGGTTTACTTTCAATATGACATTAAAAATATTTTAAAGCGTAAAGAAATTAGTATTTAAAATAAATTAGTTTATATTTTGTTTTTACAAATGCAATAGAACAGAAGTTGATCGGAATACATATTTCTGATCTTAGACTGGTTCATTCAAATAGGATTAAACACGTAGAATTATACTAAATTAAAGTTAATCTCATGCAAAATACATGCAAAGATCTGGTCTCGCCCTGACGATAGCAGCAAAACATGATTAAATGATGCAAACTATACAGGTTTACAAATCACCATTAATTAGTGAAAATAAAATTGCACTTTTTTTTAGAAGCTGTTTTCAGGAGGCTCGTAAAAATGTTTGAATATAACATATATAGGTGTTTTATTTTAATATTAAAAAGGAACTAATAACATCAATTTCATAGGTATGCTATAGTAATTGTTAAGTGCAAGCATCTATGAGAAATCGAGGGCTTAAATGTGAACTCATTAATGATATATATTAGATTTATACAATTGTTCACATATATTTCTACTATATTATATATGCGTCAAGGGTAAGGGTAATCCTGATGAGTAAATCACTCGCCAGCTTCTCGCTAGGCGACATTTGTGCAAGAGCAAACCTCTTTTTCATATTTTCTCTTTTTAAACGTTAACATATAGACAGATCTGTCATTCGAGCGCGATATTTAGTAAATAGTGAACGCCGGACGCTGGGTAAGCGAGGTGCGTCTAGAGCAAGCGGAGCGAGGCGGGTCTCGAGCGCTCGCCGGTCTCGCCATAGAAGCGCGCCGGTTGCGGTCGTTATTGCGCCTGACGACGTCGTCCTCACACTGCGGGCCGAGCCTGCGGCGCGGAGACTGCGGTCGGGGCGTGCGAGGCGCTCGCGCTGATCGACAACGGGACAGTGGACGTTCTTCTTCGACCCACTCCTCCGTGTAATAGCCGTCCTGTATATGATAGTTGGGTTTAAGATTAGGTATAAAGTATCGTCCCTATTACACAAAAAGAATAGATTTTACTCTGAGGGATTTCAAGGATAAAACTATAACAAATTAGTAGGTACTCATTTTTATTATGGTAAATAATAAATTACTAATAGCATATAGTATATGAAAAATAACGTCCTTATACCTATTAAATTGAATAATGTAGTTTTGCTCGTATTTACATAGATTTCACAAGAGACAATTTAAACTAAACTATAGAATTGGGATTTAGATTTTGTATTAAATAAATTGCACAATTGAATCACCACTGTCGACTGTCTAGACAGCAGATTAACCAGCCCATATTGCCGCATTCGCCTACAAAAAACCTTGAACTGCTAACTAAAATGCACTAACGATAAAACTAAATCGACGTTCCACTTTAATTATATCCGATATATTTAAATTCATATATGAAATACTATACACAAATCTAGTAATTAAGTAAATTATAATTAACAAAAGCACTTACCGATTGTCATGGAACACACGTTGACTACGTGCGTTAGTGCAATGTGACGATTGTTCTTACTACAATTATAACGAGCACCATACGACAAGTCGTTTCTAAAGACAATATGGAAAATTTGAAAGCAGATAACGACTCACTTTATGGTGCGAACTATCACACTTGTGATACGGTGTACTCCTAAATATACATTACTTCATACATATTTACACGAAACAATAATCATCAAATAAAACAAAGTGACTGGTGTTAATTTATAATGTTTACTAGTTATAATTAATCACTTGCGTTCATAAAATACTCTAGTAGGTAAACTATCCATATTTTGAGTAAAGTTGCTTTTCCTACAATAATCAGTAAGAATCTTAGTTGAAAGCGAAGTATATAGCTTACATTCATGGAATAAATTTAAAAACAAATGTTATTACATGGGTAACAATTTTAGACTTTGCTGTTTTGATAACTCTACAGTACATAGAAAAACTAAGATATTTCAAATTAATCGAGTAAAAAGCTATTTTAATTATAATGCTATTTATTTAAACAGAAATAAAAAAATTGCGACGAAAAGCGTTAACAATAAATTGATATCGCAAAATCTAGTTCTAATCACTTAGGTATAATCGTAGTTACATATAAAACATTTATTACTATAATTAAATTTTAATCTGGTCAGTCCGCTCGATCACGCTTTGTTCTCGCCACAGCAAGTATACAAAATACAAAAAGCTTCAACAGCGTACAAATAATATAATTGTATTCATTGTGGTAAAAAGCTTATTAGTGCACAACTATTTAGCAGTCTCTATTTCCACTCTGACTAATGGGATTCTTGGGAAATTGCTGTGTCAAGAACTCTATCCAATATCTCCCAACACTCCAAATCATAAATAGATACACAACTATTATTTACCCCTAAAAACGAAAAAAATAATGTTAAAGAGCTTTCGCTTCATATAAATCGAAGATACAAGTAAATGTTAATGGCATATAGAATAAACATCAATCCTAAATACCAATAATTGCAATAACAAGACACATTAGTGCTAATAGTGCTTACACAATAAAAAGTGTCAATATCAAAAAAATTCGACGTCTATTGTATGTGTATATTGAGATATATAGTGTATAGATGGAACAAAATCAGATTACATGTCTTAATTGTGGAACCAGGATTATGGTACAAATTTCTAGATATAATATATTGGCACTCATGATATAATTACTCGTAGCGTTACATTTTAATGTCGTCGAACAGAAGGTATGATCTATCGTGGTGAGGTTACGATTTTTAACACACTCACAATTTAATACTACTACAACATCGAATTAACAATTGATTAAATCAATCTAAATAATCAATAATAAACAAACAGTCAGTACATGGTATTGTCTACAGGATATGCTAAAATCATTGACATTGATTATGACTTAATGACGTATATAAAACAAGCTTTAAATTCACTCAATCTGGGTACATCAAATGTATCGTTACTATCCAAAAAATAAAATACAAATATTGGACTTTTGATTATAAAAGTTAGTATTGATCCTTGAAAAAAGAACCTGCAAT
Source organism: Heortia vitessoides (assembly GCA_020976665.1). NCBI lineage: Eukaryota > Metazoa > Arthropoda > Insecta > Lepidoptera > Crambidae > Heortia > Heortia vitessoides. The sequence goes on along the minus strand of JACJUM010001610.1, from coordinate 8,793,979 downwards.
CTCCTTAACACGGTTGTTGATTCAGATTTTCATCAGATTTCGGTGGCTCCGACGATGGTGGTAGCGGACTCTACGGCAGACAGAATTCAAATAAATTAATCATATATTACATAAGCAGATATGAGTATAGTGAAAGAGTTAAAATAGCAAATAAAACAAAACCAAAAACTATACAATTGCAAAATGAAATGTTAGTAGACATGACCACTCTGGACTTTAGTAAGTAAATACCTTAACCCTAAGTTACCTATTCAGTAAAATGTATATAAATAACCAGGCTGAAACAAAAAAATGAATTGTTTAGAAAAGGAAAATGAGGGCTATGAAACCTTCACCGAATGATGCGGAAAAACGTAAAAGGCAACAAAAAATGTTAAGGCCCAACACAAATTTGCTGAAGGGGCCTCACCTCCTGCCGCGATTGGCCCTCAGGTACTGGCGACTGGCCGGTCATCTGCTTGATGTATTCTTTGTCGTCAAATATTTTGATATCACCACCGCCCGGTTTGTGCTTTACATTGTCCAGTGAGCCAACTTTACTTTGCGCTTTGAATTCCAATTTTTGGTTTTCAATCTGTCCGGAAGAGTCAACGTGCAAATATAATACACATATAATTATATAATTTTGTAGGTCTACGTTCTGCTTATTTGTATGTTCTATTTTTTACCTTTTAGGTTTTGTCTTTTTTCCAATGGTTCAATGTACTGCTGGAATTAACTAGGAACATACATATAGACAAAACATGGATGTCTATAACATGCGCGATGGCATGCCGAACTTGATGAATTCCATATTAATAGATATAATATAATCTAATAGACAAGTAAATGTATCTGTGATGTGTTTCGGAATGATAAATGTACGATATTCGGTGTGCCTGTTCCATCAAAGGTTATGAACAATCAATATTGATTTTCGTAGCGTGCACGTCGACCATATCCATGTGAACCTTGTAGGTAAGAATATCATGACGCTTGTAACCACTACTTATGTAAGCCCTGCAAATCTCCAAACTGAAATCTTGTACCATTCCGTCGTGTTGGGTGAATATATTTTATGTGAGTAAATATGACAAAAATATCTATCATTCCGTGAAATGATTTTAATTTTTCGTAACGGTTTTATTTGTGTTCTTGGGACTTTGGTGATATTGTAACACTGTCATCAAAGCCGAACAGCGTGATTATAACAGCCGCAACATCGAAAACGTCATAATATAATAACTCTGAAACTCCATTTCCGTATACTTGTGACAGCATCCATCGACTTCCAAATTACCAAACTGACCTTATTCCATAAAGAATGGAAAGCAATGCGTTTATGTGATGCTCTCCACCTTGGTAACGCCCACTTAACAAACTAAAAACAATAACGATCTTGTTTAACTATCTAGTCAGAACCTTACACCGCCAACATATTTTTCAACTTGAAGGTTACAACTTTAGTGTATATCTCATATTCAAAATAAGAGTACTGTGCATTTGTGACAAATATAACACAAACATTAAGTGAACATATAAAATAACTGCGTTGTTACTCACTGCTCTTGTCCCATTCTTTGCTATTGTTGACTGAGAAACAAAAACTATATTATGTAATCAATAGTTAGTATCCTATTACTCTACCTACATCTACTCAGCACAAACTTTTCTACTTGTGCTTGCAAGTTAGTGCGTTCGTGACATCCTCCTATAGCTTTCAATATTAACAAAACAACGGCATTATAATGTGTCTTCAACGATCTAAATACAGAAGCTTTAAGTCTATATTATTTAAATTATATCCCCGATGTAGAATACTCACTGAACACTACCTGTACGCTACTACCTGTCGAACGTTATGAGCATCGGTCTTACGAAATAACAATTGATCAAATTCATCTTACCTTTATAGCACCGCCACCCGGCTTGTGAGTGATGTTTACTGTGGACGCTACTTTAGGCTTAGCTTTTTCCTTGAAGTCCAGTTTCACGGTTTCAATCTTCTTATCACCACCACCTGGTTTGTAGGCAGCATTCTGGAGCGACCCTATTTTCGACTTCGCATTCCATTCCAACTTTGTAGTCGCGATCTAAAAAGATGTGCGTATCATCAGGAGTCATAAAACAGATAGTAGATTGTTTATATAAATGTAATTATATTTCAAGTACCTTCTTGGAGCCACCACTTGGAGCATATGCGTCATTTTTAGCAGCAATCTTTGGTGTCACGTTGTTGAAGTCAATCTTCCTGTTTTCGATTTTCACCTTTCCTCCACCAGGTTTGTAGGTCGCGTTGTCCAAAGATCCAATTTTGGATTTCACAGCTTTTATGTTAGGGGACGGTGCATTACCGACCTGCACCTTGTTCATGGGTACTTCTGAAAATAATAATAATGTACGAACCCATGTCTAATGACTGAATTTGAAATCAGAATTATATTCAATTTAAACCAAAGGAATTAAAGAAACAACAACAGTACAACGTTTGTAATGACACTAATTTCATTTATGCGAGTGTGTATCGATCGGTTTTATTTGTGGTTTATGTCCTGTTCATAGCACCAGGGTATAAATTATTTATCGTTAGGCTCACTAAACCCACGTTAAATAGATCTTATCTCTTTATTTCAGAGTATTTATGCATTTCTCTCATGTATACCGCCCCGCGGTTTCACACGCGTAGTTACAGTTAGTTATATTAAAATCGGTCCAGATGTTTCAGAAATAACCCGGAATAAACATACAGATATACACTTCCTTTTATGCAAACCGTATTTCATATGCCGTAAAGTACCAGCAGAGTGGAATAATACCTCCCTCTGTATCGACACTTGATAGATAAGAGGCGACTAAGGTACCAGAACAGGACAGATGGCGGTATATCCATCCGAATCAGTATGCACAGGGCGGGGATGGACAGCAGTATTCCCACCGCAAAAGGTGCACTCTGCATTTGCCACCACGCTTGCCCAGCGCGGCAATTATGGGCAAATCTCCCCCTTTCTTGGGGAGGCCTATGTCCAGCAGTGGACTTCTAATGACCGATATGCTGATTTCATATGCATTTAGAGAAAAACTTTTAATTTTTAATTACAAACAGATGCATGAATTAGGCAATAAAATATCTATAAGGCAGTAGATGCAATAATACACAACAACTTTTAAAAACTAAAATTAAACATATACATACTCTTCTTTTCCGAAGCAGTTGGGTTTTCAGGTGTTTTCACTGTAGCACTCTTGCTAGAAGATCGAGAAAGACTTTGTTTCAGACTACTGCTTGACTTTTCTTTTGTCGGCAGCTTGCTAGGAATCTTCTTATTCGGCGAACCCGGTGACCCATTTACATCCTAACCAGTTGTACGTAAAATATTTATATGGGTACAATTAAAATATTTTATTTAACATATATTAGATTAGAATATTATTTAGCATAATTACGAGTATACAGAGCACTTACGTTTCCTTGAGTTGATTCATCAACTCCACTATCATTGTCTCCGTCTGTAAATAAAAATATAAACGGGTAATAAATTCCCATTTGTTTCTAGAAATAAATTCTATTTACTCCAGAACGCTGGTCATCGGTCGCGGCTCATCTCAAACGCAATATAACAAACCGAACATTAAACAAAAGTTTAAATCTAAAAAGGACTACTTAGATATATTCTCGTCGATTATTACTATATATATTATTTGGATTAATAATGTTACATTGTCGTATATATAGATATAATCGTAATTTGAACCGTAACCTATTCGAAGTATATTTGACAAATGCTTTGTCTACTTTTACCTTTTGGTCGTGTTTTTGGCGCAGAGGCTGCTTTACGAGGGGTAGATTTCTTGGAATCTGACGGAGTAGAAGTATTTAATTCATTCGGTTTCTTATGCACTGGCATCGGAGGTTTTGTATCAAGGACAGGAGATTTGGTTGGTGTTTTGCTGGGAGTAATAGACGGTTTAACTTCTCTCACTGGCTCGATTTTAGTTTCAACTTTCGGAGTTTTAGGTCGTGGTTCTGGGGTTGCGCTATAAGATTTTATAGATAGAACTGGGCTTGGTGCAACTTGTTTTGGTTCAGGTGAATCTTCACTTCGTGTTAAGGACGGTGAACGATCCGACATATCTACTTTATTCTGATTTTGACCGACCTCCTGTTTAGCTGATAGTGTACTGTTTTGCAAAATAACATCGTCATCATCATCAATCTTCTTTTTTGGTGTTGGCAAAGAACCGATAAATGATTCTGTCATTTTGGACCCAGATAGACGTGATTCAGGACGATCAAGAACATCTTTAAACTCGTTAGGTCTGACATTTTCTTGAGATCCAGGAACATTTTCTTTGCTATCTGTTTTTTCTTGTATCAATCCGAGACCTGAGGTCCTGCTTGAAAATTCATCAATCCTCCCACCAATAGCACTGACAGATTTTCTGCGATCATCTTCTGCTTTAAGAGGGCTTGGGGCTCCCGGTGCTGCCGCAATGCTATAGCTTCTCCCCTTTGGGACACCAGGCATGTCAATGCCATTTTCGGTTTTATCTGCGTTATCATGGGAAATGCTTTGGTTATCCAGGTTGGCTGGTTTATTTTGATAAGAGTTAGTATGATCCAGGCCTCTCAGAGAGCCTTGTGATGGTTGTCGTGGTAACTGGACGGAAGCTGGGACGGGTACAGTAGCTCCGTTTCTTGGACCTCCGTTAGATTGTTGAATAATCGGAGGCCGTCCGGTGTCTGGAGTAGTAGCAGATCCGAATTGCGGAGGCTGTCTAGGTCCAAATTGTAAATTATTCGGAGGGGGCACTCTTTGCGGCGGTTGTCCCGAAGTTGGCGATTGTAAAGGTCTCGGGCCTTGTGGAGCTATTGATTGCGGTCCAAACTGACGCAACGGAGGGGGTCTAGCTTGCTGCGGTCCAGGCACTCCTGTCGGTGGTGGTCCTCGCGGCGCCGGTGTACCGGGGCGAGGGCCAAATTGCGGGGGAGCAGTTACTGGACCTCCAGGTTGAAACTGAGGTCTTTGCTGTAACTGTTGAGGAGGACCAACGGGTCTTGGTGGCAATTGGAAAGATGATCTCGAGTCAACTCTGTTAAGCGGAGGTCTAAAGGGTGGCTGTGTGGGGCCGGTCACCTCAGGGCCGACTGGTCCAGCACTCGGGGGGCGGGTCTCGATCGGTGCCTTAACAAGTAATTTAAATGTTACAAAAAACAAAAACCCCTGAAACTACTTTACATGCTACAGTGAATGACGTGTCTAAAGTTCTGGGTTAAGATTTTCAATTAAGATAAACGGCTAGAATAATACCTACTTTTCACATGAACTTCCGATGTTTAAATGTACCTAAATAAAGCACAAGCAGTAGTCGATTTTCATGGTGTATTTTATCTGTTATTATTCAAATAATGTTTAAGATACTAAGCAAGAAATATTTTTCAACAAATAATATGTTAAATATTAAGTGAGGTAAATGCCTATGTATTATTATATTTTGTTATTGGCGATATTAAATATCTGGCTATCGGCGATATTTGCAAATACACGAAATTAGGGAGATTGAACACGACATAGTAGAAATTGAGGGCGGCGACGGTCGCGCTGTCTCCACCCTCGCACTCGGCTCAAAACAAACCAGCCCCGAATCTTTCTTAAGTAAACGATGTTGAAATAATAAAAACATGATTGAAAATTTCTCATATAATAAAAATAAATAATAAAATATTTTGTACTTAAAGTCATTCATTGCTGTATGAAATAATTTTTAACTCATTGGACTTAAATTAAAATAATAAAAAAACCAATGTTTCCCCAAAATCAGCAAGTGCAAAAGGTTCCGTGTTCCTGTGCGCTTACTGCGAGCGTTGCCCGCAAACACAACTTGTCACGAACTCGGCCACTGGGTCAACGAGCTATAGTCGGATAAAAAATATAACCCTTCAAATAGTTCAGCGGCAGCCGTTTCAGTGTGATGTTCTCCTAAGTGTGTAAGTAACAAATATTTTATGCGTCATCTCTTAAACGTGACTTTTAATCTGTTAAACGATTAGTGCTTTGATCTGCACATGAAAAATATATTAATATACGGAATCAATAAATAATTTTAAAAATAATCTATTGATTGTTCTAAACTTTTTGCATAATTCAAGTTTAATTATTATATTCTATACTAAAATATGGATGTATTTTGTTTCTTACTGATGTAAACTTCTTGATATTTTTTCAGCGGGTTTAAAAAGGATGATTATGAAGGCGAGAATGGATAAAAACAATTACTTTCACTTATTTGTACAGTTGTTAGTGTAAGAACAATTCTTTGGAGTTCCATAACCCTTAATCATGTGTCGGAACGATTACTGTATTAATAGTGCTCGGTTGTCTACATCTAAATGCTATTTAAAATATAATCTATCAAAAGTAAATTTTATGTATAATACTGTATGTACTTTTAATAGATAATTTTAAAATTAAAACTTCCATTCTTTTCAACATATTATGTTACTAAGTTATGGTAATAAATAAAATAAAACACGCTGCCATCAAAACCTTGTTGCTGACAGACACCATTCGGCATATTCGTGTATCAAAGAAACAATAAAGCATTATATTCATATTTAGGACTTTCAACTTGATCTACGACAAGTCAAAGCACAAAAGGTAGACGTCCGATCGCGTGTTCACTATGGCAATACTTATGCGCTCGTCAAACTAACTGACAAATTTACATCGAAATACTGACAGAATTTCGCGAAACCACGTTTCGTTTTGGCGCGATATTGCATGGCTGCATATTTATTTATGTAAATGTATACTAGTTTATCTGATATTAGGCCGTTACCTATCTATGTCGGATTATCTATCCATATCATCGTATTGTATTGGGGTAGGTTGACAACTATGATTATGGAAATAAGATAGTCTAGATTAATTATATATTTATATATATATAATTGTAATCCAATTATGTACAAATAATATTTCTATGTAAGGAAAAAGTTACTACTGAAACAGATAAAATAGCAGGAAAGTAGTTTCATACAAAATCTATGAAAGAATACCGAACTCTATAAAGCAATCTGGCGAAGTTTGCTACGAACTAATTTGGCTTATTTATTAGGTCGTAGCAGAAACAGGCTGACGTAACTTCTAATTTGCCGACTTCTTCAGGCCGCGCAAATTTTTAGCTGGTACTAATGGTTGTACCATTAAACTTATCACGATGAGCAAGTGTTCCAATTGATTATATAATAGCGCTAAAGTGTCTGGAAGGCGTTTCTCATTATTTTGCTGTGTTGGGAATTTAGGCAAACCGTTAACAATTCGCCTTACCCTTTCAGCGTACGAGGTGAACGTGAACCAACAATGAGTAAGCGGAATTGAAGTCTTTCAATAAAAAGCTGCATATTGTCGATTTACCCATAATGGGATATCACACCAACAGAAAGAACCTACGTAAATTCTTTAACTATCAACGTGCAATATGCCATATATCCGCAGTTCGGCAACAGGTATATTTTCTCATTGCATAAATGCTGAACGGTGTATGTTGTCATAACTAGAAAAGCTGATGTCAAATGTGCACGATGTGTTTGCACTGCGCCCGCTTTCACGAGGCTTACCCGATTCACGTTGTTTGATTCCATACTTGAAGCTAAAAAAACCTTTGTCTTCAAACGGTTAGTCTATATGTCATAATTCTTCGCACGACGAGGCGATCGCTTATTGCGATGTCTCCTTGAACTATAAAGGATAATAAAATTTTATTAGCAGTTAGGTTTTCACGCATGTGCTACTATTGTGTGGTGCCTTGCTGACGCATGAACATTTATAATACCTTACAGTGTCTTTGCGAGTCTAAAATGACACCTTAATCTATTTATATGTACACAACACTATAACACGTAAATTATAACAACAACTTTTCACACGTGAATATATGTTATGATATGTGATGAATGTGTTTAGAAACCAAAAAGGTTTATAGTTTGTCAAATTTAATGATACACGTATAAGGAGGTATGTAACAAATTATTTACGAGTCTCATCGAAAGTAGACACATACAGATAAATCAAGCAAATAGTTTATTAGCTTTCTGAAACTAAAATTAATCACTTAATTCTTTTTTTAATATAATCACTATTAATAGTATAATCATAAAGATAAAATGAGACATTGGTATTGATGTTTTATACTGTCAATTTTATCAGATACAAACAAGACCCAAGGATTCAGATAACTGCTGGCTCTTAAAGTGCGTAGTTTCATGAGCTTGTGTAAAATATGATATGATTGCGTGATTGCTGATCACATTAAACTATGTATATTGCAATAATGCTATAACAGATATTTTCTTATAAATTTACAGATCATCGTATACATTAACCTGTTGTCTGACGTCAGTTAATCATAGGACTCACTAATGTAATACTTAAATATATTTTACACTCAGGCATAGAAGGAACATAGATATTATCGTAAACATTTGTCCTAGCCCACCCCGGACACATGAACCCATGACCTTTGGCGCACAAGATAGTATCACTACCATCTGCGCTATTGGACTTGTCTCGACTTCTTACAATTAAATATTCTGAACAGGAAATATATTTTATGTTAGAAATTTATATTCAAATGAGTCAACATCTACTTAATTTCGAAATACTTGAAGCCACTACTACAAGTGAAATACTATTACGACAACCGCGTCACCAACAAAATGAGCAGATGTCTGACGTACCTAATCTATATGAGTACTGCATTACAAAAGAAATGTTGAATAGTGTACGAATGTAAGTGCTTTATTTAGACGAATTCTAAAAACTTCAATGTCGTATTACGAACATTGAATCACGCTGTACATAATTTTATCTCTTAGTAAAACTAGAAAAATATATACGCATAAAAAAACAGTCATCAATTATTTATTTACGTAAACAAAATTTGTGTGCACAATATATTTTTCTCTAGCAAGTACTCAAGAACAAGTAGATTTTTCGAACCAATTTAGACCTTCATAATGGAGTATGTAAACAATTCAATTATTTGAATCTATTACTAGAATTTCTTCTGCATTTAATTTAGTATGTATATTTGTTTAACAAAGTATGACTAAACAATTATTTTACTATCATTCTATGATGGCGACTGTTGACGAAACCAACTTGGAGGCAAAGTTCAAGAGCTGTAAAAGATATTACGACTTTTCCTACTCAATACCATAAACAGTTTAGATGCTATGAATCATAGCTTTATCACTTTGTTACCACGTTTACCGAAACCCTCCTAATTCACTTTTATGACTCATCTTGCTTACGCATAGGTAACACATGGAATTTCTTTTAAGAAATATACATACATGTTTATTATACAAACCGTGAGAGACCCGTAGAAAAGAATAGTACTTCCCTCTGTAACGGATTCCGTAAGAGGCGACTAAGGTACCAGAACCGACAGATGGCGGTATACCATCCGAGACAATGTAGTTCAAATGCACAAGATGGGGATAGGCTAGCAGCATTCCTGTCGCTCTACGATTGACAATACGAGTACGCTTGCCCAGCGCGACAATTATGGACCTAATTCCCCTTTTCTTGGGGACGCCTATGTCCTTTTAGTGTACTTTCTATGGCTGATATGATGATTAAACATTAACTAACTGTCCGACGTGCCTTGTGCGGCGAGGATAATTGTCCTACTTAAACACAACCAAAATAATCTTTCGATATAGCATAACTAGTATTTTATGACATAGCATATATTGTTGTAAAATACTAATTATGCTATGTCGAAAAATATAAAGCGCGTAAAACATAATGCTGCGAGAGGAACTATTTTACAACGCAGTTTTGTCGTTGTTTATATAAACTAGATATCAAACATTAAAGACAATAGTCCTTGGTTGATTAGCCAATGTAAATTTTATAAATTGGTAAAGAATATAGAATAGGTGGATTATTTATGACGTATATAGGAGAAATTCTATCTAACACAGGGTAAAAGATACAATGGTAATTAACGTAGTTGTGTGTAGAAACCAAAAGGAAATTTAGGTATACGTAATAGAGAATTTTCATTTCTGTGACCCACTCAATAAAGTTAAAAATTCTTGTACTCAATATGCGATTAACAAAAACTTAAGACAATGAAGTAATTAACTATTATCCGGATAAAGGTTTCAGACTTTCCATGATTGCATTAAAAAGGGCTCAAATCTATTTTTGTATATAAACAGCTACGTCACTCAATGTCTGTATGTACTCATTCGTTATTCTTGTAAATGAACAACGCGATCGATTTCAGCAATTCAGTTTATTTTAGTAATTTTACAGTCCCCTGCTGTCTAACTATTTGGCTGACGCAATTGTGTAGGGAAGAAATCAAAACAAGCCATCAATTTTATAGAATATAGGCAATTCGAATACCAGGACGTCATTTTTCTTTTCGACCCTATTTAATTTTGTTCTATTTTTCACTATGTGTGACCTTAGTGGAATACTAGCTCTTATTTGTTATAACTGTCCTTCTTACTTTTCCTATAATAATAACCTTCCCATACATAATAATAAAAAAAAAATTCTCAAGTTGGTGATAATAAATACACGCTTCAACTAACCAATCTTTAAATACACATACTGTATTGCAAATGTTGATGCATTTAAATATTCAGAGATGCACACTTAATTTTTCACGTGTGATCCACATTAAACTCGATATTTTACTGACGTAGAAAGTTAAATGGCGTACCGAATCAATGTCAAAGATTTCTAATTTCAATACGGTAAAACAATAACAACCCATGAAAGCTCAGAACACTGCCAAGTTTACAATAACAGAAGCACGCCGAATACACGTGCTAGGCTTTACATTAAGGGGGAGTTATTAGGTATTCAGCCACTCCCATAGACAAGGAGGGAGGGAGCAACCTTGGTATCTTGATTGCGCTTTTAATACCAATCTGCCCTTTGCACCTTGAACTAAGGGCGACCCAAGGGATAAGAAGTTTAGATCGATAGAATTACAATTCAATAGGCAACCTCGCTTTCGGTTGACTTATCTTATGACTTATGGCAGTTTAACACGACCATAGATCAAATGAAGGAATTATTTTACGACACAGGTATTTAATTCTTAAATAATCCCAGTGTCTTATGTGTTGTTATTGTGTTTTGTTTCGAAGTTGATCGCAGACGTTTTTAACATATTAACAAGAACAATAGCATAAACACGGATTCTCGTAAAAATTGTAGTATATTGAAGCAAGTCAGAAATAATGTGGAAACGAAACATTTCAGGATTATTATAGCCGCGTTTATAGTATAGACCTTGAAAATCAAAGGCAATTGTTCAACCGTTTGTAGTGCTTTAGGGAACACAATAATTTCAATTGAATTTTTTAAATAATAAATACATACAAACAGTTTATTGATTCTCTCGCTATTTTATTTTTACTGCGTGTCAACACCTCTTAATAAGTCAAATTGCCTAATTTAATGTTAATATAAAATTTTGGTTAAATGGTTATCAATTATAGCTAATGAACTGTGCAATTAACTACAAAAACGTGCCTTGGAAGGTATGAGTTATAATTTCTTCGACCAGTAAGTAAATCTTATCGAAAAGCGATAAAGAATATAGTTACTCAATGTTATACAGAACTGTGCGTATTCAACGTTAACGTCAATCGACAATCAAATACGTCACATTACAATGTATCCATTTATAATAATTTTAACTTGAAATAATATTGATGTTTAAACAATTCACCTGAGTTTTTGCGTTATAGATGACACTTAAGTTTATTAATAGTTCCTATTCAATATACTGATATGGTTAAAAAGGCAGTGATACCCAAAAAGATCGAAATGTTACTCCTATAAGCAACTCCTCCAAATAAGATGAGGGATCTTTATCTGGAAGAGGCAATAGAAAAATCACGTTATTTTTTCGCGCGCTTCACATTATCATAAATTCGTTCGTTTATTGTTAATTTCTTTAATTTATCTTTATCGACAAATAATAAAGTTTACCTGAACTTTTTAAAAACTATATAGAAAACCAAAGGACGTACGATTGCGTGACTAACAAAAGAATTATGGAAAAAAGACGTTCACGACTTATCCTCCTCAAAGTTACAGGTATTAAAGTCATTTTGTAAGGTATTAAGATGCCAAAATTAATTTTAATGCCTGTTTTAATATTGACTTTGACATAGATGTTTGTTTATGATAGCAATAGAACCAACGTCATTGATTCGTTGCATAACCGCACCCCTATCCATCCATCAATCAAGTCAATCATCGTTACAACATTAATCATGGGACGGGTAAATCGATGCCCTTTTACATTTACTAGGTACCTTTAGACTTCGGCTATTGGATAAGGTCACTCTTGGATTTCATTTATTATAATTCAACGAATTCAAATGTGGATCAAGGGTTCAAAAAAGGTAGAAAATCTTTTCTGCTCCATGAAGCAGGATAAGAGCATAACATAGTCAATGATGAAACTCTTATAATAATAACACGTGCTGTTAAGAAAATTAATAAGTGTAAAAAACACATAATGAGTGTGTGGGTCAAGACCAATCACAATATCCTGTTTGATGACGTTCGAATCCATGTAATGACAATTAATTGATGCGCGTTTTCATTAAATTGCAAACATGACAACGCATTTATTTTTTATTTCAAATACAAAAAAATAGAGGCTATCATAAGAATTAGGTAAAAATATAGAACCTCACATATTTTTGCTTAATTCTTAATATACTTTATCACTTACTAAAATTATCCTTTGCAATTCTGGAAAATGACAAAAATCATATGACTTTCTAAGATCAAATATATGAAGGTATTTTAAAAGAAAGAGCATTTGATCAAATTAATATTTTGTCAACTAGAAGTTTGCATATATGTATTGCTGATTATATGATTTAACGAGGCAATTATCAATGCACAAATATTAGTTTCTCAATTGATTCGTCCCATGTGGTTGACCACACGATTTGTTTTAGAGCTAGTCAGCGTTAGGTACTAGATATACCGGTTACTAAGACAAGACGGCAGAATACGTAGACGGTGCAGACTGGCGTCACTGAATCTCGCGTCAGTACGCTCGAGTGACGTGGCTGCAGAGAGCTCCTTTGCCAAATGTGACTCAGTCGCAATATAAAACCGACGCAGTGACCAAACAACACACATTCAGTACCGGACCGCTGTGCAGCGAGGATTAATAAGTCTAATGTTTGTAAACGGTGTCGAAGTTATCAGCAACAGATTGGAGAACTTTAGTTTAAATATTCAAAGTAAGTGTTTGTGAACGTGGTTTTTAACTTTAATTACAGTTTAATTAATAATGTTTGTGACAGAAAAAACATTCCATTAAATAATATTAAACAAACCATAATCGGGAAGTGACCCTTAAGCATTAATTGACTCATACGGCTGTTATTATACATCCCCAGAATTACATTCATATACGTTGTTTTGGTGAAGTGATGTTTTCAATGATAGTGAAATAAACAAAATACATTTATTTCAGAAAACATGCAGCCTAAGTCAGATAGACCACCGGTGTGTCCGAAAGATCAGCTACCCCTTCTACATCTTACCCCATCAAGCACGGCACAGAAAAATTCAGATGGCAGTCCAACCCACGCAGCTGATAACCCGTGCCTGCTGAAACCGCACCACGACATACCACCCACTCCGCCACCGCAAATCAACCCTCAGCCTGTCGAATTTTTCCCGCAAAGAATAGGGTAGCTCCCATCCCGGCAATCGTCGAAATAACTTTCAAATGGCAAGTTGCCATTTAGTCGGAACACGGGCTTTAACAAAGTCGTATAAAAATATGCCTCTGATACGTAAATGTCGGAGAGAAGGGAAGCTTTAGCCAAATTATGAGCTGAAATGCGTCAATCGACGAACATTCGTGATCGCCGAAAATTTTTTGCTCATCTTCCTGTTTGATTGGTGGCGGAGATTCATGTCCGTGTAAAATTGATAGTAGGTGAATATTTACTTTGCATTGTTGCCTTGTATATTGTCGACCTGTAGTTATAATTCGCATGTGATAAATACTAAGTAGTAATAATAAGTAGAAGTTTGAAAGTCGTTTCCGTCAATTATTATTGTTAGTTAAAATATGAGACTTATGAAAATAATATTAATAATTCATAATATGCGCTATAAAATAAAGCAATATTGTACTATAATATTAACTTGTGACTACAAGTCCTAAACTAAGTTCAATTATTTATTCAATGCATGTTTTATTATGTTTTCGATGACTGTAAATATTAACTTTTATAATTAATCGCATGGAATATATTAAAGACATTGCTCGCCTCTATCTACAATAAATATATGCAGCTAAAAAGTATTTAATATTCTATCCCAAATTCATATCCCACTTAAGAAAGGTTTATAGATTTAAAATCTTTTCTAAAAAACATCGTGAAAATGTTGTTTTCACGAGTGATCTCAATATGAGTGCTTTCTCGGGCCTTGTGATATAAAACTTAAATTACCCTTAGTCCGAGACTGATAAAATTTGGTACAGCAATCGACACTTTAATTAATAGGAGCTGGCAACTTCGTCTGCATGATTGTCATTGGTACGTCCTGATTTGAATCGTGTTGTGTTGTCAGTACCATAGTTATTTATTGGAAACCAAGCTACATTCGTAAAATAAAAGTCGCCTAATCTATTCCTTATAATATCAACTATCTATTAGTGAAAGTATGCGATCCGCGTTGAAGATAATACATAGAGAAAGAACACTAATTGTATATATATAATTTGTTATGGTTACCGTAAATATTTTCATACTTTTTTATTTTTGTCTGTTTGCCTGTAACGGGCAGATAGCTGATACAATTAGGAGTAACTTAGGCTATATAACATCACGTTACGACTAATAGTAGCGGAGCATCAATCAAAAAGTGGCAAAAACGGGCAAAATATATACGTTCTATGACCTTACGCAAAATATATGTAAGAACGCGAACGAAGTCGCGAGCAAAGCTAGTTTGTTATGTATTATATCATATTTTATTTACTTGTATAAAAAACAGAAATGAAGTAAAAGTAATGTAAGTATGATATAGCCCTTGCAATAGGAAACCTAACAAGCTTAGACTTAGTTTGCTCGATCCTATGCCTATGCCTATGCCATTACAATTGAACGAGGAGCACCCTACTTTTTATTGCAAACTCTGAGATATTTTCTCACAAATATCCACAACATCTCATTTATACATTGACCTGATTCCGTGATAAGTCGCTTGAAGCACTTGTGTTACAGACATCGGACTACAAAGGAATCACAAATATTCGACATAAATACATATATTTAAAACTCAGATACTGAACAAACATAAATATCATCATATAAATATTTATTCTCAGTAAGGATCAAACCCACTACCTTTGGCGCACAAGACAGGATCATTACCATCTGCGCCATCGGGGCCATCAAATTTATTGTACTCGTATATAAAGCATACATAATGAAAATGCATGACTTCCTATTGATTTAATGTACCTAGCCATAAACTGTTTTACGATTCCCATAATATACAATGTAAATTTCATTTGAATACTTTTAGTTCAACAACAGAGAAAAAAGAAAATAAAATGCATACAATTGAGTTTCATGAATAACTTCATATATAATTTTCAAATGTCAGTGGCACTTTACATTAATATGTTTTCAGAGCTGCTAAGAAAATAAATACAATAGAAACGAAAAATACGTTATGTGCTCATTTAAACGTGGTAAATTCCATACATTTGAAAGTACGATAGAAACTGACATCCATCATTAAACTAGGGCAATGATCCCGGGTACAACACCCTCTCGTGTCACTCACCCTATTGTAGAATGAGATACATATCTCACCAACCTCTGAGTGTAGTTTGTTCCTTTGGGAGTTTCATAAAATACCTTCTTTGTTTATGTGTAGCAAACGAAGGCCCCATAAGCTTACTTCCTCATACAAATAGCTTAATTACTCATAAAAAAGCAGGGTGATAATGGGTTTAATTCATAAATCAAGTGTGTGAATTCATGACGTCAATTGTAGACAACTAAAATAACATTGAAGAAATTTTTTTCGATAATAAAATTTTATCGACCAATAAATATCCATCACCATAGGATAAATAATCTTAATAATTAAGAAGACGTTCCATTGTTAGATAAATAGAGTAAAATAATGAGAAAACATAGTTAGTTTTAAAATGTAAACAATACTTAAACTGTCATCCGTATATACAAAAACATACGGTTGTTTCCCATTGAGCATCTGCCTGAGAACTGATTATGAGTTACAAGTACGCACTCTTTATTTATATTTTCTGCCTAAATATTATCGCTTCGAGCATAGGTAAAGCTACAAACTACGCACAGGCTACGCTGTCTGGCCACTCCATACACAACATATACGACAGTGAACTGGAAATGAATCCTAGTTTAGTACTATTTCCCATCCTGTAACAGCTGAATTACTGCATTTTTTCCAGATAATGCTTTGCTCTGCCAATTATGCTTAATCAATGTTTTGTAGAGTTCCAATATGGAATATATGTAACTCATTAATGTTAAGCATTAATGAGTTACATATATTCCAATTTGACACTCGTGAATTAATTAATGGCTTGATTTCATTTAGACATTTAAATAATATATGCGTATATGCTTTTCGTGTCAATGTTTATGCAAGACTGCACAAAATGGATCTATAAATACTGCCCCGGGATTTGTTT
This sequence comes from Heortia vitessoides, assembly GCA_020976665.1. Lineage (NCBI taxonomy): Eukaryota > Metazoa > Arthropoda > Insecta > Lepidoptera > Crambidae > Heortia > Heortia vitessoides. The sequence goes on along the minus strand of JACJUM010001610.1, from coordinate 8,777,230 downwards.
GCATAAGAGCTGTAAGCATATTTTAAGAGATTTAATGAGTAATCCAGTTGATTTAGATTGTGACTGGAAAAACGCCAAATGTCACTTTTTCAATACTTACTCTGTTATCCTATTTGAGATGTTGTTTATAATAATTGAAGATGTGAAATTAAAATGACCCCTCCGTATTTACGCAAATTAGATAAGTTAAAGTGTATTAACGACGGATTCCTAGTTTCTAGTTTCACGATATAAACAGGGAATTCGAATTAACGTATAATTACTTATTTATAGCATTAAGTTATCTTTTTTTAATGTAGCGCTAATTAGTAACAAGTATAAACTTTACGTATTACCTTATAATTACCTTATAATTCAACATTACATTATTGTAGCAAGACGTCGACGACAATCAACTTTTAATAATATCTTATAATAATTCAATACACTACAAAATTATATTTTATCGTAAAAAGAAGTCAGAAATATTATGGTACAATTAAGAAAAATAGATCGTTGACTATTTGATTTATTTGAAAATGTTTGACTTAATGTAGGTATACACGAGCAGTAGGCATGTAATACAGAGCAAGGAGTGCCCGTGTAGGATAATCTATTGTCGTAAGCTTGAGTGCGGAAAATTCTAACAATCGTTTAGTGTCGATCAACATATGCGTATGACTGCTTCAGATATGAGCAAAAAGATAATAGGTAACGCGACGCTGCTGACTCACTTGATGTTATCGAGCTGTCACCTGTCTTTGTGCTTTTGATTAATTTCTAATTTAATTATAGCAAACATTTCTCGTTCCATTAGTTGTCAATTCTCTAGTCTTTATGTGTCTTAGTGTATGTGTCAGTTTTGGATTTGCGTCAGCATTAATCTGCGCCACTTTGAACATTCGAGTTTTTCCAGTAAAATTCGTGACCAAATTACAGGTGAAATATACCATATTTCTTATAAATTGTTCCCCATTAGAATCAATGCGAAGTTAACGAATCTGTAATACCAAAACAATTGAGTACTTCGCGATTTTACTGTGTGGGAAGATACGATGGATGTAAATAAGTAGCAATTTAATTTCATGTAGGTTTGGAGTGATCAGAAAAACAATCGCTCCCACGTACAATGTCCGTCAAATGACACAATTACTACAATGAGACCACTGCCAAATATAACTACAGCATGACTGTATTTGGTACATTGAGAACGCACAGAAAGTCTACTTCAATATCTAAAGAAAACATGTAAAAAAAACTAAGTGATCCGCCTACGCTTCGGCTAAAGCTTGTCGGCATGATTTCATCCAACACATTCTCTAACATCAATTAATTATTTGTGTCAATATATATATGAATAAATATATATGAATATAAATCATAAAGAATTTTATAATTTTCACTAATGGCTCAGTGATTTCCTTTTAAGTTTGGCATTGGTGAAAATATAATAATTTCGTAGTCAGTCAAAAATTTATCAGATTTCAAACATATAAACAGACAAATACGACGTAGGACTTTGTTTATAATAGGAGGTGATGTAGATTCATATACAATTTATCTATCTAGCGGCAAACTCATATAAAACGAACCAATCTAATAATAGCTATTAGTTATAGGTAGATTTTGGATCCTAATTATATTTTTTTTCGAGATATACTCAGTAAGTAGCACATCTATTTTAGCCAAGGTGAAAGGATGGTGCCATATTGACTTACACTTATAAATGTCTTCAGAACGAGGACTCACTGATATACCTACAGTAGGCAGGTATGTATATACTTAGCGATTATCGACTTTTGGTAGAGTTATCGTCTTTCTGTTGAGCTTGCCTTGTACTCAATATCAATTAATTTGCCTCGAAACTACAATTGGTAGAATAGAAATAAGAGATTAGTTAATAAGAACTCATTTATAATGTCATTTCATAACCTCAATTGGGATTTTCAGTTTATAAATAGAAAATAGTAGGTCTAGTCTGGATAAATCTTTTCGTTTAAAATAAATGTGCAATTTTTTACATATTATTCAATTATTCATCATTTTAAAATATACTACATATTTATCTCAGATGATGATTACTCCCTTATGTAGGTTCTATTAGTGAAAGAATTTCCAAAATCGGTGCAAAAGTGTTTGAGCCTATTCGTTAAAAAAATAATCCTTATGATATATACACATTAGTACAGATAGACTAACGAATATACGTCGTGGGTTCAATTCATACTGTAGTTTTACTATTTTAGATTAAGGCTCGTTTCAAAACTAAAGCTTTAGAATGAATACACGATACCTATAACTGTATCGTATTCATTTACAGTCTAGTAATAAAAACGACTTTAGTGTTATAATTTTGTGAAGCTAAATGAGACATGTTGACTTTCCCAATATTGGATTTCATTATTTGGGTTACGAACTGAGTATATATAAGGCCAAACAATACAACGTAAATTGAATCCCGTTCGTACATCGGCTGAGACCTCGAATGTATGGAGAAATATAGAGTATGTAGATAGAATTTAATATAAAATGTATCCCCATTAAAAAATATATTTACCTGCTCGTATTCATATAGTTTAATCTTGATTAGATTGGATTTGTAATTGTATTTTACTAACACGTACGAGTATATTCTACAGCTCAAACTCAAGCACATTTTACCTTAATTTTTTTTCTTCGTTAGTCTATACAAATATAAATTAAATAGTTGTAATACTCAAAATACACTGAAAATGTTTTCTGTTTCGACAATCGAATTTCTGCGCCGGTTTGCCCAAAAATATTTTTTTGCAAATATCTTTGCTTTTTACGTGTGAACATTTGTGATAGTAATTAGACAATATCTTAGTGGGACATTAATTCAGATTATAATATACATTTAGTTTAGCCGAACAAATTGATAGTATTTATCGCTGTCGTATCAACTTGTTTTCTTTACTGATATTATGATACTTTAACTGTGTCACAACTTATCACACTCCAGGTTTTGATTCGTTTAACTGTTGGTTTTAGATACCGGTATAATAATGATTCTTTCTCAGTCCCTTAACGATGAAGAAACTCAATCATTTCAGAAGAACCGGTTTAATGGGTAAAATCTATCAACGTTGTTTATAGTAAAGATGCGTCTCTAAAGTTGTCTCAAATTGGCACATTTGTACACGCGTGTCCCTGGCGTCCTACGGCTTACCCTAGAACTAATTGAGCCCATAGAAAGAATCCATGTGAACTAGTTCTACATAAAAATATCAAAGACGGTCCGGTTTCGGTTTCCATAAATAAAAAGTAGGAATCTACATTAACGGCTATGACGCACGTGAAAACACAGTAGTTCACCTGGTTAATAAATAATTAAACTGTCAATCGATATGTACATCCGAATCGTATAACTACTCTATTTACCCTACAGCGGCAAGTGGCATGAACGACTAGAAATTTCTAAGTGCGACTCCGTAACCGGCAATCTAACCTTACATTAAGCTTCAGCAGTGCATTTCTTATATCATTAAGACTTACCTAGGGGATGGGGACGATGATGTTAGTGGATTAAGAGAGTTATTGAATTTTATGATCAGTTGTAGGCTCGGTAGACCCTCCGCGGTGGTCGCTGGCAGAACCTGATGTGATACGTCGGCCTCTATTGGCGACTGAAGCATACGAAGACCGACAAATTGTTAGATGCGGCACTTAAATTCACATCAGCTTCAAGTTAACTATCTTAAATTGGATTTTTATTAAAGCACCCTAATAAAAAGATAATTATCTTATTCAATAACAGTTGTAAAGTTGTAAAAATTGAAGTGATACTTTACTTGATCCTAATATTTTATTTAACGAATAATAACATGTATTTTTTTGTCATTATCAGTCATGAAAAAGTTTCATTGATAAAATGAGGATATCATAAAATTTTCCGTAGCATTCATATCTAAATCTTCTTAACGCTGGCAAAGAGAGCGTCCTGCGCCCTGAAAATGGTGCGCGCGCAACGCCCATCGGACATTCCCTCGACAGGGATGCTATCAACATACACTCACAGTTCCATTGAAAATGAAAATATTTTGCTTCTCTGTCTATCGGCAAATAAATGAGCAAGATGCATAGAAGTCGATTTTCTGGTGCTCCGACTGACGAAATAACTACATACCATGATTCATATCAAAGAAGATTACTCAAATACTCCGAATGCAAACAAAACAATCATAAACAAAGACTTAAATGGTTATTGGTTAATGGTTAATGGTTGTAGTGATTAAGACCCTTCTTACTTATATAACATTTGAGATGAGCCAAACCTCTGTGGAGTATATAAATTATTACTGGAGATCTCGTTGGAATTACCTGTAACAAAAAAAATAAACGTGTTTTTAATACGTACGTTAGAAATAGTAAAATTAATAAGCTTACTTAGAATCTATGAAATTAAAGGCCTTTTAAGAAAATTTGTAATGTATTTAATAATTAAAAAAGTATAGGTACTTATACGTATCATGTGACTATTTGCGTCATTTCAAAGTCTTACTAGATCAGTAAGAAACCAGATATCCTCATAAGGAAAACAAATGATGACATGAGGTTAGGTCGGTGTTTCCGTAGAAGCGTTTATTTAACTTCATCTATCCTTCCTTGCAACCTTCTTCTGTTAGTACCCGAAACAATGTAGCTCAAATGCATCGGAGCAGCGATGGGTTGCAGCATTCCTTTCGCAAATCTACGCTCTGCGACTGCCACCACGTTTGCCCAACGCGACAATTACGGGCAGATGTTCCCCTGTCCTGGGGAGACCTATGTCTGATGTATGGATGGACGGATGTCCAATTGACTGATATGATGATGAATTGTACAACGAAGCGGTTTGGTGAAGTTGTTAAGCTATTGATAAGATTGACAACGCGTTAGCTGATCGATGCAATGCTTTTTATTGACGTACGTTACGTTACGTAAAATAAGCACATATGTGGTTAACTGTAACAAATTAAGCAATTAAAAGTACAGATATCAAAGAAGTATAGATTAATTTAATTGATATGAATATGTCTTAATTAATCTCAATCGCTTGCCCAGCGAGGAAATTGTGGGCAAATTCCCCTTTCCTTGGGGAGGCCTATGTCCAGCAGTGGACTTCCAACGGTTGTAATGATGATTCTCGAATTCGTGTTGGACACTTTAAAACACGTGTTTGGTAACAAATATTTTTTCACATCACGACGTGATAATGACTACGTATGGTTAAATACATTAAGATAATAATGATACTGGCAGATTACAGTAACTTTCTATTTTTTCAGTTCAGACGAAAACAAGTTTGGCATGACGACCTAACGACAGAGAGATTGCTACAGGGAATCATTAAATTCCCAGCAATGTCATTTAGAAAAAGGTTTTTGATTATTTAATACGATTTTGACTAAAAGTATGCTTTGGCGTATCTAGAGGTAATTATCAGGAAGGGGCCCTGACACAACATGGCCAATGCCGGCCAGTGCCGTAAGATACCGGCAGAGTAGAGTAGCACCTACCGTAAGAGGCGACTAAGATACCGGAACTGACAGATGGCGATATATCCATCTGATACGGTATAGCTCAAAAGCATAAGGCGGGGATAGACAGCAGCATCCGATTACCAAAACGTTTGCCCAGCGCGGCAGTTATGGGCCAAATTACTCCTTCCTTGGGAAGTCTATGTCCAGCAGTAGACTTCTAATGGATGATATGGCGATGATGATGGTGATGATAATATATACTCATGAGAGAAATCGTTAAAACGTATAACGTGGTGGACTACAATAATATTTAATTTCAAATAATACATTTTGTAACGCTATGCAAGAAAATCAAACGAAATTCTATAAGCAAATACTCGGTGCATAGTACTTATATCTTTTTACGAGAAAGTTCAATGTAATTTATAACACACCAGTGACTTCATCGAGGTTAATTAATTGAATGTCCTCCCACGTACGCAGAATAAATTGGCCGTTTTAGATGCGATCCCATAAATACAAAACTGTTGTCAGACTTCCTAACTAATTATATACAATTTGGATTTCTTATTAAACTTGTACGTTCGCTTCCCCTACCCTTCTAAATAATGTTCATGTTTGTGTTCCTGATAAGTCAGAGCCAATTACCGACTATTTTATATGGAAATAAAAGTGTAGTTGTATTAAGTATAACTCATGCCAGGTTATGAATACAAAAATGCTACAGTAATACGACATTCAGTTCTGGTTATAATTAAAAAATAAACACTGACTTTTTCTCAGACTTCGGACTAACTCACAATGTATGCTAGACATATAGTATCGTAAGGAAGACACATTCGAAATCGCAATATTCACATAACGAATATTATCGATTTGTTAACAAGAACCAGATGACTCCTTCTTTTGATTAAGCATAACCTAATCAAAAAATTTTTTTTACTTCGATTTTCAAGGGTTATTATACTGTCTTGCACTTCATATTCGGTAAGCCACAATGAAATTTTTCACTTCTGTGAGTACTTATTTAAATTAAATGTTTTAATTTGGTAAGACTTTTGTTGAAGTAAGTGAGTAATGATTTGCTTAGCAAAATGTATAAGGTTTTGTAAAACAGAATGTAGCCAATCAAATTACCCAAAAAAAATGTGAAGTGGTTACAGTTTCTACCCATTATGAGCAGTGGTAAAATGCGCTGATTAAGATAACTGGGTCACAGATTGAAGCCTTTACAACATTACCAATTGTGGGATTTAAAGGTTTGTGGTAAATAAGTCGTGCCTAAGATCAATACAATGTATGCATTTTGATCAGAATGTTTTATCTCTTATAAAATCATAGCCGCATACATTTTCATAACACCCCTGGATATGAAAATCCTAGATAAAATCCAATATTTAAACACTATTTACGCAAGCTTTGTAAGATGACAATAGCTAATAATTGAACTAACCAAATGTCAATTTAAAAAATAAGTCTAAAGTTTCAACACAAGAAACTTAATTTAAAACTTAAAATCCCTAAACAGCCCTCGAAGAAATCAACTGCGTAGCATATTTGCGGTTACCCTGGAGTTGGCGCATAAAATTTGCAAGCAGTGTCTTGTCGATCGTTTCAGGATCGTTATGGAGTCCTTGAAGGTTACAAGCCCAAACCCTACCAGGAAGCGAACCCGCGATCGCGTGCTGCGAGCCATTAAAGCCGTGCGTGTGCTCTCGGCCGAATGGAAACTCTGTTATGCTGCACTGTCTTTTATCGGTCAATCAATAGACGCCTTTTTGGTTCCGCGAATGCGAAAGTTTGGATTTTATGTGCCTAGTTACAGTTGTGCAGGAGTTTACAGAACATTATTTCCCACAATAACCATAAGACAATCCCACATTATTGTCTGTTCTGAGGTATTTACATTTTTAGTTTCAAGAGGAAAACTTCATAAAGATGCTAACAAATTTTAAACCAAATACTATGGAGATGTTTTGTTTATCTTCGCGTGATTGAATGAAGAGGTCCGTAGAAGAACTAAAATTATCTATATAAACCGAATATCAAGTAAAAGGCGTACATAATACGCAGAATGCCTATCTTCGTTTCCGAATAGGACAAACAGGTAAACTCAGCGTTAAACGTCCACAAAGTGGACTGACTCGCTGACTAGAGCTGCTGGTTCACGCTCGATTAGCTTTAAATAGGTTTGCCTATCAAACACACGGGACTTTCGAGCCTACTGGACTCCTGGTCTGCTCCACGACTATACCCGGTAAATAAGGACTACGAAAAGTTTTACGACTGATATGATAATTATGATCAAGCACAATACATACATACGAGCTATTTGTAATAGAATGCATTCTATTACAAATAGCTAGATACAACAAGAAACTTTAAAAAAAATCTAATATTTAAGAACTTTCACAATTATTTCAATTGTACACTCAAGGACTGGGTACCATTAAAATTGAATTGTAATGCAAGTAAACGTCCGACGCTAAATAAACTGTAAACCTAACTGGGATTATCACACAAAGTATATAAAAATCTTTTAATTAACGTAATAAATCCACCGTGTTAAAATGTCAGTATATAATATATTGGTACGTGGTACATTCAGCTTTGTTGGCTTTGAAAGCATAAAAACTACTAACGCCATCTCTAAAAACTACATGTAAATAAACCTTACTAATTTTCTGCGTCACGTGAGCACCGCAGCGCGATCGTAGCAGTCTCCTACTACGTGCTTGATACAATCGGAAAAGTAATTTTCTGCAACAACCGAGAGTCCAGCTAGTGTATCAAATAATCGCTAGATGGCGCTTATACAAGTAATTGACTAATCATACATATTAAATATGTTTACTTATCAAAACATACCTACTTTATTACTTTATGAATACGAAATCACAGAATTCTGTAAAATTTTGTCAAATTATGAGTAAATCTTTGCCAATTTGTAAATAAAATGTGTAAAATCATTTTTTTATATAGAAAGCTTTTATTTACAGATCTTTAATTCTCTCAAACAAACTTACTTCTTCAACAGGGTGGTGTCAAAGACTGTAGAATACAAGTCTACATAATAAAAATCAAATACATCTCTGTTAAACTGTATTTCACCGGATGCGCAAGTATTCTAGATCTTACGTTACTTGGCCAATAAAATAAGAAGATGCAGTACAATTAAATAAAAGAAGGTTTAATAATCGCTAGTTATACGATCTTTAAAAAACATGAATTGTTTCGAATAAACCTTTAAATACCACACGTATATATGATGCATATTGTTACGGCCATGGCAATGTGAAACTTCAAGTAGAACCCGGCGCGCCGCAAAACCCAGCCAGGATAAGTGCAAACAATATCGCCGCCAAAGCGTAATGAACCAGAAGTGAGACAGCCGAGGCAGTGGAAACAATGCACTCTCCAGCGGCTGTTTACCCCCCATCCCCAACCCTTCCGTCTCGGGATAATGATCCCACTTTACCCTTCGACGTGTCCCACTCAACATTTAGTCGGTTGTAATTTTGTCCCGTTTATCCTAAACTCTAGACTGGAACAATTACTCTGAAAGTCCAAAAAACAATACGAACCTAATTTATCTCAGATATTGTGTAAAATGTCTATAGGATTTTTATAATAATTATTATTACACATTAAACTATCATCTACGCATTCACTAGGTAGTCGTGATGGTTTCGACGGCTTAAAAAAATGGTTTATATTATTTTAACATGTTATGTTAAACATTTTAGTTGCCTTACGCCAACCGTTTTTAAAAGTAACAAAGCGTCCATTATATTTACTACATATTATGAAACAACCAGGCCGCGTCTATCTGTCAGAATATATAATATATTAATAGGTGGACGAATTTACGATAAAGTTCAAATACATAATTCATAAATGTGTGCGTCAGAAAATAATAGAAAATATGTAATGGATATTAATATGACAATTCTTTTTATGACGGGCCCAATAGCGCCGATGGTGATGATCCTTTATGCGCTCGGTCGTGGGTTCGATCCCCATCCAAGGCAAATATTAAGTAAAATATTTGTAGTTCTTCTATTGTCTGACATTTGTAACAAGGGCTTTAAGCGAGCGACTTAACTCGGAGTCAGCTTAACGTATAAGATGTTTTGTGAATTTACTTATTTATGAAGGCCTTTTATAAAGTTATAACTAATGCAAAACTTTGTTTACACTGGTTAAAGAAACGAATAATAAGCTGTACACCTTAATTGTAAAAATTCTGTACTTTTTCTAGTTCCTACAATTTACTGACTGACTGACATATTACCGCGGTATATCAACGAAAAAGATATCTATCACATATAAAGAAAATTGAAGTTTGCTCCTTATAATTTTACTAAATATATATGTAAGTATATACGGTACTCACATACAAAATAACATATTTGTCTGTCTGTCTGTTTGTTCCGGCTAATCGTTAAAACGTCAAAGTTGATTTTAACTGGGCTTCCTGATATTAACTAGTCCGGGTACAAAGGAAATTTTTATCCTATTAATCCCGATACCGTGGGAGATATATTCCATTCTTTGGGTTCTTGGGACTCTAAACTATGAAATACATAACTTATTTTTTTATTAACTTCGTAATCCAGTACAAAACAATTATAAATACAATAAAAAGTTTTAGCAACAACAAAAGAAAACAAAGAATCATCCAATTTGATGCAGACGTTCTAGAGTTATCCATTATGCATTTCACAAACATACACATACATTTTGGCGATTCGTTTATTATATAATAAATTATAATGTTGTAATAAATGATAAACTTAAGAAAATAACAGATTTTAAATAACAATAACCAGCAGCTATTGTTTATTTTTTAATTGCTCAATAGACACAACGTTGCTCATTTAATGCGTATTGCATTACACTTGTCAATTAGTTAAATCAATGTTAATACGATAGATTGTCTCTGACAACGATTCATGCGTATTCCACATACTCATTACAATTAGTTTTTGTAATACGATTAGAAGGTAATTTTCTAGATCAATGGGCACCATTGCCTGCAAGCTTGCAATCTTGTTAAAAGAAATATGTCGTTTGATGATGACATTCTCACGCTATTGCCGAGACGAGCAAGAAATTAATAGGCGTATGCTATCCAAACGTTGCGGTATATCTGAATGAGTTATTATGGTGCTTAATAAAAGTGTGCGCAGAACTGCATATTTAATGCGGTTGGTGTTTGTGATGCAATTGGTAGCTGGTAATATTTATTAATTTAACGTTTTCTTGCTTAACGATAAATCTGACTTTTATGATAATACATAGTTATAAAAAGCCATATGTAAAGGCTATATCTATCTCTGGGTTATAATACAGGTGCTACATGCATCTTTATGTATATCTTATATTAGTCATGTTGATTGATATGTTATAAATCGCGTAATGATGTACTTTCTAATTACTTATAAGCCATGTCTTTTGACACTTCGTCGTATCAATTTTTTTACCATCTACTACTAGCATGAACCGTTCAGAAAATGCAAATATTTAAACACAACAGCTTCAACTCATTCACCACTCAAGTCACTTTCTTAAATCAATTTTTTATTGAACATATCAGATAATTATAGTTTCACTCTTTTAAAACAAACTATAATTAGATAAATATATTATTTATATATTCATTATTTTTTTCCAAATTAATATTTGTTTAATAAATAAATTAACCTACCTATGTATGTTAGGAATTGAAGCAATGCTGTAGTTATTATAAGAGTCAGTTCCATTGAATATATTTAATTTGTGTATTTAAATAAATAGAAACAGTTCTGCTTTAAAAAAAAACATTATATAACTATATAAAAAATGTGTCACGTTGTTTATTCGGGGTGGACTTTCAAACTATTGAACCGATTTCAATATTTTTTGCTTACTGTAAAGAGTTTTGATCAAACTATGTTTCAAACTAGTTTATATCTCAATTCATAGTTGCAATTTTAGTTTTTAATTGTTAACATATATATTTGAGATGTCTTGTCTCGCCTGTCGGATTAGCAAGTGGCATATAAAATATGAACTCTCTTTATAACTGGGAAAGTAAGAGATACTATATTTTCACAACAAAATCTCCCAATAGATATTCAAATTTACTTCTTGTATGTTAGGTTTAAACATAGCACATACATAATATACATACATATATAGTTGTATTCTTCGGTTATAACTAGTTTTCTTTTCAATTACAGTTTCGAAATATAAATAAAAGAAGAAGAAAATGTTGATCCAATATTTGTTTTTTCTTTTGTGAGGTCAATAAATGATTTTTCTTTCTTTCTTTATATTTTTGTAGTAAAGAATTGTATAGTATTTTTATAAAGTGATCTAAAGCTGCGCGTACCTACAAAACTAGAAAAGATATTGATGCAAATATTCCAAGATCAGTGGGGCAAGGTGCGCACGACCTTCGGATAACGTCATGATTAGACCACAATATGAATTACATCATCAACAGAATTACGCTATTTAGGATATCTCTAACATATCGCCTTTACTATGTTAAAGGTCAAGCTGTCACTTGCGTCCTATATACTATACAAATTCTACATATATTTAGTAATAGGTAATTTAACTCTGACTGCTGCATGTTACCAATTCGTATTCACTGATATTTTGGTCATATATATTAAAAAAAAAGGATAGCGATAACCTGTGTTCACCAGTTTTTGTTGCAGGTTCCATTTTGGCGGTAAATTTAGTTTTAAGATCCATCTGGTGCTGGCAGAAAAGTTTAAGGATGGCCTAATTTCCATATGTTAGACGACTCTAACGATCCCGTAGGGTCATCAAGATCATCATATATAAAACCTATTATATCATATATAAAACTTTTTATTTTGTAAATACTATTGTTTTGTTGTTCATTTAATTGATAATTCGATATCTATAAATAAACTTAACCTTTTTTTATTATAAAAACTGTTATACATTTACTGTTATATACATATTATATATTGTAAGACTGTATCTCGAGAATGTTGCAACTCGTCATATATCTAGATAAGCTGATAACGCTTCTTTAATGGATATTTAGAGCAACTTACGCAGGAGGATCAAAAGTATGTTTCGTAGACCCGGTGGGATGAATTGGTGACACAATGACCCCATTTGTTGGGTAATGCAGATTAATATCGTTATGTATCTACTACGCATAGACTTACATCTAGTGACAAGTATATTTCTTCATCAAAGTTTCATAGCGGTTCCTTAGTTATCTGTATCAATTGAAGAAAGTAAATAACTGAGAAATCCTAAATAACCGAAATTGTATATTCACAGAGAAAAATGTATATTTTGTGTTGTGTTAGAAGCATATAAAACTAGTCCATTTGTTTATCATTATAAGTCACTATCGAAACAAACATTCAGTATAGAGATACAACAGTCCACATAAGGTAAAAACTTTATCTCAAAATAATGGAAAAAATTAAAGTTATAACTGTTTCAAATTTAATTCATAATAAGAATAAAACTAAATGTAATTTTCGAGTCTATTCCCCGTGTCCTTGTCATGTTTGTGGTGACGTAACGTTCTATTCGTATAAAAAACGTCACATAGTGACCATTTAAGACCAACTCAGTTTCACAGAGTTAGTCTAAACAGCTTAAAAGTCTAAGTACATATATACTTATTTATACTTTTATAAATATGTATACGTATATAATTTCAAAACAATCTTTTGTTTTAATAGAATCACGAAAGCAATTTACCTACCATCACACTTATACTAATAACTCACTAAAACGAACTGACAAGACGTTTTATTCTCAAATAATAATATTTGAATATCCTCATTACAATTATTAATAAATTCTGATCTGTGCATCGTTCACAAATAACTTGTCTAAGTGATTCTTTTTTTTATTATTGTAAGATATTAAAATTGCATAAAATGGTAAGCAGTCGGTCTATAGACACTCGCGGTTGGTGGCAAGAATAGTGCGTCAATTACTAGTACGTCACCAACCTTGTGACTTTAGAGTATTGTGTCATGTTACCCAAAAATTTCACTGCCTCTCTCAAACTATAACACAGTAAGCAAAACAGTAAAACGGTGATACTCTATTAAAAAAACGATTCTTGAAACAGACAGACACTGTATTTGGCATTCCTTGGTTTTTGTATTCTACTGTTCAGCTACTATTTGTCACACAGTATGTCAGCCCAACGGTGTGAAATGCGCGTGCGCACCGGTCTGCTAATTTGTATGCCGCCTCACGCGCTGAGCCTAGCAGATGTTTCACTTAAAATCCGTCTACACTCTTATTTACATCTTTTAACTCTTACTTTTGCATGAGCTCTCTCTCATACTAATGTAATACGATTAATATTAAACATTGCAAAAAGACATAAACTCAATATAGTATATACAAAATTAAATACATATAATTTAATATATCTTTTAAAATAAAAATTTTACTGTTTTTTGTTAATTATGTTAATATTTGTCATCCATTTTAAAAGTGAATGAACTAATTCAAAGTTATTAAAGCTTGCTTAAAATTTAAATTTCAAAAATTAACTGATTCCAATTTTTACTGGTAGCACGAGACATTTTTCCATGGGCGTTATTTATTTTATGGGCTATTTTTAATTGGCTCCCCCTAATTGGCTGGCATCACGCAATGTCGCGAATAAACTGCGCTAATAGGTACAATACAGTAATCGGTGCAATTCGCTTGTGGGCGATCTTTATTGCCATCATTTGTTGCCGATTCGGAAGACAAAAGTTTTTTTAAATACGAACGAATCACCTCGTGTCCCATGAATATCGCTAAATGTTTAAGGTTTTCCAGACGAAGTTAAATTTGCCTTTTTTATGGCAGAACAGCATCTGCTATACCTATATTCAACATAGTGATACTATGAAATGGGTTGATCTGAGCTGAAACTCAAACGCCGACAATACAAGTAATAAGAGAAATAATGAAGAATAATGTTCAATTTCTTTTAACAAATCAAGTACTCGACAAATCTGTTATTGTACCATTGTTTTAACAACAAGTGATTTTTTCGTAATATAGACATAAAATTCCATATTCACCAAAGGCAGTTGACAAACGGGCCAATCTTTCTAAGACAACGAGTAAAGTCAGGAGCGACCATTGATACCTAGTAGACCATAAAAACAATGAGACGACTTCCTACCGCGGGCCGTAGGTGGGACGTGCGTGCGCCCGACCCGTCACTCGTCCGGCAATTTAACAATCACTGGTAGATGGTATACAGTGGTTCCCAACTGCTCTACGTCGCAGGTAGGCGAAGAAATTTGGAATAAAAATATTTCGTCATTCTGACACCTTTTGACCGCAACGAAGATTCAACAATTCTACGAAAGAGCGCTTAATATTTTCGTTATTACGATTATCACAAATCATTTTTAAAGCTGTAACTTTTAGTTAAATACAGAAAGCATTAGATTTGTACTTTGATTGCGTACACAAAACAGTTCAACGACTATTTGGCCATTTGGATGACTCTCGGTTTGGGCAATAGAATAAATTCACACAGACGAAAACACTCAAACTGTGCCACATTATTGATAATGTTAAAAACCACAGTCCTAATACAAACTTTCAGATACTGCAAAAGATTGGGTAACATTGGTGATGGAGCAATCGCCAGCTCTTTTGTTCCGCCGTCAAATACACACCCACGTCGACAAATAATGCTAAGGTGCAAACCTATGAATGTTCAAGTGTTGTTAAAGTCATAACATAATATGGTAGAAATCTAAAAAGAACACCCAACAAAAACACAAATCACTGATACATGCAAGATTGCCAATCAGTTTGTCATTATTTATAATGTATTTTCAATTGATTAAAAAAACATCAAAGTCATTAATCAGAGTAAATGGATATAAGAAAACAATATATTTGTAAGAATTTTTGTAAAAAACATGGGTTTATTGTTCATCAATGATCCAACAGATTAGTAGACAACTAAACACTATTAAAAATTTTGCAATTTTGAAACTTCGAGGTAGTTTTTATTGCGAGCGAGTGCCATTTTGTTGTAAAATAACTTGAGGACACCATTGTTTGATTCACAGTTCATTAATCATGCTATTGTAAGTTCGGGATGAACTCCTGCCACTCCTGCGGGATTTGAAGCCCCGCCCTTATTATTTCTAAGACCCTAATTAACAATTTTGCACAACGAACCAAAACATCAATCATCAGCGAACCCTTAAACTTCAAAACCGATATAAAAAGTACTAAGCACGAAGAAGAATACGACGCCCCCAAAGCTTTTTTAACCTCTATTTTTATAAGCAGTACTATAAATCATAGACTATAGAAACTTAAATGGGGTGAAACGCTTCTAAAACGGAAGAACTATTCCTTTGAACTTTAGAATTTAATTACGGAAATAAATGTATCAAAGAAAACTGAAAAAAAAAAGTATTTATGTAATAAATAGAATGTATGTGAATACCAATAAACTCACTGACCTAATAGAGCTCTCATAGTTAGTAATGGCCCTTAATAAGTCGAACAGTGCCTAGTTGAAAAGACCTGATTATAGAATCAACGAGCTATTTATTAGATAATGACATAATCCACATTCCTTCCAATTTGTTTGATGTAATGCGCTAAGTTGGCTTATATATTAAGGACTGACAGAGCACCAACATGTATTACTAAACTAATATTACTAGTATTTTTTTTATAACAATAGTACAAACATATTTCTAAATTGATAGCATTTACTAAATTTTATTATACGTTAATTATATTCAATGTCATTATGAGACGTCCATGGTGGTGGACATAAACCTCCCCAAGTGATTTCCAATAATAATTAATGATAATTGTGTTGCAGACCTATTGTATGCGGTCTGTAGCACAGTCCTGCAGTTTTGGTCAGATTGTCCACCCACTTTGTGGAGGGACGTGTAATTCTCCTGGTTACTTGATATTGGAGATATTTTTTGTTCCCTTAATAAGCATTTCACATTTTGTAATTACATAAATATGTAATAGTTGAGTAATGCTCACTCACTTGAGTACGTTCAAAAAGACAATGGTCTGCTGAGTTTGCAGCCAGCACAATACGTACGGGGGCAAAGACTTCACACTAACGAGAGTAAGTGACTTTAATTGTGTTTATGGCATTAAAATAACACAATAGATGCCACGTCTCGGCACCTCCATTGTTGTTAGCTCACTATTAGGGAAATTAAATTTGAACCGTCAAAGGACAAATTTGACACAAAGGGACAAGGATTGTGCTTTGTGAAACTATTAGATGTTGGTGAACTCTGAAATTTTAATTTTTGTTCACATTGACATTCGTCGTCATATATCAGATTGTATAGACTTATTTACATAAAATGCCAATATATTTTGATGTCTTTAAATATAATAGTATAAGCTGTGGACATGAAGTCGTCGAAGAAGAGGTGAATAGTTTATACGCAGGAATAAGTCGTCAACCTCTATAAGTTTAACTCAACTAGATTGAAATTACGAGATAAGTCAAACGATCGTAAACCTAGATTTAACAATACAGCTTGTTATATCATTAAATAGCTAGTTGATAATTTTAATATAGTAACATACAAGATAGCATAAGCATTGCGTAATCATTAGAAATTATTTATCTATCACAATGACAACTTAATGCAGTAAATAGTAATTAACGCTTATTCATATACGAAAACTTGAACCATGGAAAGTATCTGACACTTTCTATTATGAAGTAATCTACATGTGCATGATTGTGTTCACAAAAAAGCCATTACGTTATGCATGATACGAGCATTAAATTGTTGCTATTAGCGTTTTTACTAAGAGTTCATACAGTGCAGTGTATGGGAATGCGTAATTTATCTAATAGAATTCAAAGAATTCTCATTGTATTGCAGTGCTGAGAAAGCACGCAGGTTCACTTGATTTTACAGTTTTTACAAATGTACTTGTAACCCTTTAAAATGGTTGAAAGCTTGTTTATGTTCAAACTTGTAGTAAAAATAAAAAGAAAAAAAAGAATTTGTGTTTTACTAAACAAAGGAGATGTGAAAGCATTGTTTAATTTGTCTAAAAACGATCGCGACAGTGCTTTGCGGTTTAAATAAAACTGTTAGAAATAATGTAATAATAATAGTAAAACATGCTAAACAATTATAAAAGTTGACAAAGAAGTTTATTATTCGTTGCTTGCAATATTTTTTGTTAAAATATTAGACTAAATTCAATAAATAAAATGCTAAATATTGACAACAATTTTGAAATTGGTTAACAAAGCAAATCTTTATAGTGTATGTGTACCTAGTTTCGATGTAGACAAATTTAACAGTCTCCTATGTAAAGAATATTGCTTACCACCCACACCAAGAAAGCACGTTTTATTCGGAACACATTCTATAAGTTTGCCTTCAATCCCATACGATAACGTATGTAGCATTGAAAAAGGAAAACGAACATTAACAACGAAAAATCGTAAGTCTTGTCTTTGTAACAAGTAATTATGGTGTTTTAAGGAACTAATTGTGCGAGCTAGGGTCGGCGCGGGCTGTGGCTGGCACGGGACGGTTTCTGGGAAGCAGTGTCGGCCCCCGTCTGTACTTTACCTGCTGACTAATTAATTCCACTTTATAGTTCATTTGGCTTTTTTATCAGCGCCATTTGTACGACCTTTGCCCGTGATATCTGTGATGTAATGATATTATTTTATGAATTATCAATGTCGCATCGATAACAGAACATTATTTGTGTTTTAGCAATAGACACACGACAGGAGTAGACATTTTAATAGAAGTACTTCCTAAACATATCCTGATCGGTAATCAAATAATTACGTTTATAATGTAAAGACCGAGAACACTTTAAAAATAAAATAACGTAAAAACAAATTCCAAGTACTGTCTAAATCGCAACGAGGTGTTGACCTATACATTTATTTGAGCATATTATTAGAAATCCCACCTACAACTGATCTATTTTTGTTTGGCGTGTGGTCAACACTACAAATGTTTACCGATACTTCACTTAAAAAAGACTATATTGTATTGAAAAACTAATTATATTTCTATAAACAGCGCACCCAGAAAATTCTACAACAAAATTCAACAATGCAATCGACAAAAGCATGCAACTTTTAACTCTATTATTGGACAATAAGATCTACCGTGTAATCTTTATTTCAGTCAAGATATCTCCGTTCTTATCCATTGATACAAAATGATAAAAAGCTGGTAAACCGGAAAGAAACATTAAATATTTAGTTATATAAATAACATAATCAATACTATTGACATTATTAAAGACAATCAACCTGAGTTAACAAATGTCTGTACAATTGCTGTTAACTAGTATAGATGGCGGATGGCCTCGAACAAATGTGTTGCATTTGGATCTTTAATACTCATTCTTAAAGCTGGTTTTGTAACAAAAGCAAAAAAACAGCCTGATATAAGGGTAATCAAATTCTAGTGAGACTGTCATGCCGTCATCCGAACAATTTTGGTTTAATGAAGATAAAAGATCAAGGAACTCAAGTAGACTGAAGAATTGGTGTCGAGAATGCCAATTGCCACGCCTACGAGTGACAATTCCAGGGAAGAGCACCTCATTTACAGTTTTATAACTTCCTTAGCTCTAAAAAATAGGTCAACTAACAATTGTTTAAACGAACGAAAAAAAATTCCCGTACCGGGAATCGAACCCGAGCCTCCTGGGTGAAAGCCAGGTATCCTAGCCACTAGACCATACGGGAGACGTAATAATATTACGAAATTAACAATACAAACGTTATGAACAACAATAAAAATGGCAAGTGGTAATAATACTTGCTATATTTTAACATTTATAATATATTTTTGCTTCATTGCATATAAATTAAATATTTTAAATGTTATTTGATTACTGTTGATTTTGCTCTCTTTGTTAGCGCTTGATAAAAGAAAATGTAGCGCAGAGACGGATCAAGGTTTGATTTCAATTAATTGTAAAGCTGCTGGTTTTATACTAAAGCGTTCATTATGCTATTGTATCGAGATTCCTTTCTATTAATTTTACTATACGATATATATATTTTCTATACAAATGCAGATAGCAAATTTCTGGTGGAAGAGGCAATTCCATATAAAAACAAATGTTCTACGTAGACGCCTTTCAGGGCAATAATAGATACTTGTAAGGTGGCACAGAAAGTATAGTCTAATATAGTTATTCTAGATTGAAATGTCATCCAATTTAATCATATTATTTCTTGGTTAGGTACTGCTGTTTTGCTGAAAGTGCAGCTAAGCTTTCATTCATCCTATCATAGATATCGTTTAAAATATTTCTAAAATTAAAAAAGTTAACAATATCATAACATGAACATCGCAGTATAAAAAAACAGGTAGCGGCAGCATCTAAATGCTGAGAATGTACTTTTTTACGAATATATACGTACTTCCTTCAATGGTGAGAAACTTTCCGTAACTACTTGTGTGGTCTCTTAACAACATCCCCGTCTACATTTTACATTATTCGTCGAATCATGTGCACACTTAACACATTGCTTACTAATCACTTAATTTAATTAACTGCCTACTATCGGAATGTCAACCATCATTAAACTTTGCATTAAATGTTATTTGTAACTGTAACACGTACAAGTAAAATCAATTCCCAGGCTACACAAAAAATAAGAATCACAAATTGAATTCCTTTGTTTTCCTTGTTGACGTGCCTTACCATAGGCTTTCACCTATTAGCGTTCGGCTTAACAAATTAATTCCACTATCTTCCCCTACTACTGAGGGAAGCCTTCATGCTGTTTATCCGAATGCAATACAATGTGTCTTCTCAGTGGTAGTCCCATAGACTTGTGTACAATTAAATGTCTAAAATGCATGTGTTTTTGTTTCTTATAAAAACGAAAATTGTTTGTTATAGTTACTTAGAAGTCAAAAAACATATTTGGAACGCTTTGGGAAAATTGTTAGTTATGTATGTTCACAAAATAAATTAAGAATAGAAAATTTATCCTATATAACAAAAATACATCATACAATGGACACCCAACATTCGACAGAAAAAACACAAGAAATAAGTTCCGGGATAAACAATTGTAATTTCATTACTAAGAAAAATCTTAAAAATAACAGAGCCGGACATATTTAAAAAAAATGGCTTTTTGGGTTAAATTTTGTTTAAAAATAACGCATATTATTGCATTTCTTCTCAAAATGTTGTACGTAAGTTATGCTAATGCGTTTGTTGGAAAATTCTAAAAACCAAGACATAATAAAAAATATTTTTTTTGCAATTTAATCACTTTTTAAAAGAATCGCGTGTTTTTGATAGATACTTTCTTTTCTAAATTAGTGTTAACAAGAATTGTATTGTAATAGTTACCTGTATTGTGTTTGTCCATATTTTTGCTAGGAGTAACTGTGCCTTCATTCACCTCTGCCATTTCTAGACCCTCAAGATGCCGCCTGAAATGAATGAACAAACCATATATTATTTTCGTATTTTAAGAAGTAAAAGATGTAACTAATCTTTGGTCAAAAGTCAAATTTTAATCGTGGCAAACTATTCTCTACTGAATATACTATCCTATAGTGAAATTAATGGTTAACCAAGTACCTAATATATACAGTATTGGCTTTTACTTACGGAGACTTCACAATCCCACAGAACAGAAAAAGATGAAAGAATCAGTTAATTCCGTCAAAGCTGTAAAACCTAGTTCATTCGAAAACATGCAGACTTTACATTTTCTAACCAAGCAAAAAATTAAGTGGGATATTGATAGTCTCACTGTTCCTTTTATACCGCTGAAACTAATACCAAAGTAGTCCAAATATACTCCCCGAAAAATTTAATTTAAACAAGCCCTTCATAACGTAACTACCGGATGGTTAGATACGCCACAAAAAATCGCTATTGATTCATGCGGCCAGTTACGATCGAGCGACTATCCGCAGGGAATACTTCTAGTCTCCCGTGTAATTTATAGTGCCATCCGAGGATGTACCCAAAGGAACATCCTCTCTTTGTTCGAATGTCAGCCTTGATATTATGTATTGTATGTATAAGATGTACTTGACACTAGGTAAGTAATAGCTACCTGAGAATTGCTGCTAGTAAACGTGTATTGTAATACAGAGGGGTACTAATTATAATTCAAATCCTTTTTTCAAAATTACGCATGCAAATCAGGAACTTTTATAAAACTGATATCACTATCCAACAAACTCGGCAAGATTTAAGCAAAGAATTATACAATTTTTACTTTCATCGTTACAGCCATTGGAAATCCACTGCTAAACATAGGCCTCCACAAGATAGGGGGGAATTTGCCCATAATTTCCGCGCTAGGCAAGCGTCTTGGCAACAGCCGGGTGCAACTTTCGCGACAGGGTTGCTGCTGCCCATTCCCACCCTGTGCATTTGAGCCTCACTGTTTCGGATGGATATACCGCCATCTGTCGGTTTTGGTACCTTAGTCGCCTCTTACGACACCTGGTACAGGGGGAGGTACTATTTTAGTCTGTCGATACCTCACGGCAGCTTTTTTTTATTTTATGTAAAACAATTCTAAAATAAAGTTTCTGCTTGAATATGATAAATTGATTCGACTACTACAAAACTGAATTTACTGCGTTAAATCAACTTTTTGCAAGGACCATCAAACAATGCAAGTTTCGTTGAAATATCTGAATACATATTTAAAATGTATAATAAGTATGAGGTTAATTACATTCAGTACATATCACATATAGTATCATCAGCTATGAATTATTTAACTAATAATAACAATGCAAATTATACGAATTATTTTCAAGCAGAAAGACCTCACTTGTTTCAAGTCGTTACCTTAATTAATGATGCTGTACTTGATGATTTATGACAAAATGGCAAAGATAAAAACCTGCTGAAAATAATAACAGCAATATTTTTTCATTATAATAAGTATTACTTGTTGGAATGTTTATAGTAATGATACAATGATCATAATTACATCATTTTATTGTTAACACTTCACCGCCTTCCTTAGATGTTGTTGTCATTTCATTTGAGATCCTTTTTTTTCAAATAAGATACGTATGATATGAGAATATTATTTGTATTGTATTTACCGAAAATACGTATCAGATCAGAGCTTATTGGAGAATTAACTCTGGTCTTTAAGTCTCTATAAGTTTACCTTTATGCTATTAAACCAAACGAAACTACTTATTGGTGGTTGTTTACCTGTAATAGTGATCTGGTAATATTTAATATCTTTAAACATCAGTGTTTCTGAAGCCAATTTCAAATCAATATCTTTTGTATTCTTTTTGTCCATTATCATTAAAAAAACATTTATCTTTTCTAGATTGGAACATATTCAATTTGATTGTGCTTGTCACTATGTAAAAGAATTAAGTGTGAATAAAATAGGTGTAATTGATGTATACTAACATACTTATTGTCTGCATTTGGAACTGAAAGGTAATATTTTTTATAAATGGCGGACCGTCGGAATCCTTGTAAATCTACCGTTGTCTTAATTAACAGAATGATGTCATTTGAATAGATAATATTTCAACAATATTCTAGAATACCTAATACAGAAACTAAGACACGAATATATTTATTATTATGTGAAGTGCATGCATAAGTATTTTTCACACAAGGGTAATTCCCTTAATTATATTAAAATTGTATAAATAAATGATATTTTATAACAGCATTGATAGCAACATAACAGTTTCATTGTAGTATTTGGCATACAGTCGCGACAACATTTTGTAACAATAATCTTATCCAAAGCCAAAAGTATTCAAAATTTAGCGATTCCTTTCAAACTTTCTATAATTACAACTTGTTATATTCATTGTGTGTTCGTACTTTGTGTGTAGTTCGGCGTAGGATGCCGGCTAAAACCGCACCTTATCACTGATAGCACTAAAGAACGTAAACACGGACCGAAGAAGGACGAGGCGCACTCGCGTCGCTGAGATAAACTGTATGGGAAACTCTAGCGAGGTAGAAGCGCGGGCTGGTCAGTGTTGTCAGCCGAGCGTTGGAAAATCCCTATTAATTTTCGGAGGTTGTGAAGATTATTATATATATTTATTATGTAGGTATTTCTTATATGTTTATTGTTTAAAATTGCGGACGTCTTTTGCTGATGGTAAATATTTTTAAAGTTTTTTTTTCAATATTTATTTCTTACTTGTCCCTAACCTGTCTCAGGTTTCAAGAGATTATTATATTTTCCGTGGTCATAATAAAAAAATAGGTAAGTTTTTGCTAAAAGGGTATAAACGTACGTTAGACTGCGTGATAAAGCCAATATTACAATGTACTGTAACTTAATTTTTTTGTATCAATATATAAATTACAGGTTTTACAATGATTGCCTAAAGTAAAACATTTAATTTGGACAGTAATAATAAAAAATCGCTATCTTACTGCTATCAAAATTATTTCTATTAATTTCACTTGCCCACACATAAAGATAAAAATGTTAGTCTAGCAACATTATTCTCAGCTTCACGCGCTGCAATCGACGGAGAATCCCGAACAGACGCCGAACGCACCCGACCGGTTGTATTGATGCCGGGAAAACGGTTTACGCGCCATTTTTCTTGGCGCCTAAGAGGGGTGAATTTGGCAAACGATACCCTAGGATGACCCTGTTTTCAAGCGGGCATTAACCAGTTGAGTGCACCTGGACGTTTACTTATAACCACTTAAAAAATCTAGGTTCTGAGCAGTGAAAACGTTATTTGCAAATTTGTTGTGTATCTATAAATATCTTTGGTATTTTATGCCAATCATATAACTTGATAACATATTAATTTTTGAAGATATAGCTTACCATATAAATAGCAAATACTCTTTTACTGACAATGTACCATATAAAACTGGCTAAAATCCGAATAAAATTTAAAGTTTTACAATACTAAGCCCTGGACTTACATTTGATAAATTGATTAAAACACCTGAAGGAATCATGTTTTGTCGAAGTCGTAAGGTATTTAGTAATGGAGGAAGATAAAGAAAGTAATATAATCGAACATTATTAATTTTAATCAATCAATCTCAAATATGAGACTTGATTATAGTCTTGATTTCTAGATTGGTTTGAAAATAGAGCGAGTCTAAAGTAAGTTGAAATATATTTTAAATTACAGGTTTTGGAAAAAAGAAAACATCCTGCCATATACCTACCTAACAATATCATGTAACATTTACGGGTAATTTCAATACGTATTGCTTGCCAGTACAAATACGTACCAAGAATAATAATATTCTTCGTACATATTTGTAACCCAACAAACAACCTGTACTTAACTTTATTATAGATAAATCTAATATTAACACGCCGCATTTGGGTAACTACTTATTTAATGATTTAAGATTGGTTCTGGTGTTGATATTTTTTACCGTTAGCATTTTTAATTAATTAAAAGTCTATTTGTCTGTCTTGAAGGCCTGTGAAGGAATTTAAGTGTACCTTAAGTTTCCGTTTAGCACGAACCGCACGCACTTCTTTCGATAATATTGTGCGGATAATGTTCGGCACCGAACACTTCTATTTTAGGATTCAATATTGTCTAAACTTATATGTAACGCAGATATTTATGGGTGTGTTCTTCTTTAAAGCTAGCTATTTATATGTCTGCTTTATATTTAATATATTTGACATGTAAAACTGCAGTTAAGATCTAGTAGAAAATTATAAATTTAATGCTTTATAGCACGAAGAGGATGGTCCCCAAGCCACTATACTATGGAGATTCATATCATCAAAATACCTTAACAAATATTGCAAATTTCTTGCTTTTTAATTCGTTCTTTAAGTATTTCGTGACAAAATTCATTAGATTTAGTTTTATATTTCTGAGCACGAATATCATCTTTTTTAGCTTGTCTCGATTATATTTTATTTTTATAAAAGCCGAAAAGTTGAGAATTTTAAAAATTCAATGGGGTTAAAACATGTTAAGTCATTCACTATATTAATTGAGACAAGACTAAACATTTAAACAATTTATTATAAAATAATTTACGGCTTTTTGTTTATTTGTCATTTTAAACGTACTTAAATAAATAATAATAAAATTTAAAAAGACACGTACAACGTGTGTTTTACAGTATTTTAATTTTATCTTACTTTAGTATGTACAGTCATGGGTTGAGAATTGTACAGTAAAGTTGTTTCATAGTATAAAAAGGGGGTTGAGTCCGTATCTAAGATGACGTATACGGGGCGATGACAGCTGGGGCTGACAGTATGGGCGGCGGGCGGCGGGCGGCAGGCAGCGGGCGCGACGGCGCGGGCGCCGTCTGGCGTCCGGCGTCCGGCGTCAGGCTCTGACACGGCAGTGCGACTTAGCCTTCCGCGGGCGCCGCTGCCTCCTCTTTCTTAACGCCCCAACCATCGCACATTTTCCGGAGGAAAGCTGTCAAATGAGGAAACCCTCATGAAAATCAAAACTTCCACTATTTGCATTGATTAATAGCCGAGTAGTTAGAAGTACATAGAGTAAAGAAAATAGTTTATTGTAAAGAATATGAAAAAAGATACAAAATAAGCAGCAGAAGTAGACACCAATAAAAAGCTCCAGTGGAAAGCAGGAAGAGTTTTGCAATAGCGATATCCTTGTATTTCACTTACGATCTTATAACTAAAGATATGACGAGATGAGTTCTTCTACGCCATCACCTTCTTCAGGAATGCTGCAATGGTATAAAGGGTAAGAACAGGGGAATACATGCAATTCACAGTTTGACTTTCATGCTTCATATTTTAGACTATGGGAGGCAATAACGAAAGGTTTTCGCGTTCCATTCAGAATTTGGGAACTGAAAACTAAAGGGGTCTATTTATTTATATCCAAAAAAACATGCAACATTTCATCAGTGACATCTAATAACTTCATTATATTTATATGTTATTATAATTTATCTATAAAAACGATGCATCAAATTCATATCTACTAAATATTCTAAGTAGTAAGGTACTTTTATATTTTAAGATGTAGTACTGGTATATAGGTTTTAATATGCCGTCATAATTCGTTTTTGTAATCATACTCACGTGCATAGGGGATCATGCCATCATCATCTTCAGTGTCCATACAGTCCTTTACGACTTCGTCGACTTCTTTGTCGTCCAGCTTCTCACCTGTTTATTAAAAAGGGGCTCAGTTAAGTTAAGCCCGTTTAAACCAATCTATTTGCAAAATATATTTAAAACATTTTAAAGTATTGACTAAGCTAGTTAGATATATATGGTACTTCTATTCTACCGATAGAGAAACTTTGTTATTAGAACCTAGATAGGTTCCTGTTTGAGGAGTGCAGTATCTTAAATCCAGAGAGGATTTATTACAATCAATGGTATATAATCTTTCAAGATAAATCAGCTTGAATATATGTAATTAACAAAATCAAACTGAGCGGACGTTGGAAAAAAGAACTAATTCCAAAATTAGCATTATTTTGTGTACGTGTAAGCATTGTTGTTGTTTTATATGTATGAGCAAATTTTTTCATAACCTAGAAAACAAGAAAACACCAAGAATTCATTAAGGTCACGTGACAAATTAACATTTCATAGCTAACCAAGACTGAAATTGTTCTTGCATATTTTGCATAATCTACTACTAAAACTTCCCAAGGTAAATTTAAAAGACAAAGACAGTAGAGAAGAGACACGAACCAAACACATAATAAATTGCTTAATGGATACACTATTAAGCAATTTATTATCTGTTTAAAAATTATAATTAACATCTGATTATTTAATTATGCAACTGCTCCTGTCAAACATTATAAATTTTAAGAATGAGAATAGTCAAAGAAATATTTCTCATAGATGACCACAGTAACAGGCTAGGTATTTAAGCTCTAATAACACTTCATAAGACAAAGTTTCTATTTCAACCAGAAGTAGGCTCCGGTCTGACAATCTTCGTCACTGGGGTCTACGTCCTGTATTTGTTTGGTTGATTTTCTTTATATTTTAGGTCAGATACTGACCCAAAGCCAGGAGGGTGTGTGTAAGCTCAGCGCCGAGCATAAGACCGTTCTCGTTCTTGTCGTACAGCTTCAGACATTCCAAGAAGTCCTCGTAGCAGCCCTGGTCTTTGTCTTTCTTTGCTTGGCTGTAGATGGGAAGGAACTCTTCAACCTGGAAGAATTATTATTAGAAATTAGTCTATAAACATTATTTTTGGATATTTTTTAACATTGGATAATACTTGTCTGGGAAATGATGTAGATCCAAAGAAATATTTAGCGATTTCAATAAAATTACGTTTTTGACGGCCTTAAAATACGGTTTTTATTACTTTAGCATCGATGTTTCACAAAAATAAATTTCTTTGGTGTTTGGTTTACGGAATCGGATTTGAAAGGTATCTAGAGATACGGAAAATCGGAATCAGTTAGAAAAACCTTATAATTTCTATAATATGTGGGTTCTCATATTTGCTGTGGCAATTCATATACAATATACTATTTATTATATTTAATTCAATCAACATTTTTCCCCCTATATATATATATAAAATCATTACTTAGAGTAAGTATTTTACAACAACTATTACTAATCCCACTATAGCGCAAGGATATACTATTTTCTGTCTTTACAAACCGCTAAAACAAAATTTAAGAAGAAAATCATCAGATAGCTCGAAAGGGTCCTTACGGTGAGCTGCTTCTCGCCCTTCTTCTTGGTTCCACCAAGCTTCTCGATGGTGGCCATTGTGGGGTTGGAGTTGAGCGCCCTCAGGACGTCACCAAGGTTGAAGGCATCGATTTTGCCGGAGCCATCGAAGTCGTAGATGGAGAAGGCGAAGGATGCCCCTAATAAAATATTTTTATAACGTTACTTAAATTTATCATATTAAGACAAAAAAACAAGCGTATCGATTTACCGATATCCCGATCCTACTTTAACTATTTATGGAGCTTATAGCGTATATTTGAAACATTTTATCTTTAATTGAAAAAACCCGAAAATTCATATATTTATTTTGTATCATGTAACGGAGCAAACGTGAACAGTATTAAGAAAATCGACAGTACTATCAATTATCTTTTGCCGACAATGCCTGATTAATGGGTGTTGACTAAAACTCACGTAAACGTTAAATATGTTTTTATCTCACTAATATATCGACACGAAATTAAGAATCTATTTGATTGTATACTGCAAAGCATTCTATTTTGATACAGCTATATTTATTTTTCCCAATTATAATGGTATAGAATTTTCTTGAAATTCTTAAACAATCGTTACGATACATTCTATGCCCAAAAACGTCCTTTTTAAATATTATTTGAATTCTAGTTCTTGATGTTCTAAAATATCTTTAACTCAATTTAAATATTCCTCATTTATAATCCAATAACAAATAAAATCAATAACATTATAAGCTAGTCCATTGTCATTGATACTCAATACTATTAACCGCATAATGTGTCTCTTGTTAAGTCTTTTTTTATTTGAGAAAACAAAACAATTCTTTAAAAGTTCCCTAAAGTTCCAGAAATCCAACCGCTATGCCCAGGTAACGCGTAGGCGGGCCGTGGGCGGACATTCTTCGCCCAGAATAATACTTTCCTCCATCAGTTTCGATATATTCACTCCGACTTGTGACTCACATTCTAATTATATCCCGATTGTAACTCTGCCCTAATTTTAACTAGGTGCTGCCTGTACCGATTTTCTGTTGCGCATTTTAGTCAAAACGACGTGAAATAGAATTTTGCCTTCGTTTATTTCTCTTATAATAAAACGCAGCTGTAATAAAACGACACCAAGCTAAAAAAAGTTAAAGTGGCACAAACCAAAATATAAAATTGTTAATTAGAGCGAAAAACATGTTTTTATAAAGTAAAGTCTCATATTATTACAACAGCTGACTGCGATGCTGATCGTAGATGACCTTGATAATGACAGCTGATTTATCATATAAACAACCCTTGCATCCTGGACGACGCCAATATTTGGTTTTCAGATCAAATCATGTTCAAATATACGCGTATAGCAGCGTCAGTTCTCACGCCAAAAAATGCTTGATCGGCTGCAGTGAAATCTGAGCGGAGTTTCTCTGTTTGGGCGGGCAGCGAAGCGGATCACGTGATCTGAGTTTAAATTTGGAACGCAGCGCACGCGCAACGTGCCCCTGCCACTGGCGCCGCCGCCGGCTTCTCTTAGCAACGCGCGCCTTTTATGAGAATTGATGCTAAACTTAGATTCGATGATGTACAAACGTATTTTATTATTTTATGTAATAGTTTGAAAACCCCCGATGTGGTAATGTGAAATCATTTTATTAAGTTATTATTATTCGTTAAAATATTTTTAGACAATTAAGTATTATAGTAAAATATGAGTGAATGTCTGGGAAAATTAAAAATGTTAAAACTAGTGTTATATTTAATGTTTCTTCTTCTAAATATCATAAAGAAGTTATAAATACTTACTTTCGATGTCGTTCTTGCTGAGGTCGCTCTGAAAATTACCAAAAAATATAACGTTACTTTTATGTTTAACAGCATGTCATGCAGTGTGTTGGTATGATTTGGTGTTTGCCGATGCATCCCGACACTTCAGGTGCTTGTGTGATATCAACGAAGGTATACGATACCATGTTTTTCACTGTTTAGGCACAACACTATTCGGTTATGGTGTTCAGGGGTCCGACTTGCTCGCGATGCGTCCGGTCTGCGGAATCGTTTCACGAGGTACGTATATTACCACTTGAAGAGCTAACAGTCCATAACTTCACTGTACACCTTTTCACAATTTCACTGCCGTCATAGATGACTCACCATTTTGTGTGGTGGTGGTTGGTTCCCTCCCGGTCTTCACTGGCAGACGTTCAGACAAGAAGTGGGGCTCGGTAACTTTTCGCGGGACTGTTTTAACTGGCTTAGATGGCGCACCCGTCTGGATATTTGAGATTTAGCCCAGGAATCCGCAACCGTTCTATTTTCGGCGAAGTTAGTCTCGCTTTACGTTGTCTTCGAACACGTTTGAGCTACGTATGAGTGAGCAAGATGAAAATAATTTCTCATTTCCCTCGCCCTCGCGCTGACTCCGATTCCAATGGTATATCTACATTTACGCTAAACTATTTTGATCGATCTTTGTGATATAGGTGTATAAGCCAACTCGGAAACCAATGTGTCTATTGAGATTTTAATTGACGTATGAAGGTCTGCCATGATTAACATCACATGATGATTACGTAGGTAATATTCACATTCAATGTAGTTTTGATAAATGCATTAAGTGCAAAGTCCAGGAAAAACGACAATTAACTTTTTTTAAGCTTTATTGAATATAAAACTGCATCATGTTTTTTCGCTATTATCAATGTACATCAGTTAAAATTTAAAAATCTTGACAAATTAATATCCTTCGTGTTGTTGGGAGTTTACATCAAGAGTATAATTTTTCCAACGTGCTGAGCTGACCAAAACTTCGCTGACAGTGTTAAACTTCCAAACAAAGTTTGAAGTACGCTGACAAGAGTTCTGTTGATGCTGATCTAAAAGGCTAGCAGTGCAGCGTCGAGCATCTGGAGATAGCGGATACAACCCACGTACACCACTCATGCGGGCGTCCTGTAATATTTTAGACAGAATGAAAACATTGCCAACCGCTAAGTCCTTGCAATTATTAACACTGTTTATAGTACATGAAAGGAAGAAATAGTATTAATAAATCACAAAACAATACTGAAATTTAAGACGGCTCTCACGATCTTTAGGCTAAAAATATACAACACAAAGACGTAGATATTCAATAACATTTAAATAACTCGTTCATTGAGATAGTTAATTCAAAGTTTTTATTAACCTTGCGTTTTCTAGATGTCTTACGTCGCCACAAACCCCGAAAGCAGGTTAGCAGTCTTGCACCCTGGTTACGACATCGCTGCGCCAGACTGCTTTTACGAGAAATAGCCGAGACGGCTGATATGGCAGTTAATTCTGTACTCTTTTTCTGTAATTGGCGCAATAAAGAAATAAAAAATAATTTAATTCATAATATTTGGGGTTACAAGACAGGATCTTACTTTGCTTGTCGGTGTATTTTCACCGGATGAATACAAATGCATCAATTCAACTTCTTGCATTGTCATACTCTTTGGGTCTTGAAGAATAGGATCCCCATCATCTTCGGAACATTGATCATAGTCACCTAGAAAACTAAAGTTATCAGTTGAGGCTGTGTTTAAAGAAAATATACTATGAACATTGGACATACTCTTAGCGAGCTTTCACAGTATTTAAACCTAAAAGGAGGCACTACATAAAATAATATGTACAAAACATCTTACTGTAGTTATCTGTGAAATATGATATATGATATTTTTGGTTTTGACACCTCAACAAACAAACAATGTTACTTACGGTTCATAGTTATATATGCGTTTTCATAAAGTCCAACGTCTTTCATTTGAACATGTCCATTAAACTCATCTGTTATCTAAAAAAAATAGATGATTGTAGTCTATTTGATTTTTATAGCTCATTCCAGGTTAAATTTTTTGTCACTGACCTCCACTGCATTTAAAATGTCATCAACGTGCTTATCTTGGACCACCACTTCGTTATCGATGCAGAAACCCAAATCTCCTATGACATTATCCAATTCTTCAGTACATGCATCTGCTAGTAAGGAATATCCAGAATCATCACCACTAGATGTATCGTTTTTTGGAACTTTTTCGATATCCACCAGTTCCGTGGTGTATGCTGCATGAAATTCATTAACGTAGAAATTTAACATATTTTTCATAGTTTCAACCACTACATCATTAGGTTTAGCATTTGTTTCGGTTACTCCAGCGTCATCATATTCCATTACGTGCTCTACTTCGCTCATATCGAACAGTTGGTTGATGCACATCGATGATGATGTAGTTATGTCTTCGTAACGCTAAAATAGATAGTCTCATTTCAACAAAACAGTATCATTTCAACACCAAAATAAATTTATAAAACTGTGTTTATTTATAACTAGCAGCGATCCGCAGCTTCACCCGCGTATTTCCCGTTGCCATAAGAATACAGTGCTTTTGTAAATTGGCTTTGTAATGAAGGTTTCTTTAAAACGCACAGTAGATTTTAATACGTACAGACAAAAGAATAAGTTTATCTAAAATTGTTCTGTCTATAATTATTTTTTTTAATATATCTACAAACAAAATAGATGTAATCTTTCCTCTTTATAATATTTATAGCAGTGTTGATTTACCAATTTACAGTCCACGTCGCCTTGGCCTATGAGTACAGAACGTTCAAGAATTTTTATGGTATCATCTGTAATCAAGCAAAATTTTAAGTAGTAGCGGTTTTAATTATTTATATCACAAATTATTGTCATATATTTCGTACAACCAATGAATATTGTTTTTCACTGTACGTAAAATATCTTTTAAATTATTATTAACATCAAACAAGCATCCAGTCCTATTTTTAAAGGCAAACAGCAATTATCGAAATATATATAATCAATATTTTTAAAAAATTGGCATCACATCCTGAAAAAGTATTGATACAAATATTAAAGGCCTGGCCGAAAGTAGATGCGTATGTTGTACGGCTATCAATATCTTCAATATTGTTGATGCAACTACCACCTTCACCGAAAACTGTTCTTACATAATCCGTTTGTTTATTTTGTTATCACACTCGTAGAAATAGGACATAGCTTCAGAAAAATAAACAAGCAAGACATTTACCTGTTACTTTTTGAGGTGTGGAAGTAACCATGTTATTTACAATATCACTCGTACTATTATGTTTTAAGTCGGTAAGTTCATTTTCACCAACAGAAAACGAAATGTTTTCTTCGGACACGTCCCTTAATTTCCCACTACTCATATTCCTTAACATTTCTAAGTAATTGAATGCTTGACCTAAAATTAAAAACAAAAATAGAACATTATGTATTAATATTAAATATAAAAAGTATACTTGGAAAACATATTAAAAATTATTTTCTTATTGTACAAAAATTGTGAAGTACCGGCAGAACAGATTGGTACGTCACTTTGTACCAGATGTTTCGTAAAAGACGTCTAAGATACCGGAACTGATAGATGGCCATCCGAAATAGTGTAGCTCAAATGCACAGAACGGGAACTGGCAGCAGCATCTTGGTCGCGAAGCAACGAACTGGATTTTCCACCACTCCTGCCCAGCGCAGCAATTATAGGCAAAATTCTCTCTACGGCGCAGATGGTAGTGATCCTATCTTGTGCGCCAGGGGTCGTGGGTTAGGTTCCCACCCAGAGCAAATACTTATATGATGATATTTGTGTTTATTCTGTCTGGGTGTTAAATATATGTATTGAAGTAGTATATTTGTTTCCTCTGTCGTCTGGCGTTCGTAACACAAGTGATTTAAGCGACTTATCACGGAGTCAGGTTTTGAAAACATTTAGCAGAAACGGTGAAAGAGATTTGTTTTTTATAGTTTGTTAATATAGATTGGCATATAAGGTTATTTCTTGGAAACGTTAGGAACGTATTTTTGCGATCATCGAATTTCTGGACATATATGGAATTGTCTAATTATCTGCAGAATCACTGACCTAGTTTTATCTTTCACGAATCTGCAATACACAAGTGCAATGAGACATTCCCAAAAGATGACAATGATCGTCCGAAAGTAGACATCGTGTCCGCAAAATTAATCTTACTTAAAAAAGCACTTTGCTTAACTTAAAGCGTACATCACCCGTAAAGATGCCACCTCAATAGGTTTCAACATTTCTACAGAATCATGAAACTCACAGATTAAGTCTATGAAAACTGGACTCCACGAAGTCACGTGTAATATGAAAAGTGAACGCAATTACGTAGCAGTTGCGTTTAAATTTGTATACTTTTCAAAACAAAATGGGTACTTAGTATATAACTATTGTGTATATAAGTACAAAGAGTATAGAAACAGAAAAAGCTACCTGATTCATAAGCAGCATTCGCAATTACGTCAGCTTCATCCAACACTTGGTTAACTATATGGACGGCCCACAAGACAACCAAGAGAGATGAATCACCCTCATCTAAACATAACGAAAACAATTTATCAAACAGCTGACCTTCGCCCACACTTAGAAATAACTAAAAATATATTATATCTAAAAACATAAATAGGTATAGCACAGGAATGCAAAATCACACCTTCCTTGTTCGCCATGGTTGCAGACTTTTTGCAATTCAAATCTAAAGTAAGAGCGTTGTTTTCTTTTTCTTTTATCAGTATTATTTTGTAACGGCCAGTTATATTATTTATATTTTACTGTAAGCAGGTTTTATTAAATATTCTATTGTCATTTCATAGTTTATTATGCAAGGTGTATACAAAAGTAACCAAAGCAACAAGGATACTGTAAAGTAACACGCCCTAAAAGCATTGTAGTAAACTAGATAAAAACTGCTTGAGTTGTAAACCGGGATAACTAAAATAAGTTTAAGATACTTGGGATACCAATGGGATGCATACAATACAAGGAGCCTACTGACTTTATATTATGTTAAATTAAAATTCATATCTAGAGTTTTAAACTTCAGACGTTCTTCTTCTGTATGAATGTAGGTTTTTTAAAATACTTAATGGATATACAGTATCTATTCTGATCTGACTCAGATTTTATCCACATTGTTATTGGTTATATTTTTTCTCGCAATATATTTCCTACATACGTGAAGGTATGTATAAACCATGCTCTTTCATCAACATGTTAAAAACATATTTTTATGGTACAGACTTTATAATCCATTTTACATGAGCTTTTAGAATAACGGATTTATATTGACAAACCGCTGGTACAACTTCATTCATTTGTATAGATATTTCCCAGAGATCTGTACATACCAAAATTGTAATGGCTATTTATTATTATAGTCTTTCATAATTTCATGTATTTCATCAAATTTCTTTAAAATAATTACTTCATATAAATAATAGAACTGCGATTTGATCTTTATGATTAAGTTAATTAAAACTAAATACACCTACAATAGGTGGTTGTTATTTACAATGTCAATAAAAGTGACACTGTCGTCGTCACAACGCAGTAGAAATAATCTACAAAGTGGTAAATGTTTAGTGCGGCCGCTCCCCGGTATTCTATTCTATTTATACGCCACCGGCGCTAAGTGAACACTGATATCAACCAATTTGTTAATTCAACACAATAAGTTGGGCTAATAAACGTTGATTTAGACGAACATCAGCGTAATCGACGTTTATTAAAATCGGTAAATGTTTAATTTTAGCATATCAATACCGAAATGCAATCTTGTTTAAAATTTTAATTTAGACCAGTGACTAGTATCGCTTCGCTACGGATAATGTTCTCATTTAGCATGATTTTTTCGATATATTTTCAACAATGTGATGACGATGAGGAATAAAATACATAAGCCTACCTTATTTTTTACTTCTTCTATTGATTATAACTTTAACGAAATCCAGCAGTTATTTTATGGTGTATCGCATACACAGGAGGAAGCGGGTCTGGTGTATAATGTAGCACTACTAATGAGAACTGTTTTAATAAAAACTATGTACCTTTAAAAGACGATTTAAGAACCAATTCTAGATGACCTTAAATCAGTATCACATCTACTATAGATATCAATATTTTGTTTATTTGACACTCTTGAATTAAGACTTTTTTAATTAGGTATTTAAGTAACTCCAGTTTCAATTGATAAATGCGACGCAGAAATAATTATATACCTAATAAAAGATAAATATATAAAAATAAATCTGAATAATTAATGCTACTACAGGCATACATAACATTAAAAATTACCTCATTATTTATACATCTAAAATAGAAATTAAATGATTGAGTTCATATTTCAGATCATCGCTTTCGTCTTAACGACCGCGTTTGCTTAAGATACGCCGCAACGGAGAGGAAAATATTGTAGGCACATGTTGTGTCACTGCCCTCATCACAGGAGCTTTCAGAAAATCTAACAACGTTTAAATTTTTTTGCGATTAATATCTTACATGATAAAATAGTACATTTTTTGTGTAATTTTAACGGGTTTTTTTAAATTATATACGACCTAGTTTTCTAGATCTTTACCCAACAATCTTTAGTTACCATCACAACGAGAGGCTGCGCGCACAGATCGATGGATTGAAAACTTCCAGGGGTGTCACTTTTGTTTATCTTTTGTTATATAACGGCTATTCAAATTCACCTTAGACTATATTTTAATTTGGTACTACAACGGTACTGTTAAACACTCGTATATGAATAAATTTCAATAATGTTTGTATCCGAATCATGCTACAGCAAAACTTAGAACTCACCACCTGTGTACGTGTATATTATACACTGATACGTTTTTACTATTTTAATCATCTATATGAAATAAAACATTCATACCATACTGTTGATGGAAACTTTTTGCATTATATGTTCAATTTGATCATCGTTACATTTAGGAATACACACCGATATTGATTTAACAGTTACCTGAAATAATATTACGCAGCATTTGGAAATTACGAGTTTAAAACTCTTGTTTAAATTGTTAACCAGTATAATATTCAGCTTAATAGCTGATAACAAGGCGTTGATTACTCTATTTACCCAGAGAAACTAACGCAAATTGTTAACAATTACTCTCGGGAAGAGGCTACATAAATAAATAAGTAGATTAGAGCAACCCAAATGCTGTCACCCCTATGTGCCTGTATGAGGGAACTGCGCAGAGCGTCACTCTACTCCGGGCTTTCCTCCAGTAAATGCGCGCGCCCCTGCCTCCGCAGCCACTCGATTCACTACCCCTGCTAAATGTAATCAGTTCTTGTCAACCTTTTATAATGTGACCTCTTTTTCGGCATAACTTTGGTATGTACAATTTAGATGTGTAGTATGTAGCTTGTGTCGTGATATGGCGGTGATTTACGTGGTGTTAAACAAGCGACCTTTTTTATTTAGCACAATGATAGATGTATATAACAGTAGCGAATGTCTATTTAAACACTCTTGAAATTAAAAGTATCAAATTTAATTGCTTGATATGGATATCATCTTTAAAGATAATGATACACCTATAAAATAATAAAATCGATTTTAGCCATCAATCCGTGTATAATGAAAGAACTATCAGACGAAGACCCAAGCACCGAAGATGTGGTGCCCATCCCCGTTCAGATATTCTTGTGGCGGCAAACAACTCCGTTCGTGCGCCCCAGACTTGGAAGAGTCCACGATGACGACTGCATGGTTAGTGTTTCTGTAATATTATATACAATGATGATACTGTTACTACACACAATAGGTATAAAATCGCTCACGAATATTAAACATTTTAACAGATTATCTACGTTTACATATAATAATTAAGAAATGAAACCTATTTATAATAAAAAATCTTCAAAAAGATCTGTATGTACCGGAGGAAAGTATTGAATATTTGATATCGGTGATATCTTTAATGTCTGTATATATATGTACTGTATATATGTGTCTGTCTGCTGCCTGGTGATATTTTTAATACTGGGCGTACATATTTTAAAACTGCAAAATATTTTAAATTATTTTTGTGTCAGGTACTCCTAATAACATTAAAATTTCTGCGAGAAACGAATAATTTATGTAGGACTCTGGAAAGAACAAGAATGTGTAAAATGCTTTAGTGTCCATTGTTTTACTTTAAAAAAAATTGAACACACAATTTTTTTTAAAGGCACAAATGTCATTATTATTTGATTGGACTCACACACCTACTGTTAAACTTTGTTATTTAATCATAATTATCAATAAAACTAGTTTAATTGTTTTGTTGTTTGATAAGGTGCATGATTCATTTGGATCGTGGTCTTTTCATGTCATTGGTCGTGATTTTTTAACACAATCTTTATTTCTGTCCAATCAATATCTCCCGTATGGTCTAGTGGCTAGGATACCTGGCTTTCACCCAGGAGGCTCGGGTTCGATTCCCGGTACGGGAAATATTTTTTTTTATAAATTATAACAGTTTTTA
Organism: Heortia vitessoides; assembly: GCA_020976665.1. Taxonomy (NCBI): domain Eukaryota; kingdom Metazoa; phylum Arthropoda; class Insecta; order Lepidoptera; family Crambidae; genus Heortia; species Heortia vitessoides. The sequence continues at coordinate 8,738,740 of JACJUM010001610.1, read as the reverse complement.
ATGTGTTGGTCACAGTTCTGTCAGCGAGCGCCCGGTCACCATGTGAGTAATATTTATAAAGGACCAATTTTTATTTATAATAGTTACCTGACTACACACGGAAAAAGTATTAAAAGAAAAAGATCTTTTACTTAATTATAATTTGTTTCAATCACTTTGATTTTTAGAGCATGAAATTCAATATAGTCCTGCACAGATTTCGAGAACCAATTAATACCTATGCTTTTTGCAATATTATTTATTATTATTAGACTTAGGCATTAGAAAATTATTAAAAATATAGGCGATACACAAACGCCAGTAATTTTATGCATGTCTTTTATTATTGCTTATATAAGAATTTTTATGTAGTATAGCTATCCACTGCTCTGCTATATTACCTACAACAGAAGTCAATACAAGAAAAAAAAATTCGTTAAAATTCACGAGTTCTAAAATACCATAAATTATCAATATTTGCCTTACCTCTATTTTATATTTAAAAATTAAAACTGAAAATAAAAATACCTATCAATATTTAATTATAGGTTACAAATAAGTATGTACACTAAAAATGATATACTCTGATAAAAAAAGTGTTGATCCTGCTATAAAGCAGATACAAGGCTACACATTAATCTAGATAGCAATTTAAAATTTTCACACCCATTTTTAGACACTTTTGGCTAAGCTGATATGTGGCCGTACAAGATGCAATAATTAAGAGTACTACTGGTTATATTTAATTAAGAATAAAATTTTGTACTGATGCTGAAATAGTTCATCTACATTTGAAGAGATCGATGAGTAAAACAAATATTAAGAAGTGTAGTTTATGCATTTCTGAACATCTTTCTAACGTAAACAAAGCTCAGCTGTTTCAGCTGTCAATTTGTTAAAGCCAAATATTTTTTTAATAAAATCAAATCCTATAAGAGCCTAATTAATATAAAAAAAATATTGAAAAAAGAATTATTAATGTATTACATATGTGTTTGAATATATTTATGACTTGTGATTGATCTACTTTTATGCTTTTACAGGAAATAAAGAAAGCTGCTAAGGTAAGAACATAACGAATATATTGTCTTACAACATTTTCAAAGAAAAGGATCCTTAATTTAAATTGCTGTCAAAATTTTAAATAATTTTATTTTCTCTCTCCACACCACTATTCTAATAAATAAATTATTGTCGTTATTTCTGAAAATGTACTATTGATAATATTTATTACAGTCATTTGAAAAAGCTTTGGTTCAGAATCTTCGATTGGGCCTTTCCATTAGCTCGTCAGAGTCTGAGGCTATTGAAGCAATTCCAAGATGGAGGTTCATACAGTCAGCTTTTCCTCATGTGATGCATTCCCTTGCTGCACTTCTTCACAATCGGTAAGATATGAAATATTATTACTAAACATTGTTATTTTAGATGAATCAACTCCCCCAGAAAGATTTAGGCTACATTTTCCTTTGCTATATATACATATCAATGGAACAAGCAATAACTTAAATTACAAGCTTTAAAAAATACAAAAATTCTGTGTAATATTATATTGAATTATGTATAATTAAAACCATTGCCTTCTTATAAAATAATCCTTGTACTATTACAGAGTAAAAGACAACATGCAGTCTTTGGGCAATGTAGAGACAACTTTACTTTACACACTACACTGGATCCTCCTTGATGCATCTGATGAATGCGCTGACAATGACTATGAGAATGGAATATACCATTCCAACCCATTTCATTATTTATTCTCCATACCTTCTATAACGGTTTGTTTAATTACTATTAAGATATATTTCAGTTTTTTTTATTTCTGCGCCGGCGTTGTGCTAAATAGAAACTAACATCCCGGCATGCAAATAGATTTGCATATTTTGTTAAAGTATACCAATAGTTGCTTTAAAGTCTATCAAATTTAATTAATACAGAGGTAACATTATTATTGTCTTTGAATAGAATATTTTAATTATAAGTTTAGAGTAAGATTAGTTATTTATTATGGACTAAAGATTTTATATATTGTCACATAAGTTCTAACATCGCATATGTCAAAGTTGGCAACTTAATAGTTAATCCCAATGTTTACACGATATTACATTTCTAACGCCACAGTAAATGTTTAATACCGTGTATTGTTTAAACGAAATCTATTTTGCACCAACTAAATACACAAGCAATTAGTTTTAAAATGATTTTATGAAATGTGAACAATGTTTTTTTCCCACTTGTTACTTAGTGTCAACATTTTGACTTACGCGGTGTTAGAACTTAAACGACGATATGTACTTTCAGCTCTTTGTGTTCCTGTTTGCTCCAATATCTCAACATTTAAAAGAATCAGACTTTACAAACAACTATCGTCTGGAAAATGGTTTGAAGATGTGGCAAGCTATGTGGGAGTTCAGACATCCTGATGCACCATGCTTCACCACACTAGTAAAGCCGAAGCCTAAACCTCTCGGAGGAAAGTTCTCAAAACGATCTCAACATGGTGATATATTTCTAGGCCGTGAGTATCATGTATCTATAATTGAATATTTAAGTTGACATTTAATAGGTTGCATTTAAACAAAAAAATTGTGCAAGTTTGTTCAGTTATATGTACTTAGTTTTTTTATTTCCATAATTTAAGAAAAGGTACAGAACATTAACTTTGGTTTAATATGCACAAAATTGTTGGTCAAATATTGTACATGAGTCTTGTAGTCTCAATAACACTTAGATTTATATCCACTCTAGATCTATGAATCTACTCATTTATGAATCATTTTCATTCAAACATCTGACTATGAATGTTCATCTCAATACTGTTTTGTCTGTTACCAGACTCATGTTAACTTGCCTAAAGCACTCTGGTTACCGATATCAGACAAAAAATTAAACACAAATATCGTATTTAAATATATATTTTAACACCCCGACACGAAAAAAAAACAAAGCCGAATATTCATATTTGTCCAGGGTTGTTGATGGATCGTCCCTAGGTTCTTAGGACAGGCACATTTATGAATGAACCATCGGCCCCTTCAAGTTAACTTGATAGACTGTTGAAATCTATGCCTAATAATTTATAATATTTATTTCTAGGTAAATTTTCTAAGGAAGATCCAGTTAATGGAAGCCCTCCAAGCCAAAACGTGTCAGTATCGCAGTCTGAAGTAACCTCCAAGCAGACCAGCACTGAAGAAGAGCCCTGGCTCTCATCACCTAAAGATACAATCTTTCCTGAGACTATACCAGAAGAAAGCTCTAGCACTGAGGAAGAGCATGTTGTAAGTTTATATTATACGTTTTAAACCTTGATATACTAGTTAAAATTATTTTTTTTTACAGCTGAAGTTGAATTAAGACGAAAGTATCTTCCTTATAAATTATGTGGACAGTATATTCACGAGTAAAAATATTGCATCGTCAAAACACTTTAAGAGATCTAAGTATTTTGACAATAAATATGTTTATTCATATTACATATATTTTATTTTAAAATTATATAAGTTATTATATATTTGTCTAGAGTAGAATTATATGAACCCAGAATCCAAAACTTACGGGTTTAACAGATTGACAGTTTTAAGTTAAAACAATTTTAATCTAGGAGTGCGATATCTATGGGTGACGTAAAAGTTTATCTACAATAAAATAGCTTGAGTAACTAAATGGAGCACATTTATATTTTTTAATTGTTATTCTATTTTTATATCACTTATCTTTTTTTAGTTTATTTATCGCCTGCCATCAGAACAGAATTTCGGAGGAACCATGAAGGAGTCCGCATACACAGTTTACTCGGCCGATCCTAGTATCTTCCAGCTTCGTAAAACAGATGCTACCAAGCAAGCTCTGCCTGGCATAAAACCATTGCCACCAGTTATGAAAATGAGGTATCTACTATCTAGCTAAACAACAAAGAACTAATCCACGAATACTATTAGCATTTCTTTTAAACTGCTAAATTGCCTTGTACGGACTTGTATCTAAACTCGAAACTTAAAATTATTTTTACGTATACCTTTCACATGCACTTTTAAATCGTTAAGGTATAATACACTATTTTTAAGAATTGATAACAAGCTTACAAATTAAATCCGTCGACCACGATGACCTCTAGGACATAAGAATCATTTGAACAAATTGGTAATTGAGTAACCTATTGTATACTAGATTGCCGGCACCAGTAATGTCTTAAAACCAGTTTTAATGCAGGTTTAATACGCGATCCAAAATAATGCTATATTATTTCAAGTTTGTTAAATTAATTTTAGCTCATCAGATAAAGAATCTTTATCAGATAGCGGTGGTGGTGGACCAGGGCAAAAGGATACCCCAACGTCAACAGACAAAGCACCTCTTAAACAAGCCCATGTACGTAGCGTTTAAGATTCATTAATTTATTCGATACCATATGAACTAAACTTATATATTTCATTGCTAATTTATTTTATATATTATAATTGAGACCAGAAATTTAGAAAATTTTATTCAAAGCTCCTGGAAAATTTAAATAATTATATTTATTCATTACCTCGAAAATCTCTTGGAACGTCAGTATCTATTCATATCTTGCACTAAGCGTATAATATGTTTACATGATAGGTGCTAAAATATGGAGTTCTGAAGAGCTAGGGAGATACCGGCTAATTAGAATAGTACCTGCCTCTGTGCCGGGTGACCCGACAGATGGCGGTATATTCATCCGAGACATCTGTGATTGCTAACAGCTTGCACAGTGCGGCAATTATGGGCAAAATTTATTTCTTGGGGAGGCCTATGGCCAGCAGTGACTGTAATGAAGAGAGATATCGATTCAATTAAACCAAAAATATTCCAACAAAATAAATAGATAACACTTATAATGGTTGGTTTATAAAACGCTGTGCAACAAGGTGCAAATAAGTATCCTTACTTCTATCTACCTACTAGACTATGCTATGGTTATTAGACATACTTTTTAGACCGACTTGAAAGCGTTTGTTGAGACGAAACTGTTATCTTTATGTTAAAGTATGTCTAACTTTTTGCTTTCTAATGTTTTTTCCGTATGAAATATATTAAACGTTCATTAATTTTGAAAACACTTCATATAAATACCTGTTTGCTAAGAGGGTCTAAAAGTAAGCATAGAATATTTATTGTTAGATGACATGTAAGTTTCAGGTGTCTGCTGCAACATTTTTAGATGTAGCCACATTGCGATGTTTATTTACATCTCAATGGCAAGAGGAAGGTGTTTACTGGGCCCTCCATTATTTATACAACAGGTAAGAAACTGTTTAATTCCAGATTAATTCTGAACTTGAATTTAGCTTATCATCTCACCATTACGTTATATATAACATCTCCAAATCGTGTGATCAATCAATGTCTTTGAGCCTATTATGAAACTCAATAGGAGTTTCATTATAGACTCAAAGACAATTAAATTTGTCATTGCAGATTGCGCGACATATGTGATGACATGTCCAAACAAACACAACCCAGGAAACGTAGCAACTCGCTCCCTATTCCAAAAATCGAAGTGTCCCTTTATCAAAGTCCAGAAATGAAGGAACGCGACTCATTAAAAAATTTCATGGAAGTTCCGGAATTAAAGGACATGTCACCTATTACCGAAATACCTTTCCCTGTTGCTCCTAAAACAGAGGAAGAGACAGTGATGACAAGACGCTCTAGTGAGAAAATAAAACGGAAAATGAAAATGGCCGACTTGAAAGCGTTTGTTGAGACGAAACTGTTATCGAAATCGGATAAGGCCTTGGAGAAAATAGGTCAAGACGACCACAAGTTCTCGTTTCACACAGCAGTAAGAATGATATCTGTAGATATTTTTTTTTCTGAACTAGTAGAATTCTTAGATTCCTGGATGCATATTATTTGAGATACGTTGTTCTAGGAGTACCATAGGAGCCTTGACCATGCAGATGATAGACCTAATTCCGCACTGGCAAGCAACTTCCCTTCCTTTGCCCCTAGACTAACCGGCGATTTGTTTCAGTGCAACCTAATCAAAGGAAAAAGTATGCCGAGCCTGAGGTGAGTATCGATCCCTTCTGAACTGTTCCCATTTACCTATTACATAGCATTTTCTAATTTTATTCCATATTTATAGCTATTTTCTTTGAATTAATCTTGATTATTTTAAATTTGTTGACAGCGATTATGATATTTTTTAGGCATTCAAATTAGAAACTAGCTCCGCGTTTCAATTTAGTCGTTGACATTTGTAGACAATAGTTAACTCCCGCTAAAAATAAATTTGTTTGTAACAGATTTTTGTACTTCGGTTCTATTAAATTTAATTTATTCCACAATTTTTCATAATCAGAGCACAGCATGGTTTATATTTACACAATTGGGTGATATTTCCTATTTAAAAAATTAAATACAATTTTTCTCTTTCTCCCGTCTTGATAACGCTTAAACCCGTACACTTTGTAATGGACGAACGAATCGCTAGCTGTTTGATTGATGAGCTAGCCTCTAATGGGTAAGTGAGCAAAATTCTCCGACTTAGACGCTTAGTAAATTAGTTGCAAGCATTGCTGGGCAGATCAAAGAATCAGTTATCCATAGGATTTCTTTATTTTAGGCTAGTCAGTTTGTTCTGTTCATTAGGTTTGAAGATTTAATATTGCGCTGTATGTAGGCAAGGCTTGTTCGAAACGTAAAATAATTACTTTATAATATCATATTCTTATAAAGTAAGCACTCACACACATGCTTCTAAGACACAGACAGTCATCAAAGTGATTGTATGCACGCACACTGACGCACATCACCTTACACGTTATTTTTAAAGTCAGAACATCTCGTAGTATTTAATTGGCTAAATTTAACGCTACGCTTGGGCAGACACCATAGTAAAGTTTATTACACATAAAACCATTTACGTGTTTTCAATACGATTGATAAAACTTTTCGTATTTCATAAAAAGGTAATCATTTTCACAACGATATTTATAGCATGATGTAGAAAATGAACTAAAGTAAAAACACTCTTTATTTTTTATATTTTTTACTTTGCTATCGATAGCTTAGTTAGAATTGTTAACGAGTTTAATCATAATAAAATATAAACGATTGAAAAATCAAACGAATTATCAATATTATTTATCTTTTTTAAGTCTTTAGTTTTTTGGAATAAAGAGTGTTTTAAATATAAACAAAATTATAAAAAATCACTAAACCAAATTGCATGTCTGCAATAAATTGGCATTAAAAATCTGTCTCATACAAATTATAAACAATTCAGTGTTCACTTATAATACTTACATACAACACAGTCATTCACACACTTCATCTCTTAATGAATTCTAGCACGATCTTTCTTTGATCGCTATACTTTTGTTTTGATGAACAAAAATACCTTTAAAGAATATGCAAGAAAATAAAATATAAAAAACAACAGTGCTAAACTTCATTAAGACGCATGTTTATTCTATGGCATGTATTTATTAGAAACGTGTCTTATTTTAGATACATCGGGGAAGCGAAGACGGAACGAGCGCATGGGCCCATTAACACAATGCCATCTCACGTGCAGAAAAAGAACAATCCCATCATTACCGTCACTGAACATACTCCCACACCATCACCTGATTATTTGTCGAAAACCCGCCAGGTACGTTCAACCTATCGAAATTACGTGTGAAGTCCCATAATGCAACCGACCGAAGCTCTTTTAAAATATCTTACTTTCAAATATCTGTTAATTTCACACATAGGTTTAGAAATATGAGGAAATAATTGCATTAGAGTAGATTGCATATTTATAAAGTACATAACTTTTCTTTTTCGGACATATCCGAACTACCCTGTAAAAAAAAAATCACTCGTCAATGTCTTAATAGTTTTGGATAAATGATTATTATCTCATAGTAATTCAAAGAGTTTGCATTAATAAGTACTACATAAAAATTGTATATAAAAAAAATCTACACTTCACAGCCAGTATTAACAAAGGGCAGGGCCGTTTAATATCACGATACGACTCGGCAGGTAAAAATGCGGAGCACTATCTAACTAACAGCTTAATATTTTTCCAGGGATCGTTAGAATCACAGATCGATTCAGTGAGTATGCAAGGGTCGCAACACATCCCAACGCCAGAACGTAAGCCAAGTCTGACTCGATCGCAAACCGATTCCAATATTACGTATGTAGTGGAAGAAATACAAGAGGCTTCCGGGTCGCTTCACTACATCACTAAAGAAGGCGACATTGACTTCCAAGTGGTTCTCAAGGTAAGTAACAAGAAAAAACTACTACAAATAATCACATCTTATTTAGGTGTATTTATTTGAGGACTACATAAGGGGAGACACATAAGATTACAGAATACATCCCCAGCTAAGCCTACCGCATCTTCAAATGATTTTGCCAGCTGGTTGATAAGGCTTACGCGTTATAATAACTCCCAAAAAGAAACGATAGTAAAAATTAATTATAATCTGTACTATATGTTAGGTATATAGTTACTACTACAAAGAATACTTATCATACTTTCAGGCTGTTTATTCAGTTTCTACTATGGACAGTTTTTACATAACCCTACGAGTTATGGAAGTTATGTTGAATTTAGTCGATACGCTCATGGAAATTGGCGTCCATAAAAACTGGCAAACCAACCAGGGTGAAGAACTGCAACCTTGCGTCATTGATCCCCTTGTAGATTTCAACAAAGACAAGGATAGCAAGGTAAATTAAATATCTCTAATATATAAGGGGTCGTTTTGTTTATGTATTTTTTCTTAATGAAATTATTTATATGTTTCAGGAAAGAGATTCAGGTCTTCCTTGCGCTCAAAGTCAGGACTCCACAAATATAGAAGGTGGCGATAGTACAAAGGATAAAATGAAAGACGAAGAGAACTTGGATTGTCCATATTATATGATCATGCACATAATACTGAGGTACAAACAACAATTCTACAACCTCTTAAAATAGGATTTTAAATAATAGATTTAAAGTTCCCTTATGAGCCCAATCACATTACAACAGTTCAACTTATAGCTGAGAAAAAGTTATTAGGCTCGGGATTTTTTGTTTTTTGTATTATGATGCTTAATTTTAATCTTCGCTTTTTAGACTTCTTCGTCAACTTGGCTGCTCCCATGGCTGTATGACTGCTCTCAGAGGACCTCAAGCAGAATGCCTCAGGGTGCAAGCCCGAAACTCTTTGAGGCAACTAAGATCCGCTTCCATACCTAAGTTCACTATGCGGTTGAAGGAAATGACTAAATACGCGCCAATAAGGGAGGTGTTGGACAACCTGCATGCTGCCGTTGGATTTTGCGTTGAGCCCGCTTCTTTGGTATCGCCTATGAGTAAGTAATGAGTAAATAATATATTTTTATCGAGTCAGAAAGTACAAAAATATTTAGTATTTTCTTAAAACTATAGGTGCACCTATAGTTTTTTTTATTTAAGATATTTCCGTACTTTAAACTACCTATCTGAATAAGGTAAAAAAAGTTTTTTCATTCGTATAACATAAAAAACGGCAACGTTTCATACTATTATTGCACCCCCGTTTTACCCTTTTAGGTTGTGATTTTTCAAAAATCCTTTTTTCTCTTTTTATATATAAAGATTAGAATTTTATATTATAGGTCAACAGAAAAGAAACAACAAATCACCTGAAATCAGTCACCTGCAGACAGGTTACGCTACAAATTTCGGCGCAGGACAAGGTGCCAATGCAAATAGAGCCATAGAGACTTTTATCATAGAGTCAACGTTCAGGGTTCTTGTCACTAGGTTCGCTCTAATGCATAAGGAGCTGAAGATGTTAGACAACACTGTAAGTTTTTACTTCATTCTCTTATTTTCTTATAACAACTCCTACTTCTAAGAAACTGTACATTAACGTTCAATATTGTTTGTGCTATTAATCAGAAACTGTACATGGAAGTCCGGTTACTTCTTAGCTACGTGCGAGAAGCCCACGGTAGCATATTCCGAGTGGTTGCATTCAGCGCACTCTTAGACACCGCCGAAAGGCCTGACAGCCAGCAAAAAGACTCCAACATGCAAACTACTAGGGTCATAAGGTATGGGAATTTGGTTTTTGGCAATTAAGTCCAAATGCGACATTATCAATTCGACATATCCGCTAAGGTCTCGATAGCACAACGGTAGTGCAGTCCCCAGTTGGCGTGGGAAAGATGCAGGATGAGGATCGAGTCCTGCCTGAAACCTGGCACAATTTTTTCGGATAGTTGGTATATATCATCTTAAATATAATTAAGCATTAACTAAGCATTAAACTTCTCAGCACAAAAAGAACACTAGGAAAAATTAGACATGTCCACGGTCGAGCTGCCATAAAACATGTACTTAAATTTTTATAACATTTTTATCGCAGGCACATTCCACGAACAACTGACGATGAGCGTGGTTCAGATACAGGAGCAGACTCGGGTTGCGCAGCTGACGACCGAAGTCATAAGAAATTTACGTTTAAAAAAAGGAGTACTTCTTCAACTGGCGCTCACGTAAGTATCTCGTAAAGCAAACACTATTGATAATTTCCTTCTCTATAGGAATGCAAAGTTTATTACATACTAAGAAGAAAATCTTCTATAGAAGTTACTTATTTTTATTTATTTGTTCTGTGTCTTGGTGTAAAATGTGTTTATATATTTGTGATTCCTCTGTTGTTGTCTAATATCCTTAATACAATACTCTTTAATCGACTTATCTCTGACTGGGGTAAATGTATGAATTGAATGATCCTCCAAATACTGTAATTATAACGAACACCTTATAGCGTTAGCATAGAAAAAGTAGTTCATTATGTAAATATATATGGAAAAAAAATACTTCAGAGTTTACTGGAAACCGAAGGTGGAGAAGAATCGGCTAGTCAATCTCCATTATCAGTGCGTACGCGCCGCTATCAGCTGACGCCGCGGCAATCTGAGCGCACCATCCCGTCGGCGTCGTCCGCCGACATAACACCGCATCACAAAATACATCACTCCAAGTCCATTCCTTCCAAATTCCACATCAGCGGCATTGGTAAGATTTTTATAGTACGCGACCTCTTAAACATGAGACAGTTCGTAAAAAATATCTTTGTTATTATATAAACTATTATCACATTACGCGATTATTTAAAAAACGCTCGCATGTGATCTCCGCTGTCTGTAATAACATTAACATTCCTTTCCGTTCGTTCCTCACACTGAAGAATCATATAAAATATAATATATATATCCAGGATTTGTTGGCTATTGTCTTTGTTATAATTTCTAACTTTGTAATATGTATAGGAATGGAAATGATTTACTTTGCTGATTATTATTAAAACACTACATGACATAACTACGAAGTATATGAATTTAAGTAACCAAGCCCCCCGCAACGCAGCCACCGCGCTGGGCAAGGGTGTTGGCAATCGCAGATCGCAGCTTTCGCGAAGGGGATGCTGCTGCCCATCCCCGCCCTGTGCATTTGAACTACACTGTATTGGATGGATATACCGCTATCTGTCGGTTCTAGTACCTTAGTCGCCTCTGACGATACCTGAAACAGGGGGAGGTACTATTCTACTCTACCGGTACCTCATGGCAGTGACACAGAAATAGACGCAGAACAAACATAAATAATTGTCATACAAAAGTTTGTCCTGGTTTAGGATCGAATTACGATCCTTGGCACCCTAAATAGGCACACTACCTAATGCCATCGGGCCAGTCAAATTCCAAGTAGAATGTTTTTCTTCCTATATACGCTTGAGAACTTATCTCTCAATGACCTTAACTGGGTGTTTCCTTGACCAGTGAACTGGTTCCGCCAAAAGCCGCAATCGCAGTCCTTAGTCCGCAATGGGTGCGGGTCGGGCGAGTCCCTGCCTATCTCCGGCTCCATGATATCCCTGGCGCGGCCGCCGCACGTGCCACCGCCACACTCCAGCCGCCCCGTGCATGTCAAGCGACGGGTCGGATACACTCTTAACAGGTGATTTTATCTGCTATCGATAAATCGGCAGCGACACGGTTCAACATGAATTGAGAAGTTTCGAGGAGAGGAAATTCAGCTGGAACCAACTCCTTGGTGTGCCTTCCTAATAATAAAAGAGGTCAAGATGATCCATTTTTGAGTCACCCATCCCGAAACGAAAGTTTAAATCCCGTTACGAAAGTTGCTTAATTACTATCATCGCGGCATCGCGTATTTTCAGTACGCATCACCAGTTCAGTGCAACCATTCATGTTAACCACTGCGCTATGATGATTTGCATTGAACTTACTGGCTTATACATATATTTATTTACTCTTACTGCACATAGGTAATTATATAAAACGGAGCCACTGTGATGTTTTTCTATAATATTGTAATGTTTCCTACATTTCTGTGTTATGCTATTGTATGTTGTAAATAAATATTTTGTTTCCAGAGCCCGAAAAAGGGTTGAAGACCGGTTGAACAGATTTGGTCTAAGAAAAATGGGTAAGAAACGGGATGGGAGTATTGAAGAAACGAGCGGTGGATGTAAGTGTGAATCAACTATGGACTTTCTAGACTAATGATTCACTCCGCACGATTACGACGTCCAAAAATCGTTAAACATTCCAGACATGTCTCGCCGGGGGTCAGCAGAAGGTGGTTCGGGGGGTGGGGAATCAGAAGTGGTGGTGTTAAAACGTCGGCGGTTAGTCGCCGCGGCGCCGTTGTACGCGGGCCTTGCTCGGTTCAACTTCTTGTTGGACGCAACACAGCCGGGTGGAACGCCTGATGCGCTGTTCATGGCAGCATTGCTTGATCTTGTAGGTATTTTATCTATACTACTCATATTAATATAAAGAGAAAAGATTTTTTTTGTACATATAATGAATAAACTTAGAAACAACTGGACCGATTTAAAAAAAATCTTAACAATTGAAAGCTGCATCTTTACTAAGTAACATACATTAAAATTCAATCCTTACATTAAATAGAACTATGTAGGCAAGATTTGTATTTTTATTGATATTGAATTTTGGACCGATTTCAAAAACTCTTTACTAATGAAAAGTTACATTTACTAGTGAATAGATTTAAAAAAAAAACGATAGGGTCACGCTACCTACGGTCTAGCAGTATAAAATAATCTTTACGACGTATTTCCATACCTAGATATAGATATATAGATAAAATATCATAAAAATCGATTAAGTCGTTTCGGAAGTGTGCGAACACATACACCTTGATTTAAGTTTATATTTTAGGATTCCATAGAATGGTGTAGTCTATCTCATCTTAACCTAATGTTAGGAAAAATGAGCTCATATAAAAAAATCATTAGTTTACATTAGCATTAATATTAAATAATTGTTTTTCAGCCTCATACCGTTGTGGTCGGTAGGGCGTCGATCCTATTAGAATGCGCCCACCTGGTCCACAACTGCAATAAAGGCCAATGGCCCTATTGGCTCAAATCAAATATTGCTAAAAACTCAGGTATTTATTATGGTACATATTTCAAATTATAATCAATATTGTGTACTTAAAAAAACAAAATGTTTTCAGTATCATCAAGTCCGCAGCTGCGAAGGCGTCTCGCGGGAAAACTGTTTTATCAATGGGCCGAAGTAAGAAACATGCATTATTTTTATTATCTGTCATCCATTATCTTTTTGATATTTTTATATAATCGGTACACATCGAACTATCCTATTATTTTTCATTATATTTTATTAATCCAAAGGTTACCAATTTTACTATAAACTGCTAAAGACTTTTTGTCATTGAATTTTGATAATGTATTTAAAAATATTATATATAAGTGTACAATAAAGGACAATGTTTGTTACTCTTTCATACAAGAATTATTGAATGGATTTTAATGAAATTTAAAAATAATATAGCTTATATATCAGAGTAACACAAGCTATAATTTGTGTAAGAATGTACAAAATCTCACGATGAGTTTTGTTTGCGCTTCTAGCGCCTACCAAGTTTTCATACGCAAATCTGCTTAGCATCTGATGATTTCTTTAAACAAGTAAAAACTTTTTTACAAAGATCGTAACGTCTTTATTATAGGCGATTGGAAACCGATTAGATGAGATGCTCGTTGAAGACAAAAAACACTTAGAGACCGTTGCTAATTTGGTAACCGATCCCGATGGACAGAGAGAACTTTTGCAGCAAGACGAAGAGGAAGACTTCTTAGATGAAGGTAACTCAGTTCACGGGAAAATAGTACGTATTTGTTTACAAGTAGAGTTGAATATCGATTTATCCATTTCAGCTAGTATTCGGTTGCCGGGGAAACCTATAGGCGCCGAATGCCCCCGTGCTCTCAGATTAGTCGCTTGCGTGCTTCTGTTCGAAATCACAGCCTTTCTACGTGAAACGTACCAAAACCTGCCAAAGTCCTGTCGATCTTCGCTAAAGGAAAGGGGGCCGTGGGACAGAGTATACAGGTACGGATATAATTTGAATTACTTGACGATTTGTTTGGTAAGTAGATATATGCATTGGGTGTAAATTGATTATGTTTTATTATTATGTTATGCGAAGATGGATGGAAAAACGACGTTTTTTGTGTAAGACTAAGTGAGTTTATTATGTTCAGTTCGTTTGAAATGTGTTAAAAGAGTGCATACATTTGATAAAACTTTTATTTTAACAGGGCTCTTAGCAGTCAACACACATTAATGCCAGTCGAGTATGTGTTCTAAAAAGATAATGCATGTTTCCTTGCATACAGCACTATGCGTGCATGCGTAAATAGTAATTAATGTACATAATTTGAATAATGTACACTTATGAAACTACGTGCAAATGTCACTTGGAACTCGAATTTTAGTAATTTTATCACCTATCGACAATTTTGGCACCTAGGGGCCTGTGCAATGTAGCTATTTGTGACGTAATAGGGTATTTGACATTATCGTTGCCTATTCTGTTCCCATTGGAAATTTAAAAGTAAGCGGAAGTGGACATTTACGGCTAGAGAACGACCTTAGCAAAGCTTCTAAAATATCTCTTGATAGTGAACTCTACTTTTATATTGAGTTCTAAATTGGTCGAGAATTGTTGACTACTTTGTATGGGTTGGTCTATAGCTGGGATTTGTTTATTGGGATTTTCGATCAGTATCGAATATTTGAGAAAAATATGGTACATTTGAATAAAATAATTTGATTACGGATGCATACATAGTCTCGATAGTCAGACACCCTATTGACTTTTTGTTGTGTATATTTTATAATGTAATATATTTTTATTATTGTAAATCGATATAGACACAAATAGCTACACCCCCTTGAATATAGTGACACCTTTAAAAAGTGGCTACGCAAGCGCCGGTTTTACCAAATTACAAATAATATATCAAGTATATAAAAAGAGCTAACGGCTAATTAAACTGCATGGTATGTTGTAAAATACCCACGTATTGAGCTAAACCACGACTAAAGATAACAGAATAATTGACACAAATATTAAAAATGTATTTTTTTTTCAAACACCCTTTACGGTACCAGTTTTCCAATAGTTTAATAAATGCAATAGTTTAGATAAAATAGTCAAATTACAAATTGCTTTGCTACATTGGCATGCACGATAAAGATTTGAAGGAGACTTAAATAGATTGGAGAATAGAGCTATTTAAACTTGTATAGCTAAAGGAGGCATTCATACATTCTATATTGTTTGAATACTGAAATATATGTAATATGATACAGGGAGGCTAACCGTCGTTGGAGCATGGCTTTGTCCAGTATGGGCCATTCGCAAGCTTCGGCTCAAAGTCTGCAGTCCATAGCGGGCGCGGAGACAGAGCGGAAGATCTCGTTCGTGCTCCATGAACCGGAAAACGTGTCTGGGGGTAGCAACGTTACGGTATGTTCTCAAACGAAATTTTTTGAACCACGGCACGAATATCCATTTGGTTATAAGTGACATATTTGTCACATGTACTTGGGGCCATCCATAAATTACGTGATTTTGTGTAATGGCGGGGGTTCATAATATACAACAAAAATAAAGCATTTAAAAAAGTATATAATATATACGATTACGAAGTATTTTGCTTAAAAGTCAACCCCTACTCTTTACTATTTTTATTAGACTAAATTAAAGAAATACACTTTTTGTATTTCTTACGAATTCTTTGAACCTTTGTGTACAATAAAAAGATGCTGTCAAAATGTTTTGTTAGTTTATAAACGTTCTGGATTTGTTTTACAGCTTGAAATGAATTATAGTGTACTATGTATTTTTTTTTAATTAATATTCTGTTCTATTCTACCCTATCAAATATATTATCTAATATCTAAATTGCCGTTACATCTGGGGAAATAGATTTTAATTAAACGTTCAAAAACATTTTTATTTAGTTGAAAGAGTACTAGACAGGGAATAAAAAGGAGACAGCTTCAATTTTGACATTCAGTATTGCGTTTGACCTACCTAAGGGCTTTAATTTTTAGTTAAATAATAAATATATTTCGATATGTAAAACAAGTCAATTTGCAAGTCAATTCCGTATTTTTACACACAGTTAGCAGACGCTATTCCTCCAGCGGTTGACGAGAAAAAGGGTCGACTCGGTTCCCGCGGTAAAGGCGGCATGCACCGCAGGAACACCCAACAAACACATTCAGCTTACGGCTCCATCAAACGGAGAAGTATCAAGCTGAGACAGAAGGATACCAGAGACGTCGATGAATGTAAGTCGGTATAATAAAAGCCATGGTACGGTAAGCAACAGATCGACGAACACAAATCTAACGAATGTATACGTCAATTTTGAACTCAATGTATCGCTTTTATAGATTAATATCGATTGCAATGTTTTGACAGTTTTGGTTAGGTTGATCTGTTGCTGCGTGTACCTTCTTGCTGATTTTATACACATATTTTTATTACCATAAAAAAATGTTTCTGTTTTCACGGATGCAGTTTTAAATAGAAGGTCGGATTCCATTCAGAGCAGGAGGAAAGTTTCTTCGCTCTCAGATCGAAGCGACACCTCAGAAGTTTATCCTGGAGCAGGTGAGCTAAAAGTTAAAATGCGGAATAATTTAAATAAATAAGAATAATTAGTATTAAATGAAAATATGCTAATTAACTTGTTGGTTGGCGCAGATTCCAGTTATCCAAGGGTCGTTGATTCGATCCCATATAGGACAAACATTTATATGAAGAATATTTATGTTTGTTTTGTCAACACCCTGAGGGTATTAAATGTGTAGTCAAGTATTATACACTAATTTGCAAAAAAAACGGGCACCTGAGCAATGAACCATTTCAAATGTATTAGTGTTAGCTCGCTAGTAGTGCATATGCTCGTAAAGTAAAAGTTAACAAATATTTTTGTTTGTTTTTTCTTTAATAAAGTAAAAGCAGATAAATGTTTAGTATCGAGTGTGACCCCCTCTAGCTGAAATCACAGCTTGAATTCGTCTGGATATGCTAGCGAGGATATCCCGGATACTTGCTTGCGGAATACGTTCCCACTCCGCGGTAATCACATTCTTTAGCTCTTTGATGGTCTGCGGAGCCGGTTGTACTGATCTCACGCGTCGTTTCAGAACGTCCCGACATGCTCTATAGGATTGAGGTCGGGACTTCAAGCTGGCCAATCCAAACGACGAATGCCGACCTCTTGCACATACGCTTCCACATCGCCAGACCGGTGGGCGCGAGACGAGATCTTTACCGAACAGAGATATCCTGTCTTCATCGGAGAACAATTAATGAATCACAATTTCGAGCACACCTAAGCCAGGCAACTCAGTGCTCACGGAGTAACTTAGGGCCGCAGGCTGCGCGAAGACTACGTATATTCGCCGCGAGAAGCCTCCTCCTGACCGTCCATAGACTAATATGCACATTTCTTACTTCTTCAAGGTTGTTTTTAAAGTCCACATACGAAGAGTTGCGATTCTTAATGCGCGACTCTCAAGAAAACGATCTTCCCGTGGTTGGCTACATGGTTTTCTTCCAAAACCAGGCCTTCTCTCGACGGAACCGGAATTTGGTAGCTTTTACCACTTTCTCTAACATTATTGAGACAGCTAAACAGTAATAAATGAAGCTTTGACAATTAAGAATATGAAATAAATTCATAAAAACTGACTAAATACCGATATTATCTTTTGGAACTTCGCACCAAAAATGTAGGATAAAAAGTGGTTTTCTGTAAAAACGAGCATCAAACGATAATTTGAATTTAGAACATACTGTTTTAAACAACACGGCAAGTTTAAAACTGGCCAGTGACATGCACAATTGATTGAAATCATTTTGGTACCGAAATTTTTTAAAGAAGAATTAAAATCTAAACCCCCCGTTTTTTGCAAATGAGTGTATATGTGATTCCTCTGTTGTCTGACGTCCGTAACACTTCATTAACGCTGTATGCATCCTATATCCAAATCAGGTCGATCTATGAAATGCGATGTATATTATGTTAAATACTATTTTAATGACTAGCCATAGCTCAGCATAATTTGCAACAACTAGCATAACTTCATTATGATATGAAGATCGATTCATCGAAATTCGTAACTTTTATTCTTACACTTATGCATCTTCTAAGAGACTATTCGCATAATACATGAGTTTAAACACTATACCTTTATTAATGTTTCAGGGGGGACGGTAATAATGCCGGGGGAAGTGGACAGTGGGGGAGAGGAGAGCCCCGGCGTACTATCAGACGATCACGACCATCCTCCCGACAGTCCGGATAGCAACTCTACAGATCCACCGGATAATAGCAAAGGATTCCCTTGGCTAAAGGTACCATGGAACTCCGACGCAAGGATTTTTTGAATACCCTTCTGATTAAATCGTCACTAAGCAAAATTAAAAAAAAAAACGCTTTTAAAGCCGTCCTAATAAATAAATTTATAAAAATGATTTATTATGAGCGCGTAAATGCTATTAAATATTAAAATAAATATATACCATAGAAACCTGAGAACATCTCTGGAGGCAATACAGTTGTCCAGTTCCTGTGGATTCTTGCTAATTTTTAAACTTTTTCCTGTCCCGATTTCACATCTGGTAGATAATCGACATGAGCAAAGAGGATATAGATTATAAATGAATCTCTAGTATAAATATATATATCTAGCACTGGACAATCGTGGTGGCAAATGCAGAGCGTAACTTTCGCGTCGGGGATACTGCTTCCCAACCTCACCCTGCGCAATTGAGGTACTCTGTTTCCAATGGATATTCTGCCATCTCTCGGTTCTGGTACCTTAGTCGCCTATTACGACACCTGGTGCAGGAGGAGGGTACTATTTTATTCTGTCAGTACTTCAGGGTCCGGTGACGGCAGCACTGTACCACATATATCTGTACCTACTGAGTATATAACAGTATTATGACAATAATTTCAGGTGATGGTGAAATTTCTGAATTCCTTCAATTACGTATGCTGTCACCAAAATTTCTGCCACCCCTATTGCTATCGAAGAAATATGCGGGCTTGCATAAGACTTATGAAGTCTGTTCAGAAGGTAAATTGTGACTCCAGAACCAACTGCTATTTTTTGTAGTTCGATATCCATGTTTTTATAACAAATAATATATTTTTTTTACTACACAGATATACGGAGAGAAATTTGGTCCTGAGATAAATACGACGAGTTCGGACGACACGTCAGGTGGGGCTCGCCGTGGACGGCGTTCACGGAAGCCTTCAGAACACGCTACTGACAGGTAAGCATACCGACTATAAAGTTGTACCTACATTGAATGTCGAATGCGTTTAATGAGTGCGTCATTGCATCGATCATGAGAGGTCAGGAGCCAGGCCCCTCTTTAAAAATTAACTAGATACACTAATGCAAGTAACTATTGATATTATAAACGCGAAGATTATAAGATTGGATAAATGGATTTTTGTTACATTTTACGTAAGTACCGATGAAAATATTGGAATGAAAATTGGCGCAGAGATTATTGATTGTTGTAACAAATTGGCTACTTTTATCTCGAAAATGTCAGTCCCAATTTCTTAAACAAAATAAAATCCTATGAGGTCTGACTTTTTACAAAGAAATCAGCTCGATTTGTTGCACAGTTTAGCTATCAGAGAACGACATTCATTTCTTCCCGGTGTAACGAGAGTTCATCCATATAAAAAGAGATATAAAGTAAAGATCCCTTGGATAAATTCGCAAGCCTATAGTGTTTTTATATATACGTTTCAGAACCTGTTTTTTTTATACCTCTTATAAATATCTATCTGTTATTTCCATTGAGAGACTATGTTTGGTTCAAGAATCGACCGGTCAGTGATAGAATCAGGTGGGTTGGCGTACCGCGCGGCAGGCGTGGAACACACACTACCGCATGCGGAGATACCCACCGTTACCAAGCCCGGCGCCATGCCCTACCCCCCGCCCGACCCGCCACCTATTCTGAAGTACCTCAAAGGACAGGTCGGTATTGGTTTACAAATACATATTAGTAAAACAGAAGCGTCTGTTTGTATTTCCAAATTAACAGCTTCTCAAAATGCATATGAAATTTATATATTTTACAACTGTAACGTACGTTCATAAAAAAAAATTATCTGACCTCTGAATATCTGTATGTCTGTTTGTTTCGGCTAATAGACAAAACGGCTGGGCCGATTTTAACGTGACTCACTGGCCCAAGCTTTGTTCCTCGGATAAACGCGGATGCAACCGCGGGCTGATTACTGATTACAACAAAACCTGAAACTTAAAGCTTATAATTTATTATTTTTATTTATTATGTGAATTATATTATATTGTAGAAACTTTACTTGTTATCAAAAACGACTTTTAGGTACCGGCTGAGTAGAATAGTACCTTCCTCTGTACCAGGTGTCTGTATATGGTGTCAGTACCGATAGGTGGATTATATCCAAAACAGTGCAGTTTAAATGCACAGCAGCTTCCCTGTCGCGAAAATGCGCCAGCGATTATGCGCAAAATTCTCCCTTTCTTGGGAAGGCCTATTTCCAGCAGCGGACTTTTAATGGCGGGTCGCTTATAGGATGTAGTGATGAATTCATCAACTCGTGTCATCTAAATAAAACCGTTAAACATATAGGTTCGCGATGCCCACCACACTCCACTGGCGACTCTTATCAAAGGAGCTACCACGATGAGCGAAGAGCTTTTCGCGGAGTCCGCGCCGGTCGCTTGGCAGCTGCTGCTTGAGCCCGACCGCGAACTGAGTTCGTGTGCCTCCGCGCTGTTCATACTGGCAGCGGTCAAGACGCCGCACACCGCCGCTGAGATCATGCACCAGGACCTGAAACATGCCGAACCTGGAGTTAGGTAAATTGAATTGATGCTTATATATATTAATATTATAAAGTGAAAAGATATGAATGTTTGTTTGTTACGGTTTAACTCACAATTACTTGACCGATTTTGAAAATTGTTTCACCGTTAGCTACTTATTTGCTAAGTAACATAGGGTAAGTTATAATCTCGAAAAAATAAAAGACCGCTTTCTAAAATAGAACTATGTAAACAGGATATTTATTTTTGTACATTTATTAAAACAGTCTCATGAATGGAAAAATACATTATCAGCAAGTGACATAGGTAACATATTGTATCCCAATATAGAACGGAAGTAGAATTACACAATTGAAACGGGGAAGTGTTGTAGTGTGTGTGTTTATACTCTTATGTATTATTAAAATTATTACTATAGAAGCATTAGAATAGGTTAAGGTTACATCTGATTACGTAAGGTATCTAATCAGACAACCTGGCTAGTGACTTCATCTAACTAAAGTGTTCGCGATCAAACAAAATGAAATCGTATTGAGACTTACACCGTGCTATATTAGACTAGTCAGATATATATAGCCTTATGTATGTAATAACAAACGCTGTTGATGTTTGTTACTCTTTCGCACCAGAACGGGTAAAGAGATTTGCATGAAATTTGTCTGAATGATGTCTGTAATAAAATATAAGCAAATAAGTTTTAACCCGAGCACAACTTTTAAACATGTTACCCGTGGGTCATGTTAAAGATATTTTTTATTTTCTCTGAGGAAATGTTTTTTTGGTTTCCTAATATAACTGTTCCTCAAGGATAAAGAAAAAGACCTCGCGGACAGAAGAATACTTAAAAAAATGTAGTATAAGTGTAACATTCTTTAATATGGTCTATTTGTTCCAGAATAAATGCAATTCTCCGTTTCCAAGTGATGTGGAAATTGCGGTACCAAGTGTGGCCACGCATGGAAGAGGGCGCCTCTATGACGTTCAAAGTGCCACCGCCCGGCATCGAGTTCACCCTACCTTCGCCCAAGATCGGCATCGAGTCCCTCGCCGTCGTCGACCCGCCCTGGAGCCCTCAGGTCAAAGATAAAGATATGGAGATGACCTTGAATCAAGAGCGGCATGTAAGAAAGAACTTTCATGATTAGACTAGAATTTCAGAACGGTTAAGTAGATCATTCATTCGTTCATTAGGATGTGTGGCAGATCGAGTGAATGAATGACCACGCTTTGCTTTTTAGAAACTGCTCTTATGGGAATATGAAGGTCAGTTTCAAATGAGATTGGAATGTTTGAAGTGATATTCAATATTTTATTGTATTTGACAGCGTTCGTTGGTCACGGCCACGAAAACGCGAAAGAAGCAACAGACCGAAGCGATCAAAAGGGCGCTTCAGCAAAGGAACGATAAGAAACGGGCGGAGCGGGAGAGTTTCCTTATCACTACCATTCCCATCACCAGGCAGGCGGCTCGAGAACCTGCTTTAGACCATGCTGCTGACGATCACGTCGAGCGTAAGATATTTAACAAAGAATATATTAAATCGCATTTGATATCATCATATCAGCCATGGAAAGTCCAGTTGAAATAGGCCTCCCAAATATAGAGGGATTATTGCTCATAATTGCCGCGCTGGGCAAACGTGGTGGCAATCGCAAAGCGCAACTTTCGCGACGGAGATGCTGCTGCTGCCCATCTACACCCACTACAGTATTTAAGTTGCGCTGGTTCGGATAGTTATACCGCCATCTATCGGTTCCCTTACCTCAGTCGCCTGTTACGACACCTGGTACAAAGGGAGGTACTATTCTATTCCGCCGGTACCCTGCGGCATTTGATATCATTTAACAAAATACAACTATTATTAATCCTCTATTAACTGAATGTAGTTCTGTACCCTAAGAATGGTTATAGACCCTAAGAATAGACCAGCGACGGCGTTATTCATTAAAAAGAGTGTTATAAGTACATTCAAAGTAATTTTTTTCTACAAGTCCTAACACATAATTGTAAAAACAAATGCAATTCATCATACACAAAACTTCACTCTGAGTGAATCACCATATCACATTCGTCGTAGACTACTATAAAGTTATAGTGTATATTTTCAGTTCTCACCGAGAACATTCTTCCAGCAGCCCCAGCTGACGAGGAAATGGTGGAAGGGGTCCGTGGTTCCCACCATACCCAAGTAGCGTCGGCTTTGTTCCCTTCAGTGCTGTGTTCGGCTGTCGCGGAGATAGTCGCGTTGTTGGACGACGCGGCTGTTTCTCGCGACGGCTGCTCTGTCTACGAAGTGGCTTATCAGGTAGTTACATTGTAAAAACATCTACACCTTTTTTTGTTTTGTTTTCCTAAAAAAATATGATGCACCACATTATTTAATACTCATATTTTGACGATCCGAATTTATAATTTGATTATTATTGCGCAGTGATTAAGAGACGTGAGTCGTTTATTGTTAATACTAAAGGAATCTCACCTAGTTCCAATTTATGCATCAGAATGAATCAGGCTTTTGGATCAAGGCATTTTTTTTCTTTATTTTTTTATACTCTAAAGAAAGTCCTTACGGTACCACAGGAATGTGTGTGATGTTTTCTCATATTTTGTTGATAGTAAAGTTGAATAATTCAATTGGATCATACTCGTTATTTATGCAATAGCGTATTTTTGTTTAATTAACATTAGTGGTCATCTAAAATTATTCAGTGTTTGATTCGTGCTTATTAAGCATTTGTAATTTATATCAATTTATCAGTTAGACTTCAAACTCGTTAAGGTTTTACAAGTAAATCCGCTTCTTTATCAGACATAAATCATTATATCTCCTTTTATACTTTTCTGAAAGCTTATACTTTGATTATAGAAATTGACCGCTATTTAATTATCCTCAGGTAATATGGGGATGTCTGGTAGAAGACTCAGCGCTATTCCTACGCCATGTGCTTGAGCGTCTTACCCGCGACCATCAAGATGAAATGTTCAAGCTTCTCCGGCACCTTATCCGCTTCATCCCGCGATTACCCCAACAAGCCGCGTTCGCACTATACAACTACATTATTGGATATGTCATGTTCTATGTCCGGTCTCCGCATGAGGACGGGCAAAGACTTATTGGAGCTGCTCTATCTATACTGTGGATGGTAATACTTCGATTATTCTTAATAAAGGACTTGCTAACAAACTTTAAAATATATTTTTTTTAGTTGGTTCTCAAACATATTAAGAAAAACATCATCGTCACACCACCCATATAAAAAGTCCTCTGATGGATAGCATAGGCCTTCCCTAGAAAGGGGGAATTTCGCTCATAATTGCCGCGCTAGGCTGTTGTCGTTTTTATCTCAGAACGTAACTTCGCGACAGGAATGGTGTTGCCCATTCTCGCCCTGTGAGATTTGAGCTTTTGTCTCTTACGACACTAAGTGCAGGGAGAGATACCCTTAGTATTGATCTAAGTCTATTAACGTTGAATAACTCTATCATTTTAACTTTAATTTATCCTTTACTCAAGAGAAAAGGTCACGTCAGTACACTGATGGAATGTACTTTTAGATATACTTTGAAACATATTTCAGAAATCGCGCGAAAACCAGCTATTTTTATTATTTCAGGTCGTTCACAGCGTTCATGGAATAATGTTCAAAGATCTAAAACAGATATTGCGTAAAGAGCAATGCGATGCTTCCATCCTGTTGACAGCTAATGTTCCCGCAGCCAAGAAGATCATCGTGCACGGACCATGTAAGTCATTGCGATAATCCACCCAGATAAATACACTTTTACTAATATGAAAAATTCCAACGTTTTGTAGTGAAATAGCTGTGGATTTCATATGACTAATACATACCGGTAATATAACATACCTATTTACTCTATACGTATGTATCTGAACGAATGATTAATGGAACCCCCTAAATAGAATTTAATTTTTTTCCTGACATACTGTTTTGCCCATCGATAAAAACTTTTGTACATTTTAACAAATAACGAAGACAAAAGACTAAAAGTACCCCGTACAATAAATCACCGTTGAGACTGAACTGGACATATGAAGGGAGAAGTCCCCGAAAAAAAAGAACGTAATAATATACGTAACGTTAGTAGGCATAACTAGAAACACAAAGAAATAACTGCATTAAGCGCTCGATAGTGACGTACGTCGTTCATAGTTTTGCAGACATATACTAAGAAAAAAATATATGTATTAATTTTATTATTAATTACTCTTGTCATATTCTTTATTTCCACCTTTCTTTATTGTAGCTGACAATGAAGGCAGTATACCATCACAATTCCCAGTACAAGAGGACACGGTGTTCTCACAAATACTGAAGGAGTCTCTCGATTTCTTCGGCATTCCAGAGCACTTGCACCGCGAACATTTCTTAGTGGAT
Organism: Heortia vitessoides; assembly: GCA_020976665.1. Lineage (NCBI taxonomy): Eukaryota > Metazoa > Arthropoda > Insecta > Lepidoptera > Crambidae > Heortia > Heortia vitessoides. Next base: position 8,713,120 of record JACJUM010001610.1, on the reverse strand, counting down.
TTCAAAACTCGTAAGTCATGAGATAGACTTTAGCTACTATCTGTTTTATATCCAACATACCCATTCGATCCCATTACATTTAAATTTATTCAATTTATAATGAGATTTTTAAATATTTCTATTATTAGATGACTAATGCTTATTTTCGCCAACATAGACAAGTATTAAATGTTCCACCTTAATGTACAATTCTACATTCAAAATAAATATATAGTACAAAGCTTAAATATTTATTGTTATAAATATATATTAGATAGTATAAGCTTAAAGTTTTGTTGTCTAATATACCTTTAAAGTGATCGGTATATTCTGTATCCTTTACTTTTAGGACAAATCCACAATCCCCAGAACTACGTCCGCGACCACTATTTCTTCAAACGGTCCCAGTACCCTCAGTTGGGGCTCGTTCACATGGAACCAGACGAAGCGTTCCACAAACTGCAACAACAGGAGCTATTGCAAAAATTCGTCGAGATCGGAAAGGTCTTGCTCACGTGGGCTATACTCAAAAATGTTGATATGGTTTGTATCTAAACATACTCCATTGTTAAATTTTATGAATAGACAAACAAGCGAAAGCTACCACAAGATATAAAATATGATATTAAACCTGTAACAATAAGTAAATTTTAGTTTTAAAGAGGAAAAGCAAATTCTCACTCATTCTCACGCTATCTCTATAGGGTACCTCTTTATCTATTGAACTTCCTCCAATGAAAATCGTATATTTGATGAACGTAATGACGAAATGGTTGTTGTATATTTTACTTATTATTATTATAAAAACTGGATATTATATTGTTAGTTGATTATGTTTTGATGTATTTTTTAATTATGTAAAAAAGGAGAATAAAAATAAATTATCCACGAAAAAATTAAAATTGAGGCGTTACGGTTAATTCTTAATGCTATAATGGAATTCTCATTAACCTGTATTAAATCTAGACATGACATTAACAGGTGGTTCAAAGAGTGGTGTTCCTACACGATGAGCTGATGAAACTGCCATCGTTCCCGCGAAAGGCGCTCGAAGCCGACCTCACTCTTTATAGTCGAGGTCCGCTTGGCTCTACTCTATTGGGATTGGACGTACTACACAAATTCATGTAAGTTGTTCTGTATACATCAGTTTTTCCAGCATATATTTATATTATGTGTACTGTCTGACTTCCAAATACAGGCTTTCTAATATTTATTTTCAATATCTTTACATAGATCAGTAGGGAGCCCTTGGTTAACTTTCGGGTTTAGTTTGGTGGATGGTAAATGATAATAATGGTGTTGACGCTGGTTTGACGCTGTCAAACTACTTAAACCTATGTTCACTTACTCAAACCTATGTTCTTAAACTTAATAATAATGTTACCAATATGTATAAAAAAATTAGCGAGGGTTATTAAAAAAAAACCACTGAACACTCTCTGTTGTATTCCTAGAGATACATACCATATCTAGTATTTTATATTAAAACATAAAAGGTGAAGAATTCTCGTTATTTACTTCTACTTTAATTAGTCTTATTGAAAATATCTCTAGAATTAAATTTTTTAGGTGGGTACGTCTCATAGCGCGTATGTTTGAAGCGATGGCGGGGAACTTCACGTCTTCAAGAGACATTCATTTGTTCTTGAACGTCCTGAACGGTGCCTTAATGCTGCATAGCGAAGACTCATTGATACTAAGATACGTTATAGCTACTTACGTTAACGCAGCGTTCAACTTCAAGAGTATATTCTCCACTAATGGGTATGTATTTTATAATCTAAATGACCCTTTTAGCAGCTTTTAAAAGTTGCTTTATTTAACTAGATAACTTGCTAGAAATCGACCCATACAAACGTATTTCGATTTCTCGATCAATATTGAGATCAAAGACTTACGATTAGAGTTAGATTATCCATTGAGACAGATGAGTGTAGATATCCATGTGCAAGAAAAATTTGTAGATATTAAATACAATATTTTTAAAACAATTCATTTATTTCGAAATTATTATAGGTACTTACTAATAATGCCAACACTTTTGCAAATATACTCGAACTTCCAAACCAACAAGTTGGTCACCACAACTATAGAATACGCAGTGAAGCAGTTTTATCTGCTAAATAGGAAGCCGTTTATTCTACAAATGTTTGGTTCTGTGTCTGCTATTTTGGATACAGACGAAGAATCGACTTATGGAGACGCTAGCAAAGTGAGTTATAACAATTAAATCAATGGTAGTGATAATTTGTTGGAATTATGTATACATGCTAAGTTTATTCGCTCTTTTTTCATTTGTAGTACTAATTCAAAGTCTATACTTTTAATTACAGGTCCAATCTAGCTGCCTATTTAATTTATTACTAAGCTTGGAAACTCCTTCGCCTGACCCTCTTCACATAGCTGAACTAATAAAAGAAGAGAAACCTCTAAAGCCGATAGACTTCTGTTACCGCGACGAGGACGAAATGGTAAACGTTCTGGACTGCATCAGCCTCTGCGTGATGGTCGTCTCATACTCTGCTGAAAGCATGAGGGGCTACCAGATGCTGGTAAATTGATGATCTTGATTTTTATATCTCTTGCCATTGTCCATCTACTGTCCAACAAAATATGGAGATTAGTAGAAGTAACTTTACTTATACTCTCTTTTATGCCAACACAGAAACACACTTTCCATATTAATTAATTTAACAAGCATTATTTGACCTCAGAAACTTCTTTAGTTAGTGGAATAACCAAATTTATATAAAAAGACTAACTAATAGTTTGCCTTGGGGTACCGGTAAAAAAGAAGAGGTCCCGGAACCGACGGATGGCGGTATATTCACTGATAATTCGTTAAAAGAGGGTGCACACACCAAACATTTAAAAGCTCTAATAAAATTAACTTTTGCTTAAGTGACTGAGGGTGCAATATGTAGTTGTTTGTGCCTTTCAGATCATACTGGAAGCAATACTGCCGTGTTATGTGAAGCAAATACAGTTACCAACGTATAATAGAGAAGGTAAAACGGAAAAGGAGATCATTCAACAACTGGCTATCGCTATCAAGACCCTCGTCAACAACTGTGAAGGACTGTCTAAGTATGTATATCAGTTATTCAAACTTAACTGTCAGATCGCAGCAGTGTATAACGTAAACGTTTTCTTTTATATTAAATTTATATTTATCCTTTAGTGGGTAAAAAATAATCTCCATGAGCATGTGAGAAGCTGACTGACTGCCTTACAAACTGACTGACATATTAATGCAAGCCTTAACTATATGGGTTAAAATCTTAAAATTTTTGCACACAGGTTCCTCTTATAACTTAGGGGAGCATTCAGAAAGGATTTCTGAAAATTCACTCCCTATAGGTATAAAATGGGGTGCATATTTAGTATAAAACTTTGTTGTTTTTGAAGTTATTCGAGTAAAATTTAGCATAAAGATTCTTCATTGTAAGTTACGTGTAAAATATATAACTGAAGAACAGTTGTACCGATTTGCCTAAAAATTTGTGTGTAGGTAGCTTTGAACCAAGAAACGCACATAGAATACTTTTTATTCTGTTGGACCGAGTCCCCGTGTGACGTGACATAAAATGTCAAAGAGAATTGAAGTCACTATGAAATGTGGTGTAACAAAAACGCATCTGAAAATTTGAATAAAAAAACGCAAATTTCTTGAACTTATAATTAATCATACCCACGGGAACGCGAATTACGCGGGTAAAACCGCGGGGCGCTTGTTTATCATAATTAGACTTATATATTTATGACTAAATTTTTTTTGATGACCAATCAAGTGTTTATCAACCTTATACAAACGGCCAGTGCCAACGATTTACACATTTAGCTGTTGCAACTCAAATAGGCTTCACAGTGAGTCTATAAAAGTAAACAATATTATATATAATCCCCTAGTTATTATACAGTTCTACTTTGCTAATTCCAAGAAATGTTTCACTATAAAATATTAGCAAGACAACTGAAGTCTTAATATAAACTATTGTTGTCAGGTCGTACAATGGGCCGTATAGAACGTCTCCGGAACATAAAGGGTCTTCCCAACGCGCAGTTCCACGTTCCGCGGCGACAAACATCATATTCGACGATTCTCACTCCAAGTTCGACAATTCTAAGATACAAGTACCCGAATTCGCCGGTGCTGAGGATTCTGAAGTAAGTTCTGTAAACAATAAATAAGTACCCGCTAAGACGACAGACGCTGTTCTGCCTTCACTTTAAACAGTGAATTCATACCGGTATCTATACTAATATTATAAACAGGAATTAGTTGTTTGTTTTTTTGTTACGATTGAACTCAAAATCTACTCAATCAATTAAAATATATTTTTACCATCGGTAGGATACGACTTCACCGATATTATAATTCATAAAATCACTAAACACCTTAAATTAAATATAACGAGGCTCGATATAAATATATTATTGAGCGTTTGTAACGAACAAACTCGAAAACTACTAACTGATTAAAAAAGACATTGTATCGATTTTTTCGCGTGTGACCAAAGGAAATATATCATTTTTATATGTATGAACTAGCTTTCTGCTCGCGACTGAATGTTTTTCGCGTAGAGCTTAGTGCATTTACAGCTTTTAGAGGCTCAGTATTCCGGAGGCAAAGGTAACCTCTGACCTCTAACCTATATATAAAAAAATGTGGCTATTCCTTTGAGAATGTAATTCACACAGGGCCGACCGAAAAAATGCAACGGGCAAAAAAATGGAAATGTATTCTTTAAAATAAATAGAGATAAGCCAGGCTATCTCTGCTTTCAGAATTTATCAAAATTTGCTTAGACACTTCCATATATTGTCCCAGACTTCGATGTTTATAATGTTGATAGGATTTTATATATTTTTTTAGTTGGTCCGCGCAGAATACCGTAGGCCACGGGACGTACTGTTATCCTTAGTGGGCGAATTTATCGGGAGAGCCACGACGAGATTATTAGACTTCAACGGTTCTAAAGGAAGCGGCGGTAGCGAAGGCAAACCTGTAGAGCTACTCGATTCAAAATCACACGCTGTAAGTCATTTCTATTATTTCTCCTTTGTTTATCAGTGATGTCCTAAAAGTGCTTAATCTTATTGGTGCTTTGAAATTTATGATACCATTGTGTTCATCATTATATCAATGGGTGACATCTGCTGTAGAAAGAACATTATTCTAAGAGATGTCTTATAAGCCCGGTTATGAGCAATCTAGATCCAGCAATCCGACAATCTGTCAAATCATATGAAATATTTTTTAAATATTGCATATTAAAACACAATAGTAGTAATTACATTAGATATTTTTAGTAGATCAAAAAATGGAATTAGGCCCGTAATTTCCACTCTGGGCAGGACGTAACATCGTGCCAGGGATGCTCGTCCCTTCTCTGCTACGCTATTTCAGTTGGATATACTGCTCTCTTAGTTCTGGTACCTCATCATTATATCAGGCATAATACGTCCACTGCTGGATATAGGCCTCCCTAAGTAACTTCCAATAGGACCGGTTGTATGCGGTCTGTGTCCAGCGCGATCCTGCGGTTTTAGTCAGATCGTCGGTCCATCTTGCGGTTGGACGCCCTACGCTGCGCTTGCTGGTGCGCGGTCTCCATTCCAGAACCTCACGACTTCATCGGCCATCAGTTCTCCGTACTGCCACTTCAACTTACTAATCCGCTGGGCAATGTCGCAAAGAGACTCCGAGCATTGCCCGGTATCTCAGTCTCTTTTTAACTATTGCCAAACCTCGTGATGACATTTTCAAAATTGTATACGGTTTTTTGGGTTCTATGTATTCTAAGATTTTGACTTACTCACTGTTAAACTTCACCAACGATTCCCCCTAGATTACAAAAAGTACGTAACTAGTCTAAAAGGAGATTCACGTCGAAATCAAAATACATTATTATTATTAAACATTTTGAATGATTAAACATTGTATTTACCCCAGCGTCTGGCCGAGATAGCACACTCGCTGCTAAAGGTATCACCGTACGATCCCGAGTCGATGGGGTGCCGCGGGCTACAGCGGTACATGTCGCAAGTGCTGCCTGCCGCCGACTGGGCTGATGATGCGTTGCGGCCCTCTCTTATCATGATTCTGAGGAGGTTGGACAAGGTGTTCCTCAAGATTGCCAAGAAACCCAGCATAAGGGTAAGATTATAAAACTGCCTGCCAATGATTTGCTCTAACCTTGCTTTGTGACAACGGTTTGTTAGCGCTGACCTTTATCTCTTCCAGTTTTTCTTGTAGGTTACTTTCTGGTGACTCGTGTAATGAACCTGCATTAAACTTAGTTTTAAGACCCGCCTGGAGCCGGCACACTAGTATTAGGCAGGCTAATTTATATTTTAGATGACTTTTATTATCACACATGGGTTATATTATGAGTACTTAATATTTCTAAAATAAAATGATGTCATATGTCAATTATTACTTTTGATAATTCGAGAGTGCTTGTAATAGGCCGACTTGAATAAAGAATATTTTGATTTGATTTGTATTTATTGTTATATGTGTCTCATTATAGAATTGCTATTAGTTAGATAAACTACCTATGTTTTATATGGGATGCATACTTTATTGTTTTAGAGAAACACAGATTGGGACTCAGCTGCAGTTCTACTCAAAGGCGTATATGAAACCATGATACGATGCCCCTATATCATGCATTGGCAGCAAGTGAAAACGCTTCTTAATACAGTACAGGTCAGTTTTCTTCAAACTAGTAGATATTAGAAAAACGCACTTTTATTTTTCCCCAAATTTCGGTATACAAAACTTAGAGCTTATATTAATTAGTACTTATTACTTTATAAATATCGCACCCCGAATTTTTTCAACTCAAAACTTAATTTGATTTGTGAGTTGATAGGAGAAGCGACCAGTTTTGGATCACTGACTCGCGTACTAATTCAGAAAAAAATAGATGTCAAAACATCTTAGAAATACAACATTATTTTTTTATTTCGATATTTACCTTATTGATATATATGGTTTAATTTTATTCTATTTTCGATTAAATAAACTGTAATACGAAGCATATTTATATATATAATTCATATAATAAGAATTATCCTACTTTTATTATAGGCTCTGATTGTGTCAGAAAATAATTCAGGAGAGAATCTGTCCTCGGCAACAGCTGCTCTTATGTCACAACCGCCTCCGCCCCATTTCTGCAGTACAGTAGTGCGGCTTATTGCCTTACAGATTATCAACACTGGGGTAAGTTACTGTATCCAAACATTAAGTTGTGACACTGACAGCAGCCATTTATTTACCTTTGTCTTATTTTTATCACAGGATAGCTATTCATTAGAACAGATGTGCGGCGGGAGTGCCATATTTCAGACGGCTGAGAAAACGGAGAATATGCTCATGAATTTGTTCATGCCCTTGTGTCTGAGGGTCGGCAGTGGACGAAAAGGTACATCTGCATTTTATAAAAATATCGATATCAAAGTACCGACAGATTAGAATAAAGACTAAGGTACTAGAACCGACAGATGGCGGTATATCCATCTAAAACAGTGTAGCTCAAATGCACTGGGCGTCGATGAGCAGCAGCATCCCCGTCGTGAAAGCTACACGTTGCTATTGCCAATACGCTGGCCCATCGCGGCAAATATAGGGAAAATTCCCCCTTTCTTGTCGAGGTCTGCGACACTATTATTAGTTGTGAACGTGATTTTTATATAAACTATTTTTAGATACCATTATATAAAGTTTTCGTTTACTCGTGCAAACAAAATCAGTATATATTACAAAAAATATGGACTATTCAACAAATATCTAACTAGGTACTGCTAAATAGCAAAACTTGTTGCATATGTTTATATAAATAAATTCACACAACATCTCATACTATGACTTAACTCTAAGATAAGTAGCTTTGACCACCTGTGTTATGGATATCAGAAAGCAGATATAATAGGCACTTGTATTTAACACCCAGACAGAGAAAAAACACAAATGTACATCACATTTTTGTCCCCGGTGCTGATTGAAGCCTAGTGATTGCGACATCGTGCCTAGCCTTATAGGCCGTTTAAAGTTCGTTGGGCATGCTCGTAAGCTATAACGTGAATAATATTCATCACTTGTGTTCATACACAGACGTACCTCCTCTGCGACAGTCGGACGTGAGTTACCTAGTATCCGTGGTCTTAAACGCACTGTGCCCCCCGGCCCCGCCTGGTCAACTGGCTGCCGTCAACGCGAAACTGAACGCAGCCGACGCTCGGGCCAACTCGCTAACCTTCACCGGAAGCCGGGACACGAGGAACACTACGAGATTGTCCAATCAGCTTTATAGAATCGCCTTTTTGGGTGAGCAGTTTTTTAACATCAAGACTCCAATATGTTTTATAAACATCAAGCACATAAACTGATAAAGTACCTAAGTTTACATGCATTTTTTTTTTATTTAGGTTAACCAACAGTTACTAATTTGGATTTCTTAAACATAATAATCACAACAAAAAAATTAAATGGCGGAACCAACACTGTTAATCACATATTGATATTGAGAAATATAGTTTTGTTAAGAGTTTATCTTATGAGTTTCTTTGTAAGGAATAGCGAGTTTAAGGTAATTATGTGTTTTAAATTGTGTTGGTATCGTGCAATAGAGTAGTCACTGACTTTTTAAAGGAATTAATTTGTGGAAAAGCATTGTTTGTTTGTTAAAAATATATTATTGCTTAAAAGTATCAGCCAGAAGTGTCAACGGTGAGCGTTTCCCAGTATTAGTGCGTGTTCTTGATGTAGAAAATATCTTGGGTATACATCAATCACGCGCGTGCGATCTGACTGGCGTTCTATAACATAACTTATGCTTATTTTTGCACTGTTTCAAGGCGTTCTGAATACTTACTCGACAACCAGAAAGATTTGTTTTATTTATCTATCTGTGGCCAACGGTGCTGGTTTCACAATTATTATATAATTCACCACTAATTTTTATGTTAGGAAACTGTGCAAATAAAAATAAAACAAAAGACAATATAATTGTTGTTATCGGCACAGGTAATAATTATATGTTTAAAATAGATAACCTATGGCTAAACTATTAACAGCGTGGTAAACCGAGAAGAAGAGACAATACAGCTCAAATGCACCGTCGCGAAAGTTGCCAACGCGCTTGCCCAGCGCGGCAATTATGGGCAGAATATCCAGCAGCGGATTTTCAATGTCTGGTATGATAGAACTATTAAACTGCTAGTCGGCAATAGAAATTGGTGACAGCGAGGTACCAATGCAGGCGACCTTTGTAAGAGGTCTACCTCTAGAAATAAGTTTTACCCTATGTATACCTAAGATTACAATAACATTTACGGCTCATTCCATTTTTATCAATATCAGAGATGAACTGCTGTATACTATTTAAGTCTAACTTATGCTACAAATACGTACTTTGTGTGTAAAGCCAAGCTATATTAGGTGCGAAACTGACCCGAAACTCTATCACCAGCCCTGAAGGTGATGTGTGCGTGCTTCACGAGCGAACTGTGCTCGGAGTGGGGGCGGATCGCGCGCGCCATGCGTGACTTGGGCCGCCGCAACGAGGCCGCGCACCACCTGTGGGACTTCCTGGAGCATGTCGTCACATATCGCACACCGCTCTACATACTGCTACAACCTTTCATTGTGCACAAGGTGGGCTATATGCGAGCACGTCTAGCAATAGTCCTTAAATATTCCACTACGGCTTTTAGTCGGTTTTAAGAAAAGTTGTTGGTGTTTTCTGATCTATAGTTTCCATTCAGTATGTTGTATTTTCTTTCATACGATTTTGATGGTTTAATACTTAATTGACGCGTTAGAGAAATGTCTACTTAATGCAACAATAGACAAAAAGCAAAAAATCAAATACAAGATTGGTTTAGATCGCTGATTCTTAGCTAGGTAAAACTTTCGATTAGATTTCGAAAGGGTCAATTCCTAGTTCAGTATGAACCTGATTGAAAAGTTTTTATTGTAGATATGACTTGCTCTATACATATAACGTCAGGTAAATGAAAAGGTAATGAAATATAAATATGCTAATAACTGCTAGCTCTCCCAACCGCCGATCGGCGACAACGAGCGGCACATGCAGTTCGTAGTCCGCGAGCGCGTGCGCGGACTGAAGTTGCCGGCGGCGCGCGCGCGCGGCGCCCTGCTCGCCGAACTTGCGCGCGAGCTACGGACCATGCGGGACACGCACGATCAGTACAAGTTTGGTATGTCGTTCGCAATCCACATTTAACTACAAGTGACGTTCTATACATCTTCGCATTCCCTTGTTTATATGTTGTAATAAGTAGTTTGTGGTTTTAATTTTATAGAAACCCAGAGAATTTACAGAAACAATCCCTGTTTCAAATTAGTAATTTAGTAACCGATCGTCAGATTATATTAATGTTTCCTCTTCATTCGTTTATCAATCTCAAGTATTTCTTTAATTTGAACAAGTAAGGTAAGCCAGTATGGCTTTTTAAACCAAGTTCTGTTTTTTTAACCTTATATTTCTAAAAAATATTTGCAATAATATTTTTTCTGTTGTCATTCATCTTCTGCATATTACCATTATTTAAAAACATTAATTACATTAAAATTAAAATTAATTACATTATTAATTAATATATGGTTAACTAACGAGTGTGTTCGGATTATTTTATGTTATATAACCAGTAAAGAAGCATACGGTTGAAAGTAAACGTGATAGCAGCCTAAGCCTACTCGTGTCATCACAAAGATATCACTAGTGTGTCGCCAACCTTGTGAACTGAAGATATAATGTCACATTTACCACGAAATTTCACTGCCTCTCTCACCCTTCTATTTGGCGGTAGAAATAGGTGAGGTACCAATGCAGATGTAGGCAGGACGAACTTTGTAAGAGGTCTACCTCTAGTACATTTTAAATTTCTCTTAAAGAATTTTCCACTGAATCTTGGCAAATCAGCAACGACAGACAATCTTTCTAATAAGCGATGTAATAGATTAAACGATATTCGCACACAGAACAAATAGCCGAGAACCTCGGCCAGGGCGCAGGCAAGCGCGCGTCGGAGGTGTTCCCGCGCAGCGGCGCGCTGCCGGACAAGCACCAGCAGCACCGACCCTCTCTTATCTCCATGCTGGTGGGCCGCGCCGGCGCCCTGCCACGCACGCCCGACCACCCCTCCGCGCCGCTCTCCGCGCAACGAGGTACCTATTCAAACACCAATTTATTTCTAAGCATTTGTTCAAACTCCTACCAGAAATGCACTTATTACTTCTAACAATTTTAAAATACCTGCCAAAATCGATAAATCCCCACCAAAAAAAATTTACTACAAAAAGATATCATGTTGTGTATATATTTATTTTAAAGCTAACCTGCGCTTGCGTAGGTTTCGCTGCGTCGAACGTTAGTTCTATGTGCACTGTATATAGGTAGGTATATTTGAGATGACGACTATTTTAAAGCTTGATATGTCCCAAATTATTCTAACAAGTTAACATATCCATCATAGTACTAAAAGATTTGCCACACCTTTTATATCCATTGAACATTTTAATAATTCTGGACAGGAAGGAATTCTTCAGGACACTAATTCCTATTATGTTTTTATTTTTATATATTTATGACCATCCTCTAAAACGCGGAAGACAATACTCAAGGTGGCAAGTTGGAATAAAGGCACTAGATTCATTCAGCAATTTTATACGAATCCAAAATCATTGTATTATGTCTGAAAAATAGGCTTATTTGAATAAATAGGTTTAAGACTATAACTGTCTTATAGGTAAATAAAAATAATTTTACTGTAGAATCGGTATCGAGCGGGTCTACGACGAGCCAACACATGGGCGCCTTCGAGATGAACAGCGGCCGCCTCAGCGACAACAGCAACAACCTCGGCAGCAGCAACACCTCGCACATGGGTACTGAGTCGTAATCATAGTTGCCTCTTCTAGTACCTATATTTGTTACTGCAAACGCCCGAATTACGGTAAATCCTAGAATTTACCGGTACAGTCTAGGATTTACCAACACATGTTGGTAAATATTAGTAATACTAAAAGAAGCCAGCAAGACAGAAAGGAATCAACTGCCTAGAGTGTGATTCAGAGCGGCAAGGGTGCGGAGGGTAGAGGTGGCCCGTGGGCTAAGGAGCAGGTGGCAAGGGGCAAACCTTCGTAGCGTGTGAATGCCATTTGCCACGATTGGCACGCGTAGAACTGACGCAGCCCCGCATCACCGGACCCGTGGCAAAAAAGCGAATTCTAGAAAAAGACCGAAATAAATATCTCTCTCTTAGTATTTCTAAATTTACCAACATGTATTGGTGAATCCTAGGTTGAACCGGTAAATCCTTGGTGAAACCGGTACATTCTAGGATTAACCTTAACTCGGGCTTTTACAGTGGATTGATAGATACAGTAGACTGTGTTAATTTTAAAGAATCCTAAAAAATCTAGATAGATTATGAATACTTTGATAATGCTATTATTGCCCCATAGTTCCATTCTTTCGTTCATTCGGTGTCAATCAAACTAAATTAAAAAAAATATTTAATTATTCACCTAAACCTTCTTTCAACTATATCGCCCCGTCGCTTCGGTAGTTTTTAAGTCGTAGCCCGCAACTTCGTCCGCGTGAATTTCGGTTTGATAAAGTAAGTAGTACTTATTACTTACTCGTCCTTCATTTGTAAGTCAGCGTCGCTTCCCCTTACCTACCGTGTACGTCATGCGTGGGAATTTCAAAATTATATAGATTATATAGATACTAGATGTGCCCGCGACTTCGTTAGCGTGGTTGTCGGAAACTCTATCGAGATTATTTTTTGATTGCTCAAGTTGGTTTATGTTATTGTATATTCATGAATAAGATTTTTTTAAATAATATGTAATAAAATAATGTTTTTAAAATAATGGGTAAAAGTACTTTGGCACAAATTATATTTTTACTTTTGTTTAAAATAAAGCACGCTGTATTCAACCGTTCCGTAGGCATGGTACCTCGCAAATAGGTAATGGCAAGCACGGCGGTGGGGCGAGGCCCACCATTACCTATACCCGCTTTTGCAACATTCTCCATTGATGCTCCGCTCTTTTTGGCACAGCGCATTGTTTACTATATGCTAAATCATTAGTAATAATACGAGTACGTATCTACAAAGAGACATATCAAAATATTTAGTTTTATAATGTTTTGATGACACACTTAATTGAGTTGTACCCAAAAGCCAGAGAGAAAGATTGTAATAAATTCTCCTTTCACCTTAGATAAATCTAACTAATGCAGGTTCCAACAACTTTGGCAACGACACTAAACCAACAGTGAGCACTCCGTCCTACGGCAGCACGCAAACAAAGCTGCGCTTCGTCCCGTCCGTCGAATTTAAGTTCACGTCTGGTAAGTTCTATTAGGATGCAGATATATTTATTTTTCTCTTTTTTAGATTTATGACGTCAGTATTATTTTATGGTTAACTACATAGTACAACGATTTTATACCGAGGCAATAAGATTTGAGTAAGAATCTAGTTAAAACCGAAGGCAGCAGCAGACAGAAGCAGCTTGCATGATTGTCCCAATCAGTCTTTATAAATTAATAAAAAAATTTACACGACATCTCATACGTTGCACTGACTCTAAAAAAAGTTTTAACCACTTGTATTACGAATATCAGACAATATAGTACATATAAATATCATCCAGACTCAAACAAATACAAATATTCGTCACAAAAACAGACTATTTGTTGGGACTAATCGCACACAAGTTAGGATCACTACCATCTGTGCCATCGGGCCCGTAATAGAAATCTCTTAGGAAGATTCTCCAAAGGTGGACACGTATAGAATTTGATAATATGTATGTAAGTATATTTTTAGGTGAAACATCGATGTCCCCAATATCTCCGTTATCTCCACGCGACACCCGAGACGTAGAAACGTGCACAGAAGGTGAAGGGACTGCCTTAGTGAGGAGCAGTGAAACCGAACAAGACACCGCTGACCCCAGCGAGAGACCCCGACTGCAAAGAGCCCATGGACCTTCCAAGAAGACATTCAAATTCCGACGCAGTAGGAATACTAAACCAGAAGTAAGCTTGGTAGATAGATGTATCTAGATTTCTTTATCTAAATAAAATATCATTGATGGTTCGTCGATTTTACTATTAAAGCAAAAATCTATTTATTGCAATCAATTTTTTTCAATCCATGATAGCAACATTTCATACTGCTGAACTGGTATAACAAATAGTTAATGATTCTTTTCGAGTGATTAGATTGTTCAACGGAATGTGTTCCAATTTACAAGGGAACGTAGTCGCTAAGTCTCTTAGTTTCCGTTTTTATTTTCTCGCATGAAGATATCTTACTATAACTTCTACTAGTTAGGTAATTTATAAAATTACCAAACTCTACTCGAGCCAGAGTTAACATACAACATGAAGTCCATGCAACAGGTGTCGCACGTCCGGCTGGAGTCGGACGAGTGTTCGTCACCTGGGCCGGACAGCACGCCGCTGCGACGGCCCTGGGCGCCCTCGCCGCTGCTGCAGCCCGGCAACGTCCCCACCGACACCTCCTACGACAGCGAGATCTCGCAGACCTCCTCCACCTCGGGATACAGGCTAGCATTACTGCACAATCAGTAAATAGGACACTCGCATTATGGCGTACCCGCATGATCCGTTCGTAAATCGTGACGTACTCACCGGAGTATTGCCGTGTGCTTTAATCGTGTTTGAGATTGTAAATACTGACGGTGTCTGTTTCAGTGAAATATAACGTACCGTAAAGTAATGCGACTAAAGTAGGATTTTGTGAGTGTCACTCAATAAATTTTACTATGTCAATCAAGTAAACTACTTTTACACATTAAGTAACAATTTATCAAACGGTCGAGTTTCTTCACTAGCTAAAATTAAACGAAATAAAAACCTTTTACCACTTAAATATTAAACCTTAAACTGCAACTCAACTCAATATTCAATTAAGTTTAATGTTGACAAATCTATTACTTTCCTTTTTTGGTAAAGGTTGTGTAAAATTATTTGGACAGCGTATATACTATATACTCTATAATCATAGAGCAGCGTTAATTTCGCAAATACCTTGTTTTTGTTTACATTCAAGATTGTAAAATCCCGACGTAAACCAGTGACAAGGTGACATCCAGCGCTTACCGAACCCACTCGGTGCTCCGCGCTGCCTCTTAAACAGAAGTGCTACTCAAACACAAGATTAACAAATTCTCTTGTTTGTATTACTGACTCAGAGTGTTTTCCAACTCCTGTAATAAACAGATATCGCAAACCTGCCCCACCGCCGTATTCAGGCTAGCATTATCGCGAAATCAAAAAATACACTGCAGCGTGCATGTACTCTACGTGTCTGGCGTAACCCAGAATTCAATTTTGTGCTTAGCTATTGATAGCTGTAGAGACTTGGTTGCAACTTCAGGTCTTTAGGAGTCTCTAAAACAATAGATAGATTATTTAGCGTGCCTTGTGATTTAACGTTCGACCGTGATATGTCTCAATCTTTATGCACATCAGACACAGACTATAAATGAAGTCGCATTATGACATGCCCATGCATAAGTGAATTTTAACGTTGATTACTTACCTACGTACACTACATACTGAATACTTAATACTGAATACTGAAGCGCTTTATTCGTATTTGTGAGCCGAGACACTTCAACGGTGTCTCTTTGTAACTATCGTTTAAAGTTTAAACGCTGACGCAACGTCTTTTTGTATGATATACATGCACGATTTAAAGTCGAAGGGATTGCATGAATTATTTTGTGTCGTTATCTGTGTTGTATCTGTATATTAAATTTGATCTAATGATTGTTAATGAAAAAATATATATACTTTTATTTTCATATATATATATGTATATATATATATAAATATAAAAAAAGCTCAATCGGCTAATAAAAACTAGATACATACAAAAATATGAGAAATAAATAATCCTGTCATAACTAACAAAACACAATAGCTGTTTGAAAAAAATAAGTTAAATCACTACCGTGAACCGAAACGACGGCCATACCTATACTTAGCATTTAAGGTGTAATAATGTCTATATAACACGGACCGAGTTGGGTCGGTGTGTACAATGTGACGTCCGGGGTGTCGCAGGGAGAGCTACAGCCTGCAGGCGTCGATGACGGAGTCCCCGGGCGGCTCGCTGCGAGCCGCGCTGGCGTCGCCCGACGCCGAGCGGTCCGCCACGCCGCGCGCCAGCCCCGACGGTAATCCCGCCTTCGTATGTACCGCACGCTTATACACCTACACGGCCCCGCCTGCCGTGGTTCTCTCTACTTTCCTTTTTCTTTCTCTGTCGCGATTTCCCGATGGATCTTTACAAACAGAAATGATAGATTTTTATGAGGCTTTCTACTTCGTTGCTCGTTTCCCGAAGTTTATAAATTACAAGATTGCTGTCCGTTATTGCTGAACCCAACTCTTGAATTTAATCGAATCGAGCGACAACTGTGACGTTCGCAAATAAGTTTTATTTGCGAGTATCAATTCAAAGCGCATCGCATCGCAGAAGGCTTAAGGAAGCGAATGGACTTCCCTGGGGCCAATAAAATATTTAATACACTTTTAGTGTTCACTCGCATTGCTAAACTATAGCGCTTACATATCGTCGTTAAGTTCTAACACAGCGTAAGTGAAAATGTAACTACTAACACTTTGTACAATTGGAAAAACATCGCTCACGTTTCATAAAATCATTTTAAAACTAATTGCTTGTTCATTTAGTTAGTACAAAATAGATTTCGTTTAAACAATACATAATATAAAACGTTTACTGCAGCGTTAGAAATGTAACATCGTGTTATCATTGGGCTTAATTATTAAATTGCCAACTTTGACATACGCGGTGTAAGAACTTTGCGACGATATGTCGATTTCACTTTTTCGCTTTTATTTTCTGTGCATCGACCAATTGTGTTTTAGAATTACGGTTATGTTTTCTCATTGCAGCCTCCTTAAGCTATGAATCCGGGACGTCGTCCGCCGAACGAACGGCTCTATTGGGCGCCGCGAGTCAACGCTCTCTGTTGTTGAGTAGCGATTTACGTGATGAAGACACATTACTATAAGAATCATTAATTGCAACAAAATGTGGCAAATATAATGATATTTTATTATAAAATAGCCTAAAGACGTAGACAAAAATATATCTTTAAAATTGTATTAACTGAAAATTGTAAATTAATATTTCATAAGAATACACAATCAAATAATTACAGAATAACATGTTCACAATCCTCATTGCCTTAATCCTCCAACTATGCCAAGCTAATATTATTATCTGAATCAAGAAAGTGAGCAGGTACATACTTGGTAATTAAAAACTATGAAGTTCAATTGAACTTAGCTCTGGATAATTTCAAAAATATTGTTGATCAGATACTTCAAATCAATTTAAATAGGATGGATATTTACATATAATTATATGTAGAGTATCAGATTCATCCTTTATATTAGAACAAGCTGTGCCCGCGACTTCGTCCGCGTGGAATAGTTTTTGGATACCATACCTATTTACTTCAAATTATATAAACTTTGAATGTCACGTTTATTTATATCGAATCAATGGCCTTAAAAATAAGTTTTAAGTTTCTAGCTCTAAAAATAGCGATCCATGCAAACAACTTTTCATCCCCCCTTGCAACCCCTTACAACCCTTATTTCGAGTTCAAAAATAGCCTATGTCCTTTCTTAAGGTCTAAAGATTGTCTATGCCAGATTTCATCAAAATCGGTTGAGAGGTTTAACCGGGAAAGCGTAACAGACAGACAGACAGACAGACAGACAGAGTTACTTTCGCATTTATAATATTAGTAGGGAAGTAGGGATTTGTCATAAAATCTACTTAGAAGTGTAACAGATAGACAATGATTTATGTTTATATAAATTAGGAATATAAAATTGTTTCCCTATTTGTAGAAAATATTAATAAAACTTTTTTATACACATTAGTATTTTACTTCTAAACACTAAAACAACTGATAGTGATCTAAAATAGAGGCTAACAGAATCAATAATTGGAAATACTTTATTGCATTATAACTAATTTCAATTTAGTAATAAAAACATTTTATAAGACAATAGTTTTATTAATATTATTATCACAATTATGCTTCTTTACACAGTAAAAATGGCTGAATGGCAATTAGGATCTCTGAATCCATAGGAATTTCATGAATGTACTTCGAAAATGTAATAACTATTTTATAAATACTCCGCTTAACTGAAGATATAAGAGCAGTCTTTATTTTGATAGCTAGCATATCATTGAGGATATGCTTCCTGTGTATGAGACCGGGTTTTGTCAATTTGTCAATACTTTGCTTTAAATTAATCAAAGTTGAGATTATCAGAGGCAAATCAGTTTGTACTACACCATAATTGTCCTCTTTAAGTGATGCAGCTGCAATAAATGCCAAACCTTCACAAGTCCACATTACAGGCTGAGCTTGCAACAACAAAAATTTCAATCTTGTATCTGTGAGTTCACCAAAGAAATAATTAATTCCTGGTTTTTGGCAAAGCTTGTTTAAGAAATTAGTAAATTCTTCTTTAGCTGCATTAGCAAATGTATCATCTATTTTTTTTTTGTTGTGATCTTTTATCTCCATAAGTGTAGGTGAATTAGCCATGTTTCTTAAGTTTCCTGAATATATTCCAACATGAGGAGTTGCATTTAAAATATTTCTATTCCCTGAGTTCTCAATCTCCACTGGCTTACCATCACCATTTATGTTGTCAAGTTCTTTGCTAAAATCTTTTATTATTATGAGACAGTTTTCCAACAAATTATTCCAGTTTCGAGGGTGTCCACCAGGCTGGGAAAGGGTAAAGATATGCTGTCTTCTTTCTGGATCAGTCATAGCCATAATTCTCAAGTCCTGAGCTCCCAGGTATCCATTGAATTGAGATCTTTGGGCTAGAGCATTGTACAATGTCAAAGAAGATTCTGATTGAATGGGGAAATTGATTGGTTCCGTCAAGATAATATTGAAAACAGTTCTCATGGTGTATACTGATATGAAAAATAAACTAGTGTAAAACCACAGTCCAATCCAAATTCCAGATTTTATTAGAATTAATAGATTATCCAACGGAGCATCTTCTAAGTATAATCCATAAACTTCTGATACAACATTTCTTGGCTTGCTGCCCCACAAAAAGTAGAACAAACTGAAGTAACCCACAGGAATCATAGAATTTCTAAACCCCATAGAAAGAATTTTTGAAATAGCCAACTTGATCTGCTGAAATTTATCTTGATAAATGTGAGGGAACATAAGTATTGTGGAGCCAAATATATGAACATTTAAAAAGTAATATAAGCCCATCCACATGCCTCCAAACTGAAGAAAAAGGCTTTGTTCCATTAAGCACTGTCCATCATATCTGATACATGGTTTCTTCAATACATTAAAACTACTTTTAGCCAAAGATGAATATAAGCTCATAGTAAAATATCCACAGAGCGCATATAAAACACTGAATACAATATTTTGCATAGAAAACATGTTGATAAACATTGAGAACCTAGTGAAATATTTAGGTAGAGGCATCATATAGTAATTTCCATAGATATATGCTTGAAAGAATGACACCGTTGCAAGAAGTATTATGTTTAGCCCCATTTTCCAACTGAAAATATCTTGAATTGTTGATGATATCCATGATAATGGGTGCAATAAATCAACTTGAATGATAAACACCAACAGAATAGCAAGTAAAGTTTGAAGACTGATATTCCAAAAAACAGCGATCATGAGTCGTTGCGAAAATATTTCACTTTTATTTTCCATACCGGCAACAGTTTCTATTAGGTTATGATGAAAATAACGACAATTCCATAATATAATTGTTTGGTTATCACACAAAAGTTCTAGGCTTCTCTTTTGAAGTAGGTTATATGTGTTTTTCTGTTTGTCCACTTATCGCTAATTCTGAACAATGAACGTTTTTTTATAACTTTAACGGTCGTTTACTGCCTCTGTTACCTTGCTTTACTTGCCTACCCTACTCCCGCTTTTTATACGTCAATCTCAGACAAAAATTATGTCAACAAAGGTATCGTTGAAAAACTATAAATTATTTCGAAATTACGAATGTTATAACTTTTGTAATTTCTATTTAATTGAGATGGCTTTCATGTTAAACTTCAGTAATTATGTTTAAATCAGTTCAGCATCAAGTAAAATTTTAGTTTCCTTTTGTGAAATTTAAAAACTGAACTCTGTTTATTATCGAGCCCAATTGCATTATTAATATTGTTGCAGTTGTTACTATATAGTTTTTAATACTACCTTTAATTAACCTTTGTGCCAATAACTGTCTATGCCGTAATGATACTTTTTTTATGTTAAATTTAATTGCAGCAACATCATAAAGTGTCATTTATTGAGTAATGATTATTTTTTGTTATCTATGGTATAGTGTATTATTTTATTGGTGGAGATGCTTTTTACATTTTCTTCTGTAATAAATTAGAAGACTAGCATAGGTTCTGTTTCAGATTTTTTAATGAATATCAATATAAAATCAAGTGGTGCTATGAACATAACAGCCTCCTAAGTGATACTATTGTTTATTGAGGCCTATGTATTCTCTATTCGCTGTGCCCTACATTTTTACAGTTTTTACTCAAATGGAAGAAAGTAGTGAATTCAAGGTGTCATTCTTTAAAGAAGTGACTTAAGAAACAATTGTAATGGAATATATTCCGAAGTTCTGTTTTTTCACAGCTTGAGAAACTCTTGTAATGTATACATTAGTAGAATTGGCCTTCAGTGTAGGGGTGATTATTACCCTTGTGACAGCCCTCTCGTTATGTGTGTGTGGCTGTAAAAATTCAAATCAGAAGTAAGTTAATTATCATTACTTAAGATTAATTTCCATTCACAGCTAAAATAATAAAACATATGAAGGTAAAAATTGTTTCAAAATTATTAAATTCAGGTATGAATACTTGAATTTAAATGAATGTTGATATCAATCTGTATGTATCTGTCTAATAAAAAAAAGTAGAACTCTTTAATTATAATTTTCAAGGTAAATATTAAATGTGTTCGAGTAAAGATTTCTTACAAGACATATTCACACTTCAATCCTGTTTTGAGATACCAAAAAAAGTTAGAAATGTAAAAGTCACAATGTTATTAAACTTTTTGCTTTTAAGGAGTAATTAATGTTTGTCAGTATTTGCCTTTTATACCTTCCGGAATGTTGGGTATAACTACTATACTATCTATTTTAATAGATTACCCATTTCAATATTATACTCTATGTGGCATCGCTTTTTTCTATTTTATAAACTTATTTTTAAACAATACTGTCATGTCACATGTAAATTACTTATATTTAACTGTGATCTGAATCTAGTATTTCAGTCTTATAAGAAAGATTGAAGAGTGTATTTCACTTATAGACATCGTGTAGTACTCTATTTTCTATTAATTCATTATTATTGAAGTGGTAAAAAAAACTAGGATGTTTAAGCAAATTTTAGAACTATGACACTGTTACCCAAGTTACAACCAATTTATAAAATGTTTCTTGAAATATTATCAGATTACTTCAATAATTATTAAAATATTTGCAACCTAAATTATGTTTATGAAGTCCTGAATTAAAAATTATCTCTTATATTTAACAGAAGTGAGTTGGTGGGCATGCCTGGTGTTGTCAAAATTCGATTTGATGAGGAGGTTCCATCTCCGACGCCCACCACTCCAGCTTCTATCAAGCGGTTTGTTCTGAAACTAGCATGTTTTAGACATATTTATTAACCATTGGGTTGATGTTTACACACTCTTATGTTCGATATTTATGTTTATGAATATGTAATTTAATTTAATGTTTTTCCTCAATAACAATGCATTCACCATTTACAATGCCACAACTACAGTTGAAACGTTTGTGTTTATGACACAAATTGTAAGAGTATAACCTCCATTTTACATAGAGTTGTTTTAAAGAGAATTTGTAATAGTTTTGATACCAGTTTATTTATAAAAAGAATAAAACCTATGAGTAAATAAAAATATATCCTTATTTATAAGTTAAAGAGTAAACAAGAGTGGTTTGTATTAAGTTTATTTATCAATCTAACACCTAAAATTTATAATTATGATTTTATATATATATATATATTAAAAGTCAACAATTACATATTACTCCGTCTAGTTGGGTCCTAAAATATACTAACAAGAATGGTCAGAGCATGCTATGATTCTTTTTATAAGGGCAAGATCTCATAAACATTTATTATCACATCTTATAAAAGAACCAATTTAAAATAAAAAAGTATGGCTTAAGTCAAACTTTAATTTACTTCAATTGAATACACATTTATTAAAGTAAAGTCACTTAAATAAATGTTTTAGTAATTGTGACTACTGATCACAATCTTTCTAAAACTAAATTGTTATATATCAATGGTCAAAAATTTGATTAGTGTAATGTGCAAAAATGTTTTTATTTTTATGTCAGACTTTTTTTGATAGTTTCAAGCATAAGAGGATTACTTTTTAATAGTATTTATATAAAAAAGCTCCTACATAATTAGAAATAGCTTTCAAATAACGAAGTTATAACAAATTAATTGTTTTTAATTACTTTTTTGTTCTTCCTGCACATTCTCTCTTACAATAATTGAATTTATGTCCTTTGATATTCCATTTGTTATTATTGTCTTTTTTATTACTTGTTTTCTATGCAGCAAAATAAACAACATATTATGAGAAAGTAATATGTTGTCAACATTTAAAATGGAAATCACCATTTTCTTATATCAATAGTAGTTTTTATTACTGGCTGCATAATTTGAATTCTTATACCATTGCTGTGTAGTTATATTTTTATACATTTACAAGAATTTGTAGAGGATATTATTAGCATGCTTTATTTTAAGCTAACCATGGTATCTATACTAATCTTGTAGCTTATAATTATAAGAACTAGTATGTATTATAACAATATAATTATTTAATGCAGAGCATCAACACAGAATAGTCAAAGAAGCCTACCAGAAATTCCTCACCCTGTAGGAAGACATGACAGTGGAGATACGGCATCAGAGATCTATGCTACTGTAAATATAGATGAAGGTATGCATTTAGAAGTTGCAATGTCATATCCCCATTATATTTAATTATTATGTATAGATGGATCAGAAATTTCTGACCTCTGGTGCAGTGGATGAGGAAGCCGATAGAGTTTCAATGATCTCGTGTTCGATATCTATATTTAAACAGTTATTTATTAAAGTATTTTGGGTGTTTAGGTTAGCTATCTGTTGTAGCGACGTTGTTTTCGGTTTCTACCACATATGGGATAACAACCGATTTTAACTGGAATTCACTGGCCGATAGCTATTGATATTAGGAGTAACTTGGCTGCTATTATTATTCATTATTCTTACGGAAACGGAAACTAGGTGGGTGACACCAAAGAGCGCGGTAAAAAATAAAAGACTCGGTCTAAGGATAATCTTTATTAATCTAGCAATGCTTACCTTACAACTGGCGCTTACCTAGTACAATGGATCATTGCGTTGAAATTGCGTAAATCAATTGGGAATTCATGTTATGAATCATTTCATCATAATTTATACTAGCATTAATGAACAAACTTTTCGTTTTACCTAGTATTCTTGTATTTGTTCACTTTATTATGCTTAGAACACTCAAAGTTTACATGCATATCCTCACGTTTACAGGTTCTCTGTATGGAAAATCGCTTATATATTTAAGATAATATTAACTAGAAAAAAAATCGACTCGTTTCAGGCTTAAGGCAGGAACGATTCGATTCGATCCTACATCTAACTACCTGTCTGCACTACCGTTATGCTACCCCCGGCATGGGAATGATGCGGGTTCGAGTCCCGCTTTATGCCTATGACAATATTTTCTTCTAGTAATTATTTTCCTAACTACAGATTATCACTTTAATGATGAACTTATTGTTTATAATAGAGATCTATGAATTAAAAATTTGTGACACGTTGTTTGAACTTCTAAACTACTGAACCGATTATAATCAATTTTTGCTTACTGCGTACAGTGTGATCCAACTTAAGAGATAGGATAGCCTTTATCTCAATTTATATATATTTTTATTGCAAATTATTTGTAATGAGTAATAATTATCTATGAGTTCCATGAGCTTCTAAGTGTAATGAATAGTTATGATTTAACCTTAGGCACAGCAACATGAGGCTGGGATTGCTAGTAGAATATATCATTAACTACTAAAAAACTTATCTCAACTACTAAGTCATCCCAATTACTCTTAGGCTGCTGCCTCTGAAAATGCTGTTTTTTAGTTACTTTTAATATTTAGTAGAACCTACACTATCAGTACCAGTACCAGTATCAGTTTCAACAAGATGCGTGTGTATTTTGCGTATATGTTATGTACCAGGTCATTAATGCGGGTATTATTAATAACAAGCGTGCCCGCGACTTCGTCCGCGTGGAATAGCGATTTTGGGGGTCTAGTAGCCATCCTCGATAACAAAACATTATACCAAAACAATATTTTACAAAATAACATGTCAACGGAAACGGTTAGGTTAGAACTGCAATCACAACGAAAAATAATATTTGAAATATTTTATTATGAAACTGTCTAAATGGTGATGGACAATTTATTTAATATGTA
Organism: Heortia vitessoides; assembly: GCA_020976665.1. Lineage (NCBI taxonomy): Eukaryota > Metazoa > Arthropoda > Insecta > Lepidoptera > Crambidae > Heortia > Heortia vitessoides. The sequence continues at coordinate 8,688,425 of JACJUM010001610.1, read as the reverse complement.
TAATTCTCGTGACACAGTGTTAGTTATTATACTCGTCCGAAACGGCTTAACCAATTCTTATGAAATTTTATACATATTTTGTCTGTGACTATCGGTCTACTACTACTACTATCAATTTTTTTTATACATATACAATACAATATTTTTTGATAATGAGGCATTAAAAATACGTACAACCATACATTTTCACCATGCTATCACCAACCCCTAGTTTTTAATAGTTGTTTTAATAATATAATAATGACAATTTATTACTTACTCCATAACATATCGACGGTCATAAATTCAATAAGGGATAATGTGCAGGTTTACAAGAAGAACAAAAAAAAATTAATAACAATTAATCCGTTTTAACTTTATTATTTGAAAATCTGTTTTAACATATATTATTGAAATTGGATCCTGTTTACATAAAATACTTCATATAAGCATTTCACTCGTTTATTTGCATTGTATTTATTGGTTTACTAAATTTTTATGTTTGAAACATCAACAGGAAACAAAACAAATGCGAATGCGTCGACGAGTAGAGATCATCCCTACGAGCGAGCTTATTCCAAACTGCAAAACGAAAATCACAATGTGTAAGTAAATACGTACATAATTTATTAAATATTTACATATATATAAAAATTACGTGTCACGGTGTTTGTCCGGGGTGAACTTAACTAATGAAACGGTTTTAATATTTGTTTGCTTACTGTATACAGTTTGATCCAAGTTGCGACATAAAATATCTTTTTCATCATATAGTTAAGACAGGACAACGTCTGTCGGGTCAGCTAGTTCCATATAGATAGAACTAACTTTGTATATAGAGTACAGTACAGTAGTAGATTTGTTCGGTTAACAGTCTGCAATACTTTGGTGAATTATTCAAAAAGAGGATAACAAGTTTGCAGTAGTACATGGAGAGAAACATTTAAAATCATACGAGCCTTTTTCTTATTATCCGTAGTTACACCTACATACACCTGTTTGCACTGAAATGTGCTATTGAGATCTACAAGTAGATCTGTAAATAAATTGAAAGTAAATATGTTGTTTATTACTGTTACTCACAAATTTATAAATAAGTAAATATTTTTGATTTACTAAGTCGACTGATAAACTTTTCCGTCCGTGCGACAGTGAACGTCACCGCAGCCTGTAGACGCTCCTATTATTCCAAAGGTATCACTAACACGTTGCCAACTTTGTGTCTCGAAGGTAATATTTCATACTACCCAGTATTTTCACTACCTCCCTTTGCCTCCAAAATCGAACAGCAATATGAAACTATTCTGTTCATTACGGATACAGATTCCGCATTTTTCACATGATTACTTACACTTTTATTTATTTCTAGCACCGTTGAAATAACTACAGATGAAAGATCCGAAAGTGAAATTGAAGTTGATGAACGCGACGCAGCAACGTCGGGTGGTCCGGGTATGTGCATGTTATCATTTGAAATACATTTGTTTTTCTTGTTATATAATATGATAGGAAACTGGTATGTAGTGCTACAGGCGATGAGCGTCACCATAAGCTTTTGACGTTCGTGTTACTGCAAGGATTAGTGTATGGGCACCATTGACTTGAATGCATAATGTGAAATTGCACACTAATTTCATTGCTTCTCTTACACTTTACACCGGAGCAGAGGAATACTGTTTTCACAAGGTGACAGCAAGGTGTCGTACAGACAACCATTGTCAGAGTTCATCCTAATATTAATTCATCCGAATATTGTTATTAATTTTATGGTAGGTATCTATATCTATAAGCAATATAAATTAACAACGTCCATTGTCTCTTAAACTAATATTTTATTTGAATTTCACGAGGCGAGGGCGCATTCGTTGTGTTCCTATCTTATGTGCCAAAGGTCGTGGGTTCGATCCCCACTCAGGACAAATCACAAAATTCCGATCTCGTAGTCAGGTCAATGTGTATGAATCGTGTGAATAAAAATAAAAATTACGATGCTTACATATTTCCTACTTTTACACGTTGATAAGACGTAATCAAATTATTATTTATCCTGATACTGTAAAAGATTCACCTAAACAATTCCTGTCAATTCGATCAACTCTTAACTTAACATCCAGCAAACAATATATACATTTTTACTTATAACCGTGTATACAACATAGCTGTGATAAATAGAAACTAGATTTTTTAAACTACATCTTATCATTCTTAAAACAGTTGCCATTAAGTGGAATAAACATAAAACTGAGTAAATAAAAAGGATTTTTATTATTACTTTACGGAGCTGGTTGTCTGATGTTAGACACTGAACTTGAAATTAAGAAAGACAATATAAAAAGCATGAATTCTTGCATTTGTAAATTGTCTCACAAAGTAACAGTACGCGGAACTTTTAAATGGCTTTTGTAATTAACAAGATGAGTAATCCTATTTCTCGCCCCTAACAAGGGACTCATTCATTGAGTGTATTTAACAAGTGTATTTATAAAGCATTTGATTCATTCAGATTCTCCATGAAGTCAGTCAACGCTGCAAACCTGAACGAATTGTTTGTCGTGTTTGTTTTTATTGTGTCTAACTGTACAAGAGAAATCGATTAATGATCATAATGAAAGTGTATCTTGATTTTTATTTGTCGTATATTTACTAGCGTCCCGCCCCGGCTCTGCACGTGATACATTCTAAAATGTTAATAATGATTAATAAAACTACACTCATAAAAGCGGTTTATTTATATTTTCAAATATTGTTTCAACGTTACGGTTACCTTGCGGTAACTCGGAACGTTCCTAAGATTCTTGAGACGTAGATTTGTTATGAGTAGTGAACGCGTAAATATTATAAAATATTAATAAAAATATTAATAAATTAAAGCTGCACAGATTACAATTTTACTTTATACAATTTATCTAAACTACATCGCTGACTTAAATAAATAGATAAAAATTAACAAAAGTTCTTAGCCAACTTAAAATAGCCCAATTAGCTATAGAAGGGGCAATATTCGAAGTCTCTTTCAGAGATCCAATATTGCGTAGTAAAGGACGTGATTAGAGCTTAGTAGTGCGGTTTTAGGAATCATTGTCTTCATATTTTTTGTAAATATAATATGTGTCTGTTTTACTTACAAACTATTCGAAACTAAAATAAAAAACTATACCTAGCATAATAATATCTAAGATTAGTAATTGTAGAAAAACCCGTGAAGTCTTCTTAAAGATCAAAGTGTAAAAAATTGCCCATTGCTTGCCGTGGCTGATATTCAACGGCTGATAATAATATGTTGGTAAAATAACAGACATTTACTTTGTATAAAGATAAAACGTGAATTAACATTCTAGCTGCCATAAATCGTCGACAGCTTTACATCTGCCTTACCAAGAAGAGGAAATTTTGCCCATAACTGTCGCCCTGGGCAGACGTTAGTAATCGCAGAGCGTGGTTCTGCGACGGAAATTCTGTTTGCGAAAATCCTAAGAGGCGACTGAACGAACCGAACTCATATGCATATGTGGGCATAACCAGCAGCATCCCGGACGCAAAACTACACAATGCGATTGCCGCCGCGTCTGAGTAGTTTGGCAATTATGGGCAATCTTCCTTTTCTTGAGGAGGCCTATGTCTGGCAGTAGACATTTCCGACTGATGGTAACGATGATTAACGTTTTCATATAACAAAGTCTGTTTATTCCCGAATTTCTTGGGAAGGTTAATGACGACACATGTATCATAATTGTTGCTTCAAATAATTCATAATAAATATTTATTACGAGTAAAACATTTCGCTGCATTTGTGTTACATTATAAATATTCATACTTACAGATTATAGATATTGATAAGAAATATAGCTTCTGTGGGCATTAGCTTCGTGATTAGGATCAGTGGAATAAAGTCGTCTGTCGATCGTTATCGCTTATAAACGCTCAGTTTGATAGACACAATTAACTGAACCTACCCAATCAATTGACGCTTTGATAATGCCGCTTTTAGATATTATCGGTTATGTGTTCAAATGTGATTGTAATTTAGGACATCTAATGCCAAAATGAAAAACCATGTTGGGTAAAACATTTTTTTATGAATCAGCATATAAGCAGTACGTATTTGAATCGAATTTGATAGATTTTATTTAAATTCAGAATTGACCATAAAAGATAAAAATTAAAAAAAAAAATAATGGTACCAAGTCGCGGGTGACGAAAAGTCATTAAGAAAATACGTTTTTATATGTATCTCCAAGATAATCACTAGTTCGTTACCGTTATCGTTACCGTTTGTTACCCAGTGACAGCTAATAATAAATTTGTTTAAATTATGCGATTTCTTTAAATACAATATTGTATGAGGCAACTGGTATAAAGTAATTTTGCGAGTTAGCAATTGTAAGGTATAGTAAATTATTACTGTTATAGCAAATAACAATGTAATAAAATTATGCTATTAAATAAATATAGAGTTGCTAACTATACCACAAATTACATTACGCGAATAGCTTACATACGCGTGGCATTATGCATTTCCCATTGAGGCTATTATCTATTTTATTAGTCGGTTTCTCCGATAGTTAGTCTTGTACCCGTGAACCCTTATGCTTCGACCCTCCTACCCTTTAAAGTAGTATAAGCAGATTAAACCTATATCAAGATATAAACTGCTTGTTCAAAGTCCTATTTCTACCGCCAAATAGCAGCGTTTGCATTGCTGTGATCCGGTTTGAAGGGTGAGAGAGACAGTCAAATTACTGGGTAATGTGACATAATATCTTTAAGACACAAGGTTAGCCCGCTAGTGATATCTTTGTGATGACACGAGGGTCTATAAGCGGTCATGTATATCATCACTTAGAGAGGCATATGTAGGAAGAGTGTCCTGCAGCTGATATGAATATGATCATTATTAAAAAGAGAATGCCGTTAGGTACTGGTAGAGTAGGATAGTACCTCCCATTTACCGATGGTCGTAAGAGGCGACTAAGGTACCAGAATCGACAGATGGCGGTATATCCATCCAAAACCGTGTGGCTCAAATGCACCGGGCGAGGATGCGCCCTGCGATTGAAAACACGCTTGCAGTGGATTTCCAATGGCCGATATAATGATGATGAATGCATTTTTAAATAGCCTTAACAATTGAAAGTACTAATTACAAAACAAATCTTTGTTTGCTATAATACGTGATGTACTACAGGAATGAACCGTAGGCGCTGGCTTTAAGCATTAGGTTTCAAAGTGTGCTGTTATATGAATATATAAATTCCTATGAATGGTTTGTATTATTTTCTCACGTTGGATTATCTTGTTAGTATCATGTGTCGCATAGGTGTTTTATTGCGCTCGTCATATCACACCGCTCAAGTCATTTTATGGCACCCACTTATGCCACACGCGGTCTGCCTAAGTATTTAATAATAATGATACGAGCTTTATACCCATGATTCCGACCGCAGGCACTTCATTCTCTATCACTTCGCACCAGAATATTTTATATAATCATATATTTACAAGATTAACCGTTTTGTTGCGGATGGCGCGATAGTCGAGTCAGAATTTTTTACCTATTTCCTATGACATTAATGCGCGTTATATTTAAATTGATTGTAAGTCCCTCAAGTTAAGTTTTAGAGGGGTCTAGAACAGAACTATCATAATTTTATTCGTAAACCAAGTTTCTGGATATTGAGTGAATTAAAAAATAGTAAGGGTAGGCAAACTTTATCAGTTGTACGCGCATCGTTTTTGACCATTCTAACCCCTTTAAATAAAGTTTTAAAACATTAAAACAAAATTACCATGATTTTAAAAGCAGTTAATTCTGTTTTTAAATAGCGAACACAATAGGAGTACATTCTTTTTTATTTCATCGATACTTTCGAGGAGCGATGTAGCGTTAATTTTGACAAGCAAAAAGAATTATGTTACTTCGTTGTGGAAAAATACTTACGACGTGTCGCGACAACCTGTTCGATCAAAAGTCGCTATTGTGGAGCGTCTGTAATTACCCCAATCGAATGCAATCTCCATTGCCAAAAAAAAAATATAAACTGTCGTCTTTATTTTTCTTTGTTATTTTTTTGCGTGAACTTACGGATTACCATAAACTATTGCATATATGATGCATTTTTATGTAACACACCAATGTTTATAACCAAGGAACGAACCCACATACATATATACATAAATACATCACGCCTTTGTTACGATCTTAGCAAACCTCTCTTGCTTCCCGTACTCGTATTAGTCCGTTCATACACGTTTGTTTATTCTTGGTACTTCTGACATAGGGGGATGTGGTACTTCTAAAATATGTTCGCCTCGGTCGTTCTATACCAACTCTTCCATTGACTGCCGCTCTATATATTTGTGCAGTCATACTAGTTTCATCCATCCTTTCTACATGTCCAACCCCTCTTAACATTCCTTTCTCTATGGTTGTCACAACATCATCTTTTACACCACATCGATCTCGTATTTGCACTATTCTTTAATCTATCTCTCAAACTCACACCATACATACTTCTTTCTCATTTCAACAGCATTTATTCTACTCGCATGCTTCTACTTATCCGGAAGAAACTTATTAAGGAACGAACCTTGTCACTATATATGTATGGACGATACTTCGAAGTTAGAAATTTTCACGTCGTCACATTTTGTTCATTTATATGAAGCATGAAAATATAAATATTTTGTCTTTAATTTCACGGATAACACGTAGTTAAATTCCGTAAAACTAATTAAAATAACGTATCGTATTGTGTACATATACCTATGTATCTTGTCTACTACCGCAGTTTGATATCAACTAAACTGAATCTAGACTGAACCAGCGAAAAAGGAAAATAGTCTGTTTTATATTCATGGTTGATGGCTTAACAGGCGGGCCATCATCATCATCATACCAGCCATTGGAAGCCAGCCACTGCTGGACATAGACATAGGCTTCCCTAAGAAACGGTGAATTTTGCCCATAATTGCCGTGCTGGGCAAGTGTGTTGGCAATCGCAGAGCGCAGCTTTCGCAACGGGGATGCTGCTGCCCATCCCCACCCTATACACTTGAGCTACACTGTCTGAATTCAACTCGCCAGCCGCGTCATAAAAAATATTTGCCGCATCGAATGGGTTAATAGTGACTTATGTCCTTTAAGGGTTAATTATCGTTTCAAACAGACTTAAACACTTCCTCATTTATAAAATTGATATGAATTTATTTTCATTATATATCATATTGAATATTTCCTCAAGCTATGTTTTATTGCTGTATATTCTTATTACGTTTTGTCCTTCCTTAAGTATTTGTGTGTGTATTAGGTAACATTCAAGGACACAGTTGACTGGGAAGCAAGTGCATTGTTAACAAAGCTAATTCCAGAACCGATCGATCATTTTTACGGTGTATTGAGGCTGCGTCATTAAAACAGACAAATTACATGCAAACACTATAATTATTTGAAAATCATGTCAACTCTTACATCGATATAAGAAAGCAGGTCTTAAACGTTTTGTTTAGACATGAACATTCCTTCCTGTTATAATATAATTAGCAATGTTCTCCCCTGTATAATTAGCAATATTCTGGTTAATTGTGGCAACAGCTCGCCTTCTACGTGGGGTGTATTTTTTTTAAATGCCTCATATTTAAACATTGATCATCATTTATCATCATTGATCATCACACAGAATCTGTGGTGATATCCGCATCGGTGGCAATCAGCGGGCAGCTGCCATCGAGCCAAGAGCTGCCGTACATCACGCCGCCTTCGCCGCGCCCGCACGCTGACACCGCCGCTCATTTCAGCGGCGACTCTACTGACTCTGCTAGTAAGTTCAGCTCAAACTAATGCGGCTATGTCCCCGTTAGTCACGACCACCGAGCAGTTCCTATAGTGCCAGAACGATTTTGTTGTTTCTTCGAGAACTTTATGGAGTATTTCCGACTCAGGCGTCAATTCCAAGGCCACCGGGCATCGGAATTTAGCAGCGAGTTTACCATCTTTCCTTGTGCTGTGCTCAGAAAAGTGCATGCAATTGTAGAACAAAATCGGATAAGAGTTTCTTACAATATAGTTATTGAGGTACCGAATAACTTGCTTTATTGAAACTTTGTACCTATAAACGAATATCAAGGATTAGCCGTGGAGTGTAGAATCCCGGATTGAGTTAGTGTAATACAACAGAGCTGAGATGGGCAGCAGCTTTCCCGTCAGGAAGCAACACTGCCTTGCCACCTCGCCTGGCAGAAAACCTTCGTTCTTACAGTGGCCTATGTCAGTCGGCGTGCTACAGCTGCAATGATGATGGAAGAAAACAAGTTGTAAATCACTTTTAAAACTTGTCCCACACAAGAGAATAGTCAGAGCTAAGCGAATCAAATCGCGAAATCGCTGAGGCAAGTCAGCAAAGTTTTCGCAATTTGTAAAATGTCTACAATCTTTGTAAATTATTGTTCAATGACTTAATTGATTATTACTTCAAGAATTGTATCTCGTTTTACGTGTGTGGATTCTGAGAATAAATATTAATCAATCAGATTTCGGAATGAACTGTGTAATGTTAAGATATCTTTGATGATCTACTGATAAAGTATTTCTTATCGCATCGTATGCGTTGTTTGCGCAGTCAGATATCAGATGAACATAATACCTTGCCTGCATGAAAACAGCTTGAACAAATCTATCGAACGATAGGGTTAGGCCCGATAGCATAAATCCAATAAATAACCTCCCCCTTCTTAAGTTAGCTACTTAAGTTTTATGGAACTCCTAATTTCACAAAGATATGGAAAATGATATGAAGAATGTTGTCCATGATACGTACGCACGCGAATGCGATCTGTCGCGAACAGCAACCTGCAACACGGACCTAGGTTTGAAGTTACATAAAGCACTATCTTGTATACTTGTGTGGTTATTTACTTTGTTCAGTAGAAGCCGACAGTAGTGGATTGTTAAAAGTAGTTTCCTAGTTGAAAGTGACACTCGCACATTACATAAATAATAAAAAAATTAAAAGGAATTACATAACAACTGTCAGGTTTGTACGGGGTTAACAATATAGGGAAGTTTGTATATAAAAATGGGAGTGAGGATAGGGAGTTTATGGGGTTAGAGTCATAAAAACGGGATTAAAATACTAACGCTAACGGGATGAAAGGTATGAGTATGTAGCCGGACGGAGTGCGGCAGTTATTTTTAATAAAACACAATATTTAAATGCATTGTAATTTGCAGAGGGATACACAAGCATATCAGTCCGCGAGCCTCTCAGCAACATCCGAGCGCAGAGCAGCAAGCCACCGTCGCAGCCGCACTATGCGACCGTCTCCGACGACTCTGGTACGTTGGCAACACTCACCACTAGAAAGCAAACGGGTCATTGTGTCTTCACCAAACACTACGGTCTACTATATGAAGATTTCGCAGGATATATATTATATAAATGGATGTACAGTAGTCATTAGATTATATTTTTCGTGAAAGACTGGAATACTATGCTGATTCTTGAACCCGTAATACAAATTCACCAGGCCAATAATCAAGCCAGGTTCGTATGCGGTAGTGTATGTAGAGTGATACATGTTATAAAATAAAAAGCACAGTAGTATTAAATAAATTAATTCCATATTTATATATGACATCAAAAATTTATATAAATAAAAAAAGAGCCAACCTTAAATAATAGCTACGTTTGATTCTATCAACTCTAACATGCTATCCATTTTTAGTTTCCATAGAGACCGCAGTCACTTTTTAAGTTTTTAACTTCAAAGGTATTTGAAGGATCGCTTGTTTTTCACAATTGACTTGATAATTGCTGCCTGACGATTATGAACTGAAGTTACCTACAGCCAGTAACATCCACTTACCCGGTGTATGTCATCTTGATCATCTGCTTGGATGGCAATTTTTACGAACGATTGGAAACATATTGAAGCGGCATCCAATAACATGTAGAATGGGGAATATCTGATCCCAGCTGCACATAGTGACAGGCTTAAGATTTCATGTCGACGATGCAAGTTTGCACCAGTTTGATGGGCCAAGAGTCAAAATTATATCGCATCCCAAGATACAACAATAACTCAAAACTGTGTTGTGTACACCTTTCCAAATTAACGGAAATTATCTTATTTTAGGTACCATGATTGGACCACGACTTTTCAGATCGTTGCAACCTACCGGAAAGAATTCAAAAATTTCCTTTTTAATTTGCATATCCTTCCGATGTTTTCCGAATTGTTTTAAATGTACTATTTTGAGTCGATGTAATTTTGGTAGACGAAAATTGTATCAACTTAAAATAATACATCAAAACAACAGATACACAGCTAGCTCGCTATGTTTATGAGTCGTTGCCTCATAGTCCGTGCTAAGCAGAGTCCTACCGGTTGCCTATTATTTTTATAGAATAGTCTTTTATCTTCTGCCAGCTAGGGAACAATTCGACTAAAATATCTTAACCTTCTTATGGGGATTATAAGAATGTGTCAATAATTTGTGTCCCGTGTTACAATATTAGTGTATTAGCGCCCCTCGGAATCACCCGAGTTGTTCCTGTTTCCGTGAGAATGAAAAAATAAATCTCTTTATAACGTCAGTTAACTTTCAGTGAACATCCCGTTAAAATCGGGCCAGCCGTACCAGTTCCAGAGACTGGCGGTATCAAACAGACAACAATTTTAAAAATGTTTTTTTGTAAGTTCCGTATAGTTTAGATGCATTTAGTTGCGAGCTGTTAAGCCTTGTGTTACCGGCAGAGTAGAATAGTACCTTCTCCTTTACCAGGTGTCGTAAGAAGCGACTGAGGTACCGGAACCGACAGAGGCGTTGTATCCATCTGAAGCAGTTTAGCTCAAATGCAACTGGGCGGTCTGCGTCGCGTAGCTAGGCTCCACGATTGCCACCACACCTAGAGTGGGAGTTTTAGGTAATTCCCCCTTTTTTAGGACAGAGGTATATCCAATAGTGGACTTTCTATGGGTGATATGATGAATGAAACTCCTCTTCACAATCAGATGAAATGTACGCGGCGATCGAGGAGGCCAGCGTCGGCGAGGGCTCGGACACGTACGCGCAGATCGCGCCCGAGCCGCGCCGCCGCGGCGCCGCGCCCGCCGCGCACATTTCATCTGATTGTGAAGAGGAGTTTCATTCATCATATAACCCATA
>JACJUM010001610.1:8642653-8676882 GCA_020976665.1 Heortia vitessoides | reverse complement strand
ACCCGGCGCACCACGCCGCCAGGTCTGTGCCGCCTAGTTCTAAACCTGTCAATTGCCTGCCTGACACAGTTATGCAAATAATTACGAAGCTAGTTTAAGAAACCTTCGTTTTTTAATTTTCTATCGACCATTGATATTTATGTACACGTGCCTCAATCACAGAGTAAATCCGAAACTGCGCGTTTTCGCAGACTACGCGCTAGCTCTATCTCTTATACTCTTAAGCAGAGGATTCCTAAAGAAATGTGTCGATGATGATAATCGAATATTCTTATCGAAATATTGTAATGTGATCGGTTCTTAATAAAGTCACCATTCAATCATTGACCGCTTTGATCAATGATGCCATTGACTCGTGCTTTATAATCAAAAATACTTTTTTTAAGTATTCCTCGATCAAAAATCAGAAAAGTAAATCCAAAACTGCGCGTTTGCGCAGATTACGCGCTAGCTCTATTTCTCTTAGTCTTAAGCAGAGGATTCCTAAAGATTCGCACTCTCAATCATTCGCACTTAGTTATAATGCCGTGTTTTGTAATTCAAGATAGATTGCATTTTATTTACGAATATGTGCTCAAAATTGTTTACAGACGAAGTGCGCCGCCCGAAGTAGGACCTTCTACTTCAAATGCTACACATTCCAGACAAGGTATTAAATTTTTCAACCGTTTTGAGCGACAAGCCATAAATTCCCTTTAATTCCCTGCATGCCAAAAAAAAGTGTTGCCAAGAGTATATAAACGCAACACAGTGATTTGATCTCCACGCTAGATAGTATCACATCACTAAACGTGTCCCTCTCTCGCCCTCTCACTGGCACTCCACGATCATTAACACTTAACTCACACGTTTTCCGTAGAGCAGTGCGCCGCTTTCGGCGAACGCGTGCAGTCCCTGCCCCAACGAGCGATAACCGGCCGCCTTAATGCAACCGGGCTCACTCTGTCTCTTTTGCAAAAAATAACTTCAATCCCAACGACGGCCACCCGAGCCTAGGTCGATCCTTTTTGATCCCGCAAGCCCGCAATTCACCCCCGCAGGTGAATTTATTTAATAAAATAAATTTAAGTGTCCACATTAACAGGCTTTTCTAACATACAAAAATAAAAAATAGTTGACTGTATGTATGTCTGTTTGTTCCGGCTTATCTCCGAAATGGCAGCACCGATTTGAATGGGCCTGGCATATAGCAGATGTTTTAAGGAGTAACTTACTTTTTTATTTATATATTACCGTGATACCTCGTGGCTCTGCTAGTAATCATATTTGGCAAATAGCCAATTTTCATGTTTATAAATAACATATAATATATTGACAATTTAAGACTCTTAGTCCTAACTCTTAATCGGGTAGTGACTCAGATTCTGAGACTTAATCACTGACATCGACGCCTTCCAAATGTGCGGTTAAGTTTCGAGTGGCATTGCATTACTTTTCCACTTATTCATTTAAGATACTATCAAGGTATTATCTTTCATCGAATTCTTGGACTATGGCGTCCAAGAATCCGAACTGATTATCAATGGCGTGCTTGACAATCGTTTAGTTCATGTAGCTGATAGTGGTAAATCAGTTTGAGATGTTGTATGTTTTTTTATTATTTTTATAATCTACTCCCATATATGTACAACAATATTAATGGCAAATTATTAATGACTTAGGCGTATTGGAAGCAGCCTTAACTTGGATAAAAATCCATTATTTTTTGTTGTACATGTCTCAGTTTTTATGGCTCTAAGAAACTTGTTTTTCACTTTCACATTTCGCTAGAATTTTCTATATTGAAGATTGTAATATTAAGATACCAGTTGTAATATTCTGATATCGTTATTTAATATTTTGTGAGATTTTGTTGATATATGTCGTTTGAGCACAGGTCCAGCAAGAGCAAGTCAAATATAGGTGACTTTGGTACTCAAAAGGTCAGAGAATAAAACATCGCCAACAAGACATTTTAAAACACGACGTTAATATGCAGAATACTAATTATGATATGTATATAATGCATTAATATCTTATTTTGTTTGATTGGCAATATATATTTTCATTTATCGATAAGCTGATAAAACTGAATGGAACGACTTGATTATGTATACTAGAAAATGATTGTATTAAGTCCATGTAAATAATTCTTGAGCATTCAAGTCAAAACTATTCTCTTTTTTTGTTATGATTAAGCGATCAACCAATTTTGATGAAATTTCGCATGTTATTTGCTGATTTTTTTATTTCAATGATTGAAAAGTACCCGTTGTATACAGTAATATCCAGACGGATAGGATATGTCTAGAGATTGGATTGGTGGGACTACAGGCAAACTGGTAGTATCAAATCAATATGGTTAACTTGTCTATGATGATATAGACTAGAAAAAAATAACTCGTCTCAGGTGTCAGGCGGGACTCGAACCCGTATCTTTCCTATACCGAAAGACTGCACTTCCGTTGTGCTGCCGAGACCTTAGCGGACATGTCTATTTTTTTTCTTAAGATGTCAGCTCCATGTCTTCAATGTTCAAAAAATCAAATATTTATTTGCTATCTAAGTGTATGTACATTATTTCTTACAATTATTGTGTTCTTATAATTTAGATGCCTTTTCAGGGTCTGGAAATGAAGCATACACACTGCATATAATGATTTATGAAAAATTAAAATAAACTAAAATATAACAATAATATACAAATAAATACTACAACTAAATAAATTAAAATTACAGTACAAACATTATTAAGTTAATTACATTTATTATTATTAATACACATAATTTGTTTTGAAGTTCTAACTCAACTCTACTTATATTTTAAGTATTCTTTTACTAAATAATACCCAGTTTTATTTTTTTTTTAAATGTAATCTGGAATCTGTTTAGGTCTATATTGTTTTATTATTTCCTAGTATAATTTATTAAATATTTTTATTGCTATATAGCCCCTACGGCTTATATTTAGCATTTTTATTCTTGATGGTGGAAGATATAATTTATTTCTATTGCGCGTATTAATGGTGTGTGTATCTTTAATCTGATTAAATATTATATTTTAATGGTAAATAAACAAGTCATAAATGTATATACAGGGAAGTGTCAGTGTATAGAGTATCTTGTAGTATAATTTACAGCTAGTATAATTATTTATATTTACTAGAATTCTGATACACTTCTTCTGCATGATGGATAGGTCTAGAGTGACGACACTGTTTCCCCACAACATGACATTATTTAAGCCACGCGTTCGCATAGGCGTGGTAGGCCGACAGATGTAGGAAATTACCTACACACACTCAAATGTTAAATACCTTGTCTATGTTGGACAGCGTCATCGTCGTCGTCAGCAGGCGCGCTTGGCTCGCCCAAGCCGGAGAAGCGGCAGGCCAACTCGCCGCTACCGCCTCCCCCTCGCGCCGACCCGCGGCACCACCGCATGTCCAGCACCGGTACGTACCGCTCACCTAAGCAGACACAGATGTATAAATAAAAATGTGACGTGCTTAGCGATAGCAATTTTTTTCTTTTATATTACTAAGTTACCTGCATACGGTCCGCGGCTTTCAAATTAAAACACAGCTACTCTCGCAAACTGCGGCCTCACCTCAGTCGGCCGTCGTTGAGGACAGTAAATTGTTGTTTGCAAACACCGGCCGCAGTGTGGTCTGTATATGTTTAAGGAAAGTTCGTAGGAACTACGAAAGAATGGGCGGCGAACGCGGAGTACTCGTTGACAACGCTGCAGTCTGCCAACGCGGACAGAAATATGCGATATACGTACCAACCTACACTACGTATGTAGCTACGTGGAATGAGTGCGTGCCCCATAGTACCAGCTCTATTGTCCCAATGGGGTGAATTTTGGTATATATGATCAATTTAAACAACCTTAAGAATTAGCCTGAACCTTAAGTAGAAAATCCCTTCTATTATTTGTTTGTGATGTAGCCCTTATTTACATTTATAATTTCCACAGGTGACCTATTCAACCAGGACAAACTTCGACGCAGTCTCAACGAGAAACACCAGCGGAACAACAGCTGCGTGAGTTCTTCAGACTTCTACGGTTGCAATTACCCGGTGGAGAAGCACCGGTTTAGCTCCGGGGACCTCATCCGGCCGCTGGTCGCTAAGGAACTCAACTTCGACATCGACCAGCGGGAGCCGCCCGCGGACAACCTGTACAACTCCATCGACGGGCCGGCCTGCAGCGACTACTCGTCCGCCGACGCCAACACCAGCGTCGCCTCCGACCAGCGCCTCGTCGAGAGCCCCTCGCGGAACGTCGAGGAAATGTACGCGAAGGTCATGAAGAAAACCAAAGGGAAAACTGACGAAGCTCGCCGCTCCAAAGACTTCACCGATGCGGAATCGACCACCTCGAAATACCGCGGCGACGACCCCGGCTACGAAACCATAGACCGCAAGAAGTCGATGAACCACGGATACGAGACCATCACTCACAAGGAGCGGAGAGCCCAGAACCAGGACCCCGGCTACGAGACCGTAAAAGACGTGAACAAGGCCGGCCCCAATACCAACTTCGCCAACAACAATCTTCTCAAGCTGAACCACGTGAACGTCGACAGCGGGCCCAACAGTATCATAAGCAGCGACGCCGGCTACGAGCACATATCGAAGACCGACAACAACGCCTCCGACTCCGACCCCAACTACGAAGTGCTGAGCAACCAACCGCCGACGCCGCCGTATGCCACCATCGCGCCCAATTACAAAGTACAGCCCACGTACTCCACGGTCAACAAGCGAGCGAACAAGTACAACAACTGGCCGGCGAACAACAACGAACAACCTACCGTGGAACCGAACTACGAGTCGATGCCGCACGACCTGTACACCACCGGCAGCGAGTCCGACCCGAACTACGAGTCGGTCCGCCCCAAGGACCCTAACTACGAGAGCGTCAGCACGCAGGACCCGAACTACGAATCCCTGCGGTGCAAGGATCCGAAGTACGAATCTGTACGCTCGAAAGATCCGAAGTACGACTCGGTGCGCTCGAAAAAGGACCCGAATTACGAGAGCGTCAAATATTTTGATATAAACAAGAAGGATCCGCCATACGAGAAGGTCAACAGTGAAGGCGCGAGCGGTGTAGAGAGGTCCGACTCAGCGGCGGGCTACGAGCGTATCAACGTCCCCAACAACAGGGACCCTAAAAGCAGTATTAACAATGGGGCGGACGCCAGCGTTGGCGACTACTTCCAAGTATGAGCCGGTCTGTGCTAACACGGATATTAATTTATTCGTCCCTTATGAGATTGTGTGCTTTTATTTATTCATATTTGATAAGGATAAAACTACAATAATATAGTACCTCGATGTTATAACCCATAATATCTTCCTTAGGTATCTGTGATATATATTATGATTGTGGTTTGGACATATTTCTTTTTATTTTTACTGTAATGAAAATTCCATTGGAGCGAGAACCTAATAGCGTTAGACGAAATATATTTTTCTGAATGTAATGCTGGCTAATATTTTGTAATCTCCATTGATAAGTGTGTTCATAAGTGTATTAATTATAACGCTATTATTAAAGCATGCACTTTTGCATGCATTTTGTACAAAATGTAGATTGTACATAGTTTTACTAAGTAGGTAATTTATAGTAGATTTTATCCATACATATTTAGACTTTGTAAATTATTTTTATATGTTATTCCCTATAGACGAAATTTTAAGATAATTTTATCGAAGACTGTGTAATTTCTTTATCTGCAACATTTAGTTCAACGAAATTATTATTATTTTTTTGTAATTTATCTGTATCTATTACTTTGTTCTTATTATTTTATTAGATGAAATTATAAAAGTGCGTCAAGTACTCGTGTGGATTAAGCAATGGAATGCATTAGCTCTGCGTAGGCAGGTTAAACACTAATTTATTCATATTAAATAATGGAATGCATGGTTATGACATTTGTGTCGGAATTGCAAGTTATTGAGAAGATGATTTTTGTACAAGTTTGTTTTTATAACTGTTTTGTTGTTTTTTACGTTGTAATCTTCTACACGTAAAGTAAGGGAAACGTCATTGGTGTCATAAGCTAAATGGTGGGTGTAAGGTAGTTCATAAAGTAGTACCTGAGATATTTCAATGATTAACCTACATATTAATATATTTGACCAGTGTATCGATATATCAACAGAAGCAATGTGGTTGTAGCCTTTTTGATAATTTACTCACTTTTGAAATGAGAAAACTGTATACAGTATAAAACTTACTTAAGTATTGTAATAATTAACTTACAAGTATTGTAAAATACTTGTAAGTATTGGAATATTAATGAAGTTTCCGGTGTAATCAAAATCTTTAAGGAATTGTTTGAATTTAATAGAAGGACTATTTCCTTTATCCATGAATCGAATATATAGAGTTCTGTATAGACGTCGTAAAAGCAAAGGTTTGGCTAGACGTGAACGAAGCCTTAAAAGGTCCTCTCTCAGGCCACTTAGGGTTAGGTGACTTAAAAATAAACAAGAACAGACATCTTAGTTTAAGCATTATTGAGGTTATAATTGCATATCATTATTTTCACATCCCGCCGCTTTTATTTTATTATATATTCTACACGCGCTTTTATATCGACTTCGGTTTCTTATGAATTCACAAAATTAAGTTAGTAGGATCTCTATAGTAATCTTGTAGTGAGATGGTAGAAGAGAAGGACCTCGTTAATGGACTTCACTCACGTTTAATTAGTAGCCGCCACTCCATTCAAGGGCCTGTGTTATGACAATTTAGAAAATACAAGGGTCTTGCTGGTAAGGGTTTCTATTACACGTGTTCAATTAAATAATTGGTATGCTGTTACCCCATTATATAAATTGTCGATGCTGATCATATTATTCTCTTTCAACTCTACAAATTCAGGATATTGAAATATTTGTATTATGCCGGAAACAATTTCTTTTAAAGTGCGTCACAGTCAATGAAGAAATGATATTATTCATTTTTAAATGTATTTATTCATAAAGTGTTTAAAATAGCTTATTCTGAATAAGCAATATATCAACGTATCACAAAAATAATATATTTAATTGCTTAATTGGTAAAGTTTAGAGTCAAACTTGCAATATAAAAATATCGGTATCTTTATTGAATGTGACAACTTATACATTATATGTCTTAGCACTCGACTGTAAATATAGCATTTAATTACTACGACTAACATATGTACGCAAATTAATAGTCAACACACACGCAATATACATTCATAAATCCATTCCATATTAATAGATGGCTAAAATTATATAAAGGAATAAAGTACCTATGCCATACATAAAAAGTTTTTAACTTTCCCGTTTACTTTGTTGAGTAAATTATTTAAAATAGTACATATAGAAAAACAAAGTATGTATTCAAACGTATTTGTGAGTCAAAATTATTTTATACTTATGTCTTTTACGTGAACATCTAGTTACGCATATATATTGTGGGTTATCGTAATCTCTTGTGGGCTTTACGTACAGCTGGCTACTAGCCTAATTCGAAGTACAATTTGCATACAGTTTGGAATTAATGGTAGAGAATCATTAAATATACAGGAAAATTAAGATTTTATAAAAAAATTACTTAATTCTTTGGTAATACTATACATTTCGTGAAGTTTACTCAATTAAAAAAATGCCTGTCGTCATATAGATTGCTAGAAAATGGATGTTTATCGTTTAACTTATGAAACACCCATGGAATAAGTGAAATCCACAAGATTATTTCTACAGGGTTATGATTTTCAGAAGCCGTGCTATAAATGTTGTAATGTTAATTCAATCAAAAAAATACCTGAAGGTACCTCTCCTGAAGCAGGTATTGTAAGAGGCGATTGAGGTACCGGAACCGACAAATTACAGTAAATCCATCCGAAACAGTGTAGTATAGCTTAAATGCACAGGGTGGGGATTGGCATCAGCATCCCCGTCGCAAAAGCCACGCTCTGCGATTGCCAACACACTTTGCCTAACGCGGCAATTATCGGCAAATCCCTGCTTTTTGGGGAGACCCATTCCAGCAGTGAATTTACATGGCTGGTACACACAGCAACAGATCAATCTACTTAAATCTGTTAAAAGTTCGCAGTCGATATATTTGACACATTTGGGTAAGTTGATCTGTTTGCCCACCGTACGATGATGATGTTGTATATTGCTGTAGTATATATCATTATATTTCATATCATTATAAATATCATTAAACAAAATATGCTTATCGACTTCAATGCTACGGATAAGTCTAATAAACATTTATTATTTAACTTATTCCAATTTCAAGGGATTTCATGAAACTCCCTTGAATATCGAGTATCTCCTGTGACACTGACGCGGGCTTAAAAAGTGTAATTTACAAGATTATTTCAGTGATTACAATGTCTATTCAGAAGTCCAGCTAGTCTTCAGAACATTAATTTTGACTCAGAAACAATTTTTGAGATTATCATTTTAGGTATTCACTTAAAAACTATAGATTGTTTTAATGGACGAATTTAAACTTTTATCTTATTCCGATCCCAGGAGATTTTGAATCTCCCATGGATATTGTCAGCAACAAATCAATTTACCCAAATGTAAAATTTTTACAGTCAATTTTAAATTCAATTAAACTAAAACTTTGTTATAGATTAATATCGATTGCAAAAATTTTATAGATTTGGGTAAGTTAATCTGTTGCTGTGTGTACGTTTTATTTCCTGACACACAGACTAGAGCTTACGGATTATGATTTTCAGGAGTCCTGCTGAAAGAAAGAAAAAAAACTTAAGAAAAACTGATTCAGTGAAATCTTTATGCTGGAACGAATAACCTCAGTTCAACATTACTTTTTGTTTCATTTATATTTTTGTTGACTTAATATTATTTTTAAACGAATTACAATAAATGTGACATTGACAAAAGTAATATGACGTGTAACGTCAAAATGAAATTCTAGTTAAGGTTTCGCCGACTGTACTGCTATTTTTATTTTAAACAATTTTATATGTATATTAAACATACATATATATATATACGTGAAGAGCAATTGAAAAATGGCTAACTACAACCAAAACGATTTTTCATGGCAGGCCCAGAATAACAGCCAAAGTTACGCGTTTGATACATCTAACACATTTGCTGATCCTTCACAAACTCTAGGTAAGTTATTAAACTAAATAGTCGATAATGTAAATATTGATAATTATTTTTCAAAATAAAATATTTTTTGCTTTAGATTTCCAGACATTTCCCACGGATCAGCAAAACTTCTCGTATGACCAAGGCTATGGAGCAGCATCCGTACCAGCCAACAATAACCAATATTACAATCCAAATTTATTTACACCAGCACCAATTCCCGGGGAAAACAACACCGAAACCACAGAATTTGATGAACCGCCGTTATTAGATGAACTAGAAATATATCCAGACAGAATTCTTGAGAAGACATTAGCAGTGCTAAATCCTTTTCACGGGCAATCTAAGGCAGATGATGCTAACTTTCTTCTCAGGGATACAGATATTGCAGGTCCTATTGCATTCTGTTTGGCTCTAGCTGTGTGTCTGTTTTTGTCAGGGAACAAAGCACATTTTGGTTATGTGTATGGATTATCTGTAATGTCAGTAATTTTAATGTACTTTTTGCTATCTCTAATGAGTCGCACTGAGGGAGTATTCACCTTATTATGTGTAGCAAGTGTCTTAGGTTACTGTATGCTACCAATGGTAGTGTTGGCAGGTTTGGGTATATTTGTATCTCTAGAGGGGCCTGTTGGTATCTCCTTGTCAGCCATAGCCGTTATATGGTCAGCCCTGTCAGCTAGCAGACTCTTTGTAACTATGTCAGGTGATTCAGAGCAAAGACCATTGATTGCATACCCATGTGCTTTAGTTAATGGTGTATTTGCTTTACTAGTGTTGTTCTAAGGAATAAGGATTAAAATTGTAACTATTGTCATTATATTTTATGTAAAAATTATTAAAAACAAATTTATTCATATTGATTTTCTTTTACACCTGTTTACATTTATTTACAGACATCTTTATTTGAATTATGAATAATTAATTATGTAGAAAAATCTATAGATAAAAGAAAAATATATAGAGTATATATTTTAATACTATCTGAAATGATGCAATTATCAGTCTGTTTGTTTGGTATACAGTGGACCCCCGGGAATCGGGCCCCTGTCTAATCCGACACCCCCTGTTATCCGACATGATTTAACAAGTTACAACTTGTACGCACCATCACTCGCCGCGTAGGGTAGGGTTTTGTTTTGATTAAGATTGCTTAGTTGTAATTTGACTGCGTGCGGCCTAGTGCGTGTTTATTGTTTATTCATTGTGTATTACGTATACGTACCTAGTAATGTCGTCACAAGGTCAGATGCGAAAGCACAAATCACTGACAATTAAAGAAAAATGTGATAACCGCCTAAATCGTAATGAATCTTTCAGCAGTTTAGCAAGCGAATACGGCGTAGGCCGATCTACAATTTATGACATTAAAAAAAACACGAGAAGATTAAACAGTTCGTGTCAACTACTGACTGTTGGCCAGGCAAGAGATATTCAAGAAAGCTGAACAGAAGTGGAAGAAGCTTTATACATGTGGTTTGGAAAGAAATAGGAATGCGCCCATTTCGGGACCCATGTTGGCAATGAAAGCTAAATATTTTTATAAATAAATAATAAAAAAAGATGATTTTGTGGCTAGCAAGGGATGGGTTCAAAAGTCGTCAAATTCAAAAACCTACTTCTGAAAGCCGTGTCAAAAGACCAGCCAATAGAAAAAACGTTAAAAGAATTTAACATGAAAGACTTGGTTTTCGCTTTTTGTCAATCGTGGAATACATTAACTTCTTCAACTATTACATCGTCTTGGTAAAAGTTATGGCCAGATATAGTCGCCACTCCTACCAACGATCCACAAATCAGTGTACCTTCGGAAGTATAGAGCAAATTGTTGCTAAAACACAAATACGTCCGGAAGATTTGAAAACCTGGTGCCATGGAATGGATAAAGAGGAAAATATTTTTTTATGAAATGTCTGACGAAGAGATTATAAAAGAGATTTCTAATCATACAACAATAAATCAGGAAGATGACGACGAAGTGATAGCAACTACTCCGCAAGTGAAAGCACAAGATGCAATTAATGCCTTTGAGCTGGGTTTGCAATGGGCTGAAGAAATTGGTGCATCCTACAACAAACTTCTACTTTTGAGAAGACTGAGGGACAAAGCGTTAATTTCGCGTTTCAACAATGTTAAACAAAAAAAATTTGATGAATATTTGCATGCTTCTTATATTAATTGATTCATAGTTTTTGATTATTTTAATATGTACATTTGTTTGTACACTATTATTTCCTAACGTAAAGTTATTGCATGTTTTTTGTAAGTTCTATAGCATTACTGACGTTAATTTTATAATAAAACGTAAGCTCTCTATTTTTGTTTAATTTACTAAATTTTACATACAAGTATGATTTGTACTTCAGAGTACATATATGTACATATGTATATATAATATGTATAAAGAATCTTGTAATTTGTCGGATAACAAGGTACTTTTTTGTTAAAAATTCCGGACTATAGGGGGTCTAAGGCAGTACTCTATAATCTGAAGAATTTGATAGTTTGACACTGCCCTGCAAAATGTTGGCCGGACTACCGGCAGTCCACTGTATTTAGGGTTAACTAATTTTCTTCATTTTAACAGAGTTTGATAACCAGAATTTCACTATTCATTTAAAAAGTTTACTTGTATAAAAAGATGTTTTTGAGATAGTTAAGAAAATGACCTCCGGATTTAATAAATATCCTATTTAATTATCTATCTTTACATTGCATTGTATGTAGGTCGGTCACTAAAGAAATTCTTGAGGATCATAACCTGAGCAAAAGCTACACATACAATAGCTAAAGATTCTCCCATAGACCACCAGAACACTCTTTCGTTCAAGTCCTCTGCCCTCTTACGTCCTTGGGCTTCCCTCAGTCTATGATGGGTTTGATGATCAATGATTTTGTTTAATGCCGAATGAATTTCTTCTGCTGATGTCTCCAACTAAAATTAATATACAATAACAAATGTTACTTTAGGATAAATATAAATCACTTGTAAATTATTTTTTATTTACTTAATAAATATTACCTGAGTTAGAACAGTAGCATGATCTCCCAAACCGGGCAAGGGTTCTTCTGGACCAACATTCAGATCCATATAGACAAGTTTGTGGGAGAAAGTACTAAACTCATTGCTAAAGCAGACTTTGTAAATGCCTGAAATATAACAAACAATATATTAATTAGATGCAAAAAACTTATTTGAGCTATAATAATTTCAGTTGGGGTTCTTTAGATATATGACCCATTAGAATTGATAATTGGTCTACATTTTTAATTTTTTTTAGTAATATATTTTTTAAAAATTAGTTTATTTCACAACTAACCTGATTGTTGAGCAGTGAATTGATGAGAGTCATACTGCATTTTAGTTTGCTGATAGATTATTTGTTTATTTGGTCCTTCAATCTTTACATCTACATCGTATTGGCCGCCAGTAATAACCTGTAAATTGTCTTATCAGTACAAGAATCCAACTCGAGGAAAATATCCAGAAAAAAGGTTAGCTGTTTCAGGCTCGTCAGAACCATAGTTTTAATAAAGTTTTACATATACGATCATGTCGTTAAAATATTAAACTTTTTTTTTTACCTGGTATTCCAAAGCAGCTGAGGTATTTTTTTCTATATCTTGGTAAAAACATTCTACGGCGCTATCGGGTAACTCGAACGTCAGTTCAACACTTTTAGACAATATACCACTTATAAGGGTAAATAATATAGTAACTACGAATGGCGTAACGTACATTTTACCCATTAATATAAAACCTTACAAATAGAAATTAATAATAACTATTCTTCAAAATATTCATCGATTGATTGACAACTTGACATTTTTATTTAACCACGTAATTGGCTGCGTTCCAATTTCCAAATCTAACATTCGCGTCGTATCATTCGTATCTTCACGTTTGTAGTTTTTGTGTTTTATTTTTTTTTCTTGGATTCAACCTTTTTAACTACAAATTTTTCTACTACAGAAAGAATATAAATTTATTTATAGGGTAAAACAATCTGTTCAAGTAAATTTTCAAATTGCTATTTCAGATTTTCACTTGGACATGGGATGGACACTTGTCCATAATTTGAAATGTTCTTCTTTAGTTATAGTACTAATATTCTTATAGTATATTTTAATTTCTACCACTTAAAAGTTATAGTTAAATAGGCCTTACAGTCTATTCCCAAAGTCAGAGCATCTATGTTTGTTTATGAACTTCTTCGTTAAAGAATATTGTTAATACCATTATGTTTATTGTGTATTAATATTTATACGAATTAGTTGGAACAATTTAATTGTTATACACTTTCATTGAGAATAAGTATCAGAAAGCGAAATAAATTTACTATCTTTTGTTTTTAAATCCAACCTAAAATTTAGTTCATGGTTTGAATTAAAATTAATTTTATCGATAGTGTTAAACCCAGAATATTTATTTAGGTACATGTTAATCCTAACCAACAAGGCGTTTGCATAATCCAATAATGACTACTCAAATGAATATTTTAACTTTTACTAAGCGGATACCGAGCTCCCTCTGTTTGACAGAATTTTTTTGCTCCAAATTTCATTTGGGATAATTTATAATATATGTAATACAAATTAGCGTAATTATTATTTAGTCGAATGTTTGTATGTCCGAATTTCCAATGACATACTTTTGATGGCAGAATTTCACTTGGCATACTTTGTTGAGAGCAGATTTTCATTTGGATTATTTTTATTAGGCATATGCATAAAAAGGTATATTGTGACATCAAAAGGTTCGCGTTTAGGGCAGTGTTAATTTTGTGCTGTAATAGTGTCAAAAACGAATCGGTGCAAATCGACAACACGTAGTCTGCCCTACCCTAGAGTGTAATTTAAGCCCGCATAGGCGCGGAGGGGCGTGGCTAGCCTCAGCGAGCGAAAACTGTGTGCTACAATGCTTATTTATGGCGTGGGACCACCTGAGACCCTTAGCGCCATGCACGTTTGTTTGTATGCTGCAGCTTGCTTGCTGCTTAAATTATGGACATCAAATTGATGCCTAAAGATAATTATGATTGTAAACTTTATGCGATATGAGTTCTACCTTTTATTATTATTATTGATATTAAATGTACCTATGCCTTTAGACAATTTTAATTGTATGATTAATGTGATATGCCAAATTATTTTCTGCGAAATGAAGTTTATGCTTTCCGCTGTTATGTATAATTGAATTATGGCACAAAAAGTTACCGTTAAACGGGTGGATACCATTGTTTAATCATCGTATAATACATGAATTAATATTTCTATACACGAACCGATGGCAATAGGAAATGTAATAATAATACGTATGTACTTTATTTCGATTGTGCTTTGTTCTAATGTCTCTTCCGTACACGAAATTAATATATACACAGCTTTCCTTTAAGACGACTGTAACGATAGGTACGTATAGGTTTTCAACTTTAATTTTTCACAATTTGGCATTCTCGGAATGGGAATTTCCCGTATGGACTTATAAGTCATTTTATTTTTTTTTTAATATGCACACATTGAAAATAGCGCGGATCATAAGCGAAACATATCACGAATAGGGGGAAGGATGCAGCCTTCCCCCTATTCGTGATATGAATCAATATTTATGAATCTTTTTTGAAAAAGTAATTATTCAGTTGCGTAAACCCATTTTGTTTACAATATGTATTAGTAATTACTTGTAGTTTATTAGAAAAATATATTATTAAGTTAAATTTTATATAAGAAAGCTCCATCTAAGCTATTCAATTTGATATCTAATTTTTATATTTTATATATGTTAATTGATGAGATTATTAAAATCTTATTGAAATATACCAGTGCATTGTTCTGAGGTTATTATACAAGAATTGTAGAAAAGTCAAAAAGAAAAAGTAAAGTAAACAATAAAACAATATTTTATTTAAAATTCAAGACGATACATACGATTGGAAAAAATCAAATTTCACAAGTTTAACAGCTTCGCTTAACAGTAAAGTAAAAAAGCCATGATTTCAACAAAGAAATACTGTGATATAATTAATGTCTTAAGACTTACACTTATGTGCATAGGGACTAAACTGGAGAGTCTATAAAATGCAGACAATACTTTGTTATAACTAGTGAGTGTTTAGAACGCGAGTCCAGCGTCCGCGTATGTGGTGAATATCTTCTCGATGGAGTTGGCATAAGCGGCGGTTCTCAGATCTAAGCCCAGGTTGAACTTCATGGCAGTCTTCATGATGGCCTGTGAACATACATTTTTATGTTGTTGTTACGTGCTCATACTTTTATTTAGTAACATAGTTTAACCTTATTTTAAAAAATTATAAATCTGACCCAGCGTTTATCTTTCGTCTGCGCAGTTATTCCTTAAGTAATAAACTATAAGGGTTTACAATTTTCATTGTATCTACATCTATTATTTTTACAAGAGCCATCAAGGTATGCTTTCACTCTTAAAAAAATATTTTGTCTAAACTACTGTATAAACAATAATAACAATATATAGTTATGAATGAGTAATAAATTAACGGGCCCAATGGCGCATTCGTTCTTTCATCTTATTCGCCAGAAGTTGTGGGTTCGGTCCCCACCCAGAACAAACATTTGTGTTAATGTGTCGGGGTGTTAAAATATACATACAGGTTATATCTTTAATTCTTCTGTTTTCTGATGTAGGAAACAAATGCTTTAACTTAGATGTTGTGTAAATTTACCTTTTGAAGTCAATTTTGAGATAAAATATTAAAAAAGCAATGATCTTTGAAGTACAATATTCTAACCGAAGTCAAAAGAACTTGTTTGAAATAAAAGTCAGAAACATTTACTCACCCTAGCAGACCTCTCCATGGTGTAGTCGAGACCGGAGTGTACGATGTCTTTTTCAGAGGCACCAGAGATCCTCTTCTGGAAGGACTCTGAGGGAGTGACGGGGATACGGCCACCAACGCGACCGAAGCGTCTTTCAAGTGACTCTTGCACGGATTCTGCATACAATAAAGTATATAATAAGTCCAATAAAAACTCGGTTAATTAGGTAGGTACACCACTATCATCATCTAAGAAATAAAAGAGTTGGAACACTATAGTAAATAAGTATGATCTTGGTAAGACAAAGTGACAAAAAAACAAATGCTTCTATCTACTCATTTGCTTGTTATTTTTTTATACCTCGACGACAAGTCGGGTCGTAGGAAAGTACTCGGCTTTTTACATAATGCTTATTGTAAAAAAATATCGTATCAGCCACAAGAATTCCACTATTCGACAAAAGGCCTCTCTGAGAAAGTGGAAATTATGCCCATAATTGCGGAGTTGGGCAGGCGTCGTGGCTTTGCAGACTTAATTTTGCGATGGGAATGCTGCTACCCATCCATATCCTGTTATATGTAATGCGCTGTTGATATACCGCCATCTGTCCATCCTGATTGAGGACTTTAGTCGGTACAGAGGTACTATTCTACACCGTTGGTAGCCTAAATCATTCAAAAAATTATCTTAATTATAAAATTAAATAAGCAATCATCGTATTCTAATTTTAGCAGACTAATGTTATTGTGAAATTGATATCCCAAATACTAAACACATTTATCAAAACATCCCCCCTATCAATGTTTACACATAATAATAATAATATACATTAGATTGCTAATTTCAAACATCTGGTTAGTCAGATAACCTCTAGTCGTTATTTGATGCAATATGTGAACTTCACGTTATGATAGTATTTTCAGTGTTAATTGTTATGGCAATAAATGATTAGGAGATAACGGTTTATTATGTGTATTGTTTTTATCTGTTTATAACAAGTTTATACGAAAGTACATACATAGTACAATAGTACATTTCTGTGCATTTAACAAATTATTTTTGGTGTTATTAAAATAAAAATAAATATATATTTATTTACTCACACGTGAGAGTAAGAGTTACTGCAGTGACGCTTACTCTCACGCGTGAGTAACTATATATCTATATACATATATCACGCCGACTGAATGCTTATTAGAAAAAGTTTAGTGACTTAATATCCAGTGTAAAGTAAACATACTTCTAAAGCAACGAGAGATCATAAGAATTAATGACGATAACTCACCAAGCAAGTGGTGGTTGGACTCGCGCTCATACTTGAAGGTGAGACGTCCATACGACACATGGTTGAGGTTCTTGAGCCACTCGAAGAAGGAGACGGTGACACCACCAGCGTTGATGTACAGGTCGGGGATCACGAGGATGTTGCGGTCGATAAGAATTTTGTCGGCCGCGGGCGTCGTGGGACCGTTAGCGGCTTCAGCGATGATCTTTTGATATAAAGTATAGTGATTTTACATTCCACATGAGAAAATTATAAATCTCTCAAGATCCTCTGCTGAGACGATTACATTATAACTGGTAACTTTACCAGAACTATCATATTTAACATGTCAAAAACAACTTAATTTTAGTCGTGGAAATAATGCATCTATATTTCATTAAGAAAAAATATATATCGTCATTGGTGATTGATTTTTTGCATGACACGTGTTCGAGAAGTTTGTAAAGGTAATGAATGTTCCGTAATGTAACTTGTTTCTTCTAGGTTTATTTCTGATTCAATCAAGTTAACTGTTCTATGTTCTAAACAAACACTCATGAATTGTTAGTAGCTTTTGTATGATCATATGTAAATACCTAAGGTACATAAAGATGGTATATGCTTGGAACATTACCCGATCCTTATCAACGATACGGTCAGGTTGTTTTGTCTTATCTTATCGCATTTGTATAATCAAGTAACAATTTTCCTTTTACCAAAATCACGCCAACAGCATGAACACACTCATACGCATTGCCATACAGGATTAAATGTTAATTTAAACAAATCATGCTATTATCATTTTCTTAAGTAGAGTTCAAAATTAATGATAACATTTCGAATAAGTATTACGTAAGGTATTTTGTAAGACTAATTTACTGAATATTATGCAATACTCTATATTTACCACAAATACGCCTCACGTGACATTCCCAATCATTGATCATTAACAATCAATGGTAATTATTTCGTACAGGAAAGCAATAACAACGCAAATATGTTTTACTCTGCACATTAGTGTTCAACTCGTCATTCCAGGCATAAGGTTGATTATATCGTGTCCTTGTTATATGCGATACTAAAAACAATGACGCCAGTTGCCAAGTGTTACCTTTGAGTGCACGTGCATTCTGTAACGTACAATTAGAACTTAGCAATATTCAATTTTCATATTGCAAAATAATCGTTGTAAGTGGATATGAAAGAAACATTTTACAAATATATATAATTAATAATGAAATATTTATAATTAATAATATAATAAAAGTATGCGAATGGCCATGTTTTTTTCATGAGGATGAATGGTGTTAAGGATTAATTAATTAAGGCGTTAAATTTTCACTACTAATCACCCCACTCTGGGTTGGGGGCAGAATTCCGTAAAAAATTATGAACAGTTTTATTTTATAAAGTCACAAATAGTCCGAATACCAATACATATTTAAGTTTCTACATGAAAATTTGCGGAATGCTGCATACAAACTTCTACCCCCATTTTAGGGAAATGGGGAATTAGAAAGAGACAAAAAGTAGCCTATGTCAAACCTTTTAACCATCTCCACTTAAAAATCAGGTGAATTTCACGGACAAACAGACATACACTTTCCCATAAAAATGTTAGTATGGATTTATATCCAGTTGCCTAAGGGTTCCTTGATGATGGCACCCACCTTAGCCTGGATCTTGTGTGCGTTCTCCTTGTGGATAACCTGCTCGACGGCGGCGGGCACCAGGATGTCGCACTTTTCGTACAACATGTTCTCGCCCTCGTATGGTCGCGCGCCGGGGAAGCCGACGATCGTGCCGTTCTCAATCCTGTAGTCTTCCAGGGCCTGTGGATTGATATAGAAATATTAAGCTTCCAACATAATTATACATACAAAATACGTATTTATCGTTTTTCTTATATAATACCAGGTCGACGAACAATCCTACAGTCCTCGTGATAGTAAGCGTCAGTGCAGTCCACAGACGCTCGTAATATCACAAGGATATCACTAGCCCGTTCACAAAGTTGTGGCTGGGAGATATTATGTCATAATACCCGGTAAATTCACTGCCACTTTCACTCTTCAAACCGAAACACAGCAATGCGAACACTGCTATTTAGCAGTAGAAATAGGCGAGAGAATGTATCAAACCACCACCATGACATTTGCTCATTCATCTACCTCGTGTAAAATCCTTATCTCCCTTGGCCAAGGCAACAAGCTTAAACGGCTGGACCGATTTTACTTACAATATATTTGGGTCAGCTAGTAATGTCACACATCACATCACATCTTATACGTTGACGTGACTCTGAAATGAGTAGCTTAAACCACTTACGGATGTCGGCAACAGAGGAATTAAATATGATACTTAATAGACACTGAACAAACACAAAGGTTCATTACATAAATGTTTGTTTTGAATGGGGATTGAATCTACTAGCCTTGGTGCACTAGATAGACACTACCGTTTGTGCCATCGGACCTTCTCCTTGATATTTAATACTAAGTATTAGATAGAAGTATTAGATAAGATAATATAATGCAATAAGTGGCAAGACTGTGTGTCAATGTGATAGTTATTTTATAAGAAACAGAGTAGACCGTAAAAATCAACCTTGTTTTGAAAACCACATAATTAGTAGATGCATAGTAAATAATATTGTAAATGCGAAATTGAATGTCCGTTTGTTATGCGGTTAACTTTTGCATCGGTGAATTGATTTTGATTGATTGTACTTGTAATAATTGTCCATAGAAGAATAACCCCAATAGTGTTACGTAATAAATTGTATCTTGAATCGCTTCCATGTGACTATTGAAATAAGTATTAAAATGAAGCTTGTAATAAACAAGTTTACTTAAATTAAATTAACGTTTGATTTGAATATGTTAAAACATGAGCGGACCTCGTGGCAACTTCACTGTCGTGATATATTAATTATACAATATGCATAAAATTACCAATATCGCTCCCATCTCGTTCTGGGCATACCTACGATTTACAAACTGGTAGTAACAAAACACGAGATTGATATTGGTGCTTATTTTCAAATACTGCTTACGATAAACAATATGGTTCAGTAGATAATCGCGAACGTTACAAAAAGATAGTGTTGATATATTCGTTTGTGACGCAACCCTATGACAAAATAAAGAAATGCCAAGGTCGCTATCGACCGGGTATATAGTTTTATATACAAAAATATTATCAGTTACCAGTAGAATTAAAGAACAGTTTTAGGTAGATATTGAGTTTTATAAACATATTTTTTGCGATAATGATAAGTGAACGGTCGATTGGACTGTTCACATGCGATTAATCAGATTTTTTATCATGACCTCAAACTGTGGTCTGATCTCTGTATCAGAACCGATAGGTAACCTCAGTTAAATTAATTACACAATATGGCATAACATCATCACCGCAGCCATAAATCGCCTATCCCCGCCCTGTTGCATTTGAGCTGTTAGAGGTGAAAATACCGCCACCTGTCGGTTCTGTTAGCTCAGTCTTATGACACCTGGTACAAGGGGAGGTATTGTTCTTCTCTGCCGGCAATATGTGCACAATGGAATAATATTAAAAATAAAGGTCCATAAAAAGCGACTTAATCGAACACATCTGTACATTTTAAAATTCATGTTTATATTTGATTTTCGCCCGAGATTACTTTTACATGGAATTCACTTTAAATCACGTCCCACGGGAATTGTACTAGAGCCAAAGGCCTTTACTCTTCTATGGATCTCAAGCAACATGTCCAATTTTATAAAAATCGGTGTATAATTAAGTCAGGAAATCCCACCGGGCTTCACGTGAAGAGTCCCACATAACTGTTTCAGGTTTATCCTTAAATTTTCTTAGTTGATGAGCCTGATGACGCAGGATGATAGTTATCCTATCTTAAGAGACAAAGTTTCGCTCAATCCCCTAGTCAGTACAAACATTTGTATGATGAATATTTGTGATCCTCTATTGCTTGTATCAGTTTATAAAATGTAATATGAAAGAAAAAAAAATAAAAGAAAGGATTAAATTAGGCTATGTTCTTTTCAAGAGTTCAAACTATACACGTCAATAATACCGGATCACTAACTAACCTATGAAAGTGAAATAAATATACAAACATATTATGACACAGGGCAGCACAAATAAGATGCAATATCTATTATAAGTAGGTTGTTATGCATTCATAGACACGACAATATTGACCGATGTGATGTCAGCAATGCCCGCTGTTGACTGCGGGAACTTACGTGACATCGGTACGAAATACACTACATTACATAAATCATAATATTTAGTGATCATTATGATAAGTTAGCAAGCGATCGTTAATTTATATGACAAACTTTGTGAACATTTAGGACTTCATTACGTATTTCATGACAAACCTAATATCAACTAGCATAAATATTTAGTCAACCAGCTGTGCCCGCGACATCGTCCGCGTGGACTGTGACTGGGCGGCATATTTTCTTTCGTACTACAACTTCCACGCAGCGCACGCAACGAACGTAAATTTTTCACCAGTTTTAGCCACATTTTTTATTAATACTCTGCTCCTTTCATTTGTATCACATATCACGAAAAAATATTGCGACTAGAAATTAAGATACAAGCTATACTATCTCCATTTGGATCAAACTGAACACAATGAACTTATTCCGGAAAAACTCCGTAACACGTGATTGTTATTTACAAAGAAGATGTGGAATGCGGAATTTTGACAGTTTTATGTAGAATAAACATAACTTTTAATTAATTTATTCTTATTGAAAACATAAGTACATAAAATAATGAGAATCAATGACATGAATGGCACTGCAGTTAGCTTTCAACAATAAGTGTTACTGTGACTGAAACATGGATTAGCGCCTTCTTTTACTTTTCTATCTGATATAGCCTCTATTATTGATTGTATGGCGCATGAATTAAGGCACGAGTTTCTCATGTGTCTAATGTGGAGATAACATGACGTAAGAATAATATATAGTGAAAGGTTACCTTGGGGTCAATGCCCTCCGGGTTGTGGATGGCTCCGTCGTGCTCGATGATACCGATGCAGGTGGCGCCAGCGCGCACCAGGTAGCGGCACGTGTGCAGGCCTACGTTACCGAAGCCCTGGACGATGAACGTCTTACCACCCCAGCCGGGGGTTGTGCCTGTGGGATTCAGTGCGTTATAGTTATAATAGTAGTACTATTTATTTTACACAAAGAATTACATAATAAGGCGACCTTATAGCTCAGGGCGATCTCTTCCAGGCAACCTTTTGACGGAGATAAAGAAAGATAATATGATAGGGCAATTAGATGTGTACTACTAATTTATTTATAAGAAGAAAATAAAGAAAACAAAATAATAATAATAAACATGTCTATATAACAATAAAAATACATAAAAACAACGTTAATTATTACAAAATAAACACAGATATTGAAACGTTACAGCGACAGCAAAAAAGGTATTCATTCAAGTGAAGACTTGGATTTTAAAGGACATCATCAGAAAGAGATACGAGGGGCCCAATAGCCCCTTTATTTTGTTCGATACTGTACTGATACTCATCATACAGCGTTGGTTGGTATCTAGATTGTAATATAGTACATACAGTACAGTATATATAATATAATAATAATTCACACAAAATCACATAGATTGACCTGATTCCGATATAAGTAGCATAGAAGCCTTTGTGTTATGGATATTATTATACTTAGACATATATATACCGTCCAGATACAGAACAAACACAAATATTCATCATATAAATATTTGTCCTGGGTGGGGATCGGACCAATGAACCTTGGACCTCAAGATAGGAACACTATCGAATGCACCAAGGGGCCCGGCTGCGACATATATATTAGTCTACCGCTATCAAGAATCTCTGTCATCTTTACACATTACCACTTCAATGTATCCCCTTCTAAAAATTTCTATAATTATGTCAAAGTAGTTGGTCCAAATTAGAAGAGAAAACCTCCTAAATAATAGTAATACAGTTCAACGTAATGTTTGAATTCTATATACACTGCGAAAGTGCGTTGTCTACTATAACATATATATTTAAAGTAAATGTGTTTAACCCAGTTTACCTAACAGTGAGGTAAAGTTTGACATTTGTATTACTGTAAACACGTTAACTAAGTTAACGGGCGGGTAGCACAACACCTTAGCGTATTATAATATATATATATATATATATATATATATATATATATATATATATATATACATCTATATCTATATCTATGTATGTTTGTTTGTTGTACTGAATACACCTCCAACTTCCACCAGCTTTAACATTACATATTTATATCGAAAGGTTGCCTGTAAGACATTGCATTTAGACATTGGCAATAAAGAGTATATTATTATTATTATAAAGTTTAAAATAAAAGAAATATATTACGAATAGATATGGAATTGTACGCAAAGAATTTATAGGCACACCTATATTTATGACGTACTGAAATCAAACCAATTGTATTTCTCCTGCAAAACGAATTACGATACTAACCGATCATGCTCATGTAATTGGCCTCGTTGATGAAGTTCTCGAGTCCGTGGAACACTCCCCTGCCAGTAGCCGAAACTCTGCCGTGGATACCTCCCTGGGTACCGAAACACATTCATTTAATACACAGACTTTGCTTAGCTGTGGGTCTCTCTGTATCAGGTCTCTTAATCGTGAACAGATAGCGGTATATCTATCCATAGTTCAAATGCAACAAGATGGAGATAAAAACTCCTTTTAAAATAACATAATATTACCTTATTTTTTATTTCACATGTTCAAAAGATTCGACATCGTATTGCCGATGGAATTGAATAACAGAAACAAACCATTGGTTTCATTTTCCTATGGTCGCATGACGCGGATACAATGTAAAATTAAATTACTGTTCAAACAAGCGTTGATCGCAATCAATGCCGATATTATCCATTTATACGTGGGCATGTGATAAGAACATGATTAAATTTTATCAAATTAATTTTTTCGTAATTATGGTCCTTCGATCAATACATAAATAGAAAAACTATGCTTATATCTAAGTAAAAAACCACCTAACTGTGTTTAGGAGAAAAGTTTGTATCTATATTAGGAATCGATACGTAAAACGGGATGTAATTTATCCTTGTCAATCATGCACATAAAGTAAGAGTATTCGTCTTGCGAAATATGTGCGACATCACGAGTCAATGCTATAGATTCTATAGCACGTCCTTGTCGCATGACGAAATTCATAATGAAACTGTAGTACTGTACTCATCGTATGGCAAATATTCTCGCAATAATGTATTTGCTTGAGCTATCTATAGCCGGACATCCGGATTAAACACGATACTAATATTTAAAGTGAGAATCATGTCTCGTCGACTTTTGGATTCATCATATACCTGAGAAACACTTTTCTTTAGCTCTACCTACACAAAGCGACAGATCGACCTACACCAATCTGTACAAATTTAATAAATTTTAAACTTAATTAAGCTTACACTTAAATTAATGTCTATTGCGAAATTTATGGGCGTGTTCAAAGTGTATAAAAAATTGTTTCTGATATTGTGGTAGCCACTGAGTACTGATATAGTACCCACTCCTTTCGTTGATCAGACAATAGGTATGTGACGCCTGGCGGCCTTGAATTTAGATTAAGGATCTAGTATCGTCTGCCTCCTCATAAAATCGTAATTGGACAATCTATATCCCCGTAAAATACTGATAAAAGACGGATTAACCTATCTTACATCCAGCTTCTTGTGCGCTACCTATCCGCGATGGTTGATCTCACCTGATTGATGGGTTTGCCGGTGACGCAGGCGTGCGCGTTGATGTCCTGGTAACCAACGGTCTTGGCGTACGTATCGGCAATCCAAGACATCTCGCGCTCTCCAGTGCCCATGTCGGGGGCAGGCACGTCCACACCGGGCCCTGAGCAGAACAAATCCAACTTTAATTGCCAATAAATCTTAAAATATTTACCCGTTGCCATTTCATAAACGCAAGGAGAAACTCAGGAACTAGCTGTCACTTTTAAATTATGAGCAAACTGATTCTGTATTCTGTACGTTTAGACATCTCTTTTCCTTTACATGCATGCACTGATTGTGACAACCGAACTTTTAAGTATGTTACTTAAAATTTATGCGTTATGCTATTTATATATCTATATATTGAACATGACGGAAGACACAGGCAGCTGTAACACAGTTTATTTAAGCACAGCTGCAGACGATAACTTCTGACATGATTGTATTTTATATTCATATGTATTGATTATATCTGGATTATAGAATAAATATTATGACCCTATGCAAACCTATTATGAGCATTTCACTAATTTATTCACGCGCGTGATGGATCTTGATTACCTTAAATGGTACACATGAAGCGTTGACGCCATACGGTGTTCGTATACAATGTATATGGACGTTGGTAGCTGTGTCATAGAAATAAAAATAAATAATAAAAATCCCATAATTGGTAATACTCCAAAGTATCACTCCACCATGGGAAAGATGACAGGATTGCTTATTAACGTGCAAACCTATTATGACCATTTCACTAATTTATTTACGCGCGTGATAGATCTTTATCACCTTGACTGGTACACATGAAGCGTTGACGCCATACGGTGTTCATATACATTGTATTAGGACGTTGATAGCTGTATCATAATATAAGTTCGCATGCTATTCGTCACACTGTATAATAGATAACTAAGCGGAAGTAGCGTAATTAACAACTTCACTACCACAAATTTATGTAGCGTTTGCAAAATTGTATTACTCTTTTCAACTAATTATTATATATTCGAAAACCTTAAAACTGAGCGATTCTTATGAATGATCAGATACATCAAAGCTCACAACAATCTACCGAGAAGAATATCTTACGTCAATTTAACTAAGCCAATTACATAAGTAAGGATTACAATCAGGAGCTAAGAAAGGCAGACGCTAAGTTAGAAATTTAGATCATGTCAAGCGACTTATATTACTAACAAATAAATAGGATGTCATACGATATGATCTCAATGAGAGACGGAGCAAAGCATTTGGCAAAAAGCCAAACCACACGTGGTCAACAAAACTTTACAGAACAGATTTTATTCTTGAAATGCCGTTGAGTAAGCTATTCTCAAGGTCCGTAGCGAAAGGCAAGCAAGTGAAAATACTTGAGTGTTTTGACGAACAACTATAACTCCCAGCTACTGTTAAACACTAATTAAGCTTCTTGGTAATTGCAAAATTTAATTAAAAACGCACATTTCGCGTTAATATTTCAGATTGAAACAAGATCGGTTTATCATGTTTTTTGATTAGTTATGCGCACCAACATCCAGATATTGAATTTTATCTACCGTCAAGTATTAATGAGGATTATGCCACCAGCTTTTAATGGAACAATTTAATTTTCTCATCAAAGTTTATTTTTAGAGTGGTTTGCAAGTTGCAAACCCAATAAGGTACATTTCATAGCATAGCTGAAAAATTCATGTACTAGAAAGCGGCAATTTGGCAGATATGTACCAATACACGCAGAGTGGAATTTATCTTCGTCTACCCTAAGATATCGATATTTTTGGTGTGGGGTCGTGGTATAAATTTTATTAAAAAATTAAGTTAGAACACTTATAAAAATATGTTTTAAGAATTATACGCCACAGTTCACTGCGCACTGCACAGCATGCTTTAAAAAAACAATTAACTAAAATAGTACATCAATAACCCTAGTATTTATAATACACTAACTAAACATTTCTTGTGGAAAATAAGTAATGGAGTAAAATTTCCTACGGTCAAGTTTATCCACGTATTCTTATAGTTGCTGTTGCTGAATCTTTTAAGTTCTAAGTAGTCTTAATTATTATGAAATAAGTATAATAATTCCATTTTTGCGTACGTAAAACACAGGAATATGAACGCTAACAGGAAATATTTAGGTCTTAGTATGGCTTGCCAGTGTAATTTCCTCAGCGCGGTTATCGACCAGCAATTACTAATGATGACAGTCATTGACCGAATGGCACGCAGAAGGCCAAATGGCGAGTCTGACGATTTAGATTTTTTGATTCGTACACAACAGATGAAGAATATTATCACATCATAGTATTTTTTAGAATACTATTTATCAATATGATTATCAGTTTCAAATTGATTAAATAAACATCTAATCTTGTAAATATAGCGATCACAATCTCAGTTAAAAGTCCACGACTTACATAGGCACATTTGTCCTTCAAATTGAAATCTCACTTGATCTTACTTGAGAGGTACGATAGTTTATATCTCAATATATAGTAGCAATATTTTTTATGATTAACATATAAGTAAAGCGAGTTTGTTAGTAAATTATACAATCAAAACCGTGCAAGGGTATTCTTCCCCTAATCAATAAAATAGGAGTGTCTGTTTGAAATAATAAAGTAACTGCTTTTAACTAAATGCATATGTATGTATACTCAGCACATAAAAAAAATCATTTTTAAAAATTTGTGTCTATCCGACTTCTTGTTTGTAGTAATATCTAAAACGCCTGCCCTGATTTTGGTGAGATTTTCATTGGCAGTTAGCTAATATATTAAGGAGTAACTCAGGCGATATAACATCACACTGCGACTAATAGGAACGGAGCATCAACATCACTTTTTGAGAGCTTTCGTTGCGTGCTCTGCGTAAACGGTTGAAGCTGCACAAAAATAATGTAAGAGAGTATATTTCTCTTTTAATAGTTAAAAAATGACAGCATATGTACATCACTTAGGTGAACTCACTATCAAAGTCATTATTCTACGTGGA
Source organism: Heortia vitessoides (assembly GCA_020976665.1). NCBI lineage: Eukaryota > Metazoa > Arthropoda > Insecta > Lepidoptera > Crambidae > Heortia > Heortia vitessoides. The sequence goes on along the minus strand of JACJUM010001610.1, from coordinate 8,648,894 downwards.
CGAAGTTTATAAGAAAAGTATTCGTTTATTAGTTGGCCTTGTAGAAAAGTAAAAAGTCTTACCAATGAATCCCTTCTTGGCCAGCTCAAGAGTAAACCTCCTGGTGATCTTCTCGAGCTCGTGTTCGGAGTACTCCTTAGGGTTGATCTTGATACCGGCCTTGGCACCACCGAAAGGCACATCGACGCAGGCGCACTTGAATGTCATCAGAGCTGACAGGGCTTTTACTTCGTCCCTGGTCACATCAGTTGAGAATCGGATACCTGACAGCAAAAAGAGATTTTTGTAAATGCAAATATAATTTTTGGCTACCATAAACGGTCAGGCAAGAGGTTAAATTGCGTATTGCCATAGTAGTAAGTAATTTCACATACTATGTATTTTAATCATGTTGAAAGGGTCGGTTAAATCGGCCATTCGTTCTCCAAATAAATTAATAAATGAACCTAAAGTGAATTAACTGTGGAGACTCAACCCAATCGAAGTTTTTTAAAATCTTATTTATAAGCAAAGTGATTTTTTAATACATTTTTCATTTGCTAATTCTGTCCGGGAATCCGTGTCCTCTTTCTAAACTAGCTAGTCTAGTTACACGTTTACAATTATATCAATCATATCAAATCATAATGGAGATTGGGAGAAGATTATTCATGTAACTTTAGCGAAATATGCAAAGAGTTACGCGCGAACTTTCATCATGCATTTCATTTGCTTATTCTAATTATTTTCATAATTATATTCATTTAACACAACGTTCGATCGTGGCCGAGAGGTACAGGCAGACTACAAAATCGGCTTGCGTTCTAGCAACTATCTTAAACGACTAAAGAACCGGATCCGTCAGATGGCGGTGTATCCATCCGTAGTTACAGTTAGAATCTATTATTTAAAATGGTATAATCTCTTGGGGAGGATCCGACGGCAAATGATTTTAATTTCAACTTGTCATATTACACGCATCGTCGATCCTTACGATTTACGTCTAATTATTACTAAAATTAAAATTTTAAAGTCGTCATAGAGTTCTTATTTAGTTCTTAATTGTAATTCGCCCGACACGTAGTAGCCAACTCATTGTGGTACTGGACTAACTAAAGTTATAAATGTTTAAATATCTAAAACTCGAAAATAGAAGAAGAGTTTACGCGTACGATAAATGCCACCCGCGTACGATACTACCCGTGCCAAGCTGAAACTACGGAAGAAAGAATGGAGCGTCATTTCTTACGCAAGGGCGAAAGGACTGGCCATATCGTCGTCCGGCCAAATCCGTTCACATGCTACAAGTTTTTAAATAGTAGACGTATACTAATAGTATACTTATGATCTACGTCATGTATTTTGTTATACAATACGTATCGTGTATAATATAATAGGCCATCCTATACCTTTAAATGCCGTCCTTGACAAGCGTGGTGTTTCTATGACGAGAGTACTACTTACCATTCCCGCCTCGTTGCATTTGAACTACGCCATGCTTCGTGGCCGCCAGGTCTCGCCTGGTATAGGTGGACGTATTAAGGACCCCACGACACATTATGTATAAACATTTGAGTAATGATTCGAGCAAATACAATGCTTATAGGTTTACTATACTGCCTAGAAACACAGATACTATGGGATATTAAAAAATTACCTATAACCTAATATTGTCCCAGGAATTTTACGCCTTTCATTGTCCGTCCATCGTGCTTGGCAACAGTCCTATACCTATCGGACTATTTTTTGGCGCGGAAAATGCTTAATACTTGTCTGTAGTGAACTCAACAGCTGCAAGTGTAAATTAAGGAAGTTTATAGCATTTAATTTATTCTAGTCTTAATTATTGAGAAAAGGCAACAGGATAAACTTGTCCCTGGAATAATCAGCTTGATCCAGCGTACGAGTATTTATCTATGACACGACTTGTTATTTATTTTCTTCATCTGAATCTACGAAGATATCTTCCTCATTTTACATCTTTTACGAAATGCATGCAAGCGAAGTTATTTTTTGAACAACAATAGTTCTAAAACTAAAAAGGCATACTAAATTTTCCTATACATTAGCTTTCAACCTACCTAATTCAGCCGTTTGTATGATAAAATTAAAAATTAAGTAATGTTTATACTGTAGATATCATTTTGTAAACTGCGTGAAATAGATGCAATGCACTCTAAATTTATGAATTCTTTTTATTAGGATGCAGGTTCAACATTATGCCATTAATTCTGACATCAACTGTTATAAAACTAATTGATGTCAATTGTTCATTAATTTACAAGGCATAACGTATGCCATAAAACGACAGTGAAATACATAAATAAAGTAGATCAAGATTTGATAGAATGCATTAATGGAAGAATTGTTTCCGGTATTTTTTAGGCCAGTGTAAAACAGTGCTAGGTTACTCGTATTTTTTTTTGCAGTCGTAGAAATAAAATTCACTGTGATGTACCCTGCTGGATACAGGCCTGAATTTGTATACCTATACCTATATTATAACAAGGAGAGATTTAGTTGTTTGCTAAGGTTAGACTCAAAAACTACTAGACCGATTTTAAAATTTTTTCACCAGCAAATTTTTACCAAGTAACATGGGCTATGTTATAAATATAAGTTTAGAAAATATAAGAGACCGCTACTTAAAATATAATTTTATTTAAACGGGATTCGAATTCTTCACGCTTGTAACAAATGCACTCGGAAATGAATGAACACATTTCAAAAAGTCTTTCATGAATAGAAAATTACATTTTCAGTAAGTGACATAGGTACATATTGTATGCCGATTTACGGAAGTGGAATTTCGGGAGTAAAAACGTGAAAAAAGTGGGGTAGCGCTGCTAGTCATCAATAACAATCGGCGGCTATAATAGGTACTTATAGAGTACAAATAACAGAGAATTTTCCTTAAACTATTATTAAGACTGCATCATTACATACTAGTTAGGGCAGATGGTTCATGAATTAGCCCACGAGGTTGGGTTGGGTAGGTTTGGTTTATTTTTTTTGGACTAGTATCCGTTATTTTTTTATAATTGCTTAAAGTACTTCTTATCCAATCAGAATTGTTCGGGCAGTTTTTAAATTAACAAACAAACATTTGACATTACGTCTGGTTGTTAAACCTGTAAATTAGGTATATTATAATCATTAAAAAAAATATCGCAGAAACACTTTCATGCCACTACAATATTTATTTGTGTAAATAGGTCATAACGACTAAACTAGCAGAAACAATAGGCATAAATTATTAATCTAATTCTAGATTGCTTTCGACCTGAATAACCCAATTATGTCTGGAGTTATAACTGGAGTTCTTAAATAGTTCTATTTGTGATATGGAAAGTAGACTAAAATAATTATTTTCATATATAGCCTATTAAGTCAAATAAAAAAAAATCCTTAAGCTTGCTTACGTAAGCTAATTACCAAGATACAAGTGGGTAAACCCTCAACTTATCAAATATTTTTATCTGTTGCTATCCATAAAGAAAGGCAATAAAGAAAATGTGAGCATTGTTATTTTTAGAAATTGCCAAATACTTTTTAGATATTATTTATCTACCTACATATGCATAAATCTAGATTAAAATCTTATAAGTAGGTATGTAGATTATTTTAACGCTGTCATTTATCACAGTCTGTCATTTTGGGACGTAAACAAATAAGTGATCTATCACGATTGATAACTAAAACGTGACCATTAAAAGCGATCTCTTTGGCTTGTTCTGTTTCTTGAATTATCTTGAATAAATACAAATTCGCACCAGCTTCGGCCAAGTGTAAATTATCTGTACATGCTTAGTCAACGTTAAAAATAAGATGGGTGTATCTGAAAATTTGTTTTCAAGTTGTTACGTAAATATTGGCGTCATAGCCACACCTCCGTTGCCAACGCTCTAGTACCTATGCAAACTTTTTATCTTGTCCGTTGAGACCTAATCTCGTGGGTGGTAGGTATTTTACTGATATAGTTGACGTTATTATTTTTAAGCAGCCATTACGATATAGTTACTAACCGTCCAAAGGGTGTGTCGGATGTATGACGTTACTTGTTTTTATTTAGATTAGTATACGTTTCTTATACTATAAGTTAAGAATTTACTATATCAATGTTTTCGCCTTTGATTTTTTTTTACGGTTTTATAGTGTCATCATTATCATCAGATCAGCCATAGAAACTCTACTGTTGGACATAGCCCTCCCCAAGATAGGGGGATTCGTGCCCACAATTGCGGTGCTGGGCATGGGGTAATCGCAGAGCACAACTTCGCGACGAGGATGCTGCTGCCCATCCCCACCCTGTAGTATTTAAGCCGTGCAGCTTAGGATAGATCGCCATTTGTCGGTTCTAGTACCTTCATCTCTTTCGGCACCTAATACAAAGTGAGATACTATTCTAATCCGCCGGTACTCCGCGGCATCTTTTTTAGATTATTTCGTGTATGAAAGCATTATTAGCTAGTTGTTTTTAATTTATAACTTAAGATCGTTGTGTGAAGTCACTTTCATTATCCGTCAATGACACTGATTGGATATCAAAAGTAGTTTATGTAATAAATATAAACGTAAAAATAATACGCCTAAAGTTGAACGAAATAGCAGAGTATACCAAAAAATTAAAAACAGCCGATTTAATTCTAGATTATCGCGTTACATAAAAAAGTTCCTGATTTTGCTTGATTAAAGGCTGTATAGAAAAATACTTCCTATTATGTAAAAATATATATTACTACCTGTTCTTAGCGGTTTCATTCACCACGCCGTAATGTAACGTTAAATTGTACGCAATGATATTTACCTGCTAACTGGGCTTTAAAATGCAGTAAGAATTTCTACGGCTATACAAATATTCTCTACGGATTTATTAGATTGGCAAATATTTAACATATAGCTGCATTCTGAGTACAAACCTGTTTTCTGGTCTGTTTAATTTTATTTGCTTCCTTTACTGTTTTCTTATTATTTGTTGTCATTAAATGGGTCACAACATATTTTGTATTTTACAAAACCGCTGTGTGTAAGGAAAAGCATCATTATTTCTAAGTTAACAGAGGAAAACGTACTAATGCTAAAGAAGTTTTGACTCCCTAACTAGATACGAGGTAATGAGCTTTACAATATAGGAGCATATGAAAGTGCAGTACATGAGATTTTACCGACACAAAATCTTTGTCAAAATTTAAATAATTTGTTAACCAATTTTGCGTCAATGTATGACGGTATGTTAGAAACTTTGTCATGTGGATTTAAATTAACAATATTACTGTGTTAGATTTATCGTCTATGCCAAAAATCAATATAAGTGAAACAAACTTTAAAATGGCTATTAAGAAAAATTACCTAATAATTAGAAAAATACATATTTCTCGTTATATAACTTGAATACAAACTTTCTATCAGGCATTTCGAAAATGTAGTAGTCGCCAAGATAGGTTTAATAATTAATTAGTCTTTGAAGAAACAGCGATGTTTCAGATGTCGGCGGCGATATTTGAGTATTATCCCCCATTTCCACGCAGAATTGCGTCTCCAATTATGTATATAGTGATAATTATCTTCTCGAGTGAATGCGCAAGATGTGCGTTATCTACGTACTTTTTCCATAACGACAATAATTAAATTACTTAGTAGCAATTAGGCATAACACATAATTAAAATATTGGGAAGGGCACATGGGCAGATACTTACCATGCGTATTTAAAATGACAAATTGGAGTTTTCAACTTTTATGAGAAAATACAATATTTTCATGAGTTACTAATTGAAATTCTTTATGCTACTATAAATTTTTTTATCTATTCCAACATATACTGATCGTCATTAATTTAAAAGACTTCTATAACTTACATAGTATATAGTTAGATAACAGCGCCCTCAAATAATAACATTTGTAATGTAATGTACCTATAATTGATTTTAATTGGTATGTGTTTAGGTTACACCGGAAAAGCGAGTGATACAACGTCAAACAATTGTTTGTAAAACTGTTGGACTCGTATTCATCCTTTCTCTCGTATTTACTCGTATTCGGTCCTCTATGTGTAAAACATCGAATATATGTACCTATAATATCTTTTAAGGAGAGAATGCTTAATCCCGAATTCAGAATAAGATACTCTATATACGAAAGTGGATGTCTCTCTAACGTTTTCACAGCTTATCTGATGATCTTTATTTTATATGCATTTGACCATAAGGCTTCAGCCACACACGGATAAAGCTCCACTGGTCGCTTTACAAAAAAGAAGTTGAC
>JACJUM010001610.1:8579006-8642643 GCA_020976665.1 Heortia vitessoides | reverse complement strand
ACACACGGATAAAGCTCCACTGGTCGCTTTACAAAAAAGAAGTTGACAAGGGCAGAATAGGGGGCTGAGAGCTAGTTGCTAATGAGTTGAAAATAAATGTTTTTAAAACATTATATATATATATATATAGACATATCTAAACTTGTATTAACATTTTGATAGTTTTCAATCCCGAATTTAAAATATGAAATATTTATGATCATTATATAGGTATAGTTTAATATATAAAGTAAATTGTTTTAATTCTAGTCATCAGGCCAAAATGTGTTTTCTCGTCAGAGCTTTTATAAAATTGGTTTCACCTAATTCCTAAAATAATTGCATAAATACGCATAAAGAATAGGTTAAGCTAGTTTCATTGTTTGCCACATAACCTCGTCCATAATTTGGCGTTCATTCATTTTCAAGGTCTTTATAAAAGTTCAATTAATTTTAAGTCCACTACATTTATATGAATTTGAGATGTTTTTTAAATAATTATAATCCTTACAATAATGCACTTACGAAAAATGTTTTATTTATTTGAAGAATGTACATAGAATCTCAGTATAATTTTCGCCACCTGCTACCTACCTACGTAACAATACTGTCGGCAACATCACGTGTCCCGTGAGCTATAAATAAATTATTCTATTAACTACTTTCTATTGGGTTTGTAAGGCCTAGTAATGATTTATGTGATTGGAACCAAAATAGTATACCAAAATATTGGGACTTACCTCCTTTTGTAGGAGTTCTGTGGGAGGAATGTTGCGCTCTGTAGCCAAGGATCATCTCATAATCACCGGAGTCACGCCTAAGAGGGAATTGGATTTCAATAATGTGGTCACAGGGCTGCATCATGTTCAGGATACCGGTAACCTTCTTCTTCTTCTCTTCGATTGATACTCTGGACTTCATATCTTCGACAAGCTTGTCCTCAATCACCTGGCAGGCCCTGTGGAAGAAATATTCCACCATGTCGAAGAACCTGGGGTTAGCACTAGTAGGGATATCCTTAAGCCTGTCAGGGATTTCATGGCTTGCGTATGTACGGCAACAAACGTTAACAGCCGCAGGCGTAATTCTGAGCATATTATTGGCCGCCTCATTCTGGATTGAATTTTTCAAAGGAACGACCGATTTGGCGATGTTCTTTAGGTGCAACATCTTTGCAACTCTATTAAGTACTCTAGTCGGGTTAGGTATCGGGTCGCCCTACACTAAAGGTAAAATACACAAAATATGTAGTGTAATATGATAGATTGCAGTGACGACCCGCCCCGACTAACTCCGGCTCACTGAATGAAGAAGCAGATGGCAAAAAATAAAAAGGCCGCAGGCGGTGATGCGGATTTTCTGTCCCTTTCTATTAACCGACATGTGATAAAGATGGTCGATATGCTTGACGTGAAGTTAGACACAGCAGATAAAGTTCGACGTATCTTTTCTAATTCTCTACCGTGGTAAATTGTTTATTACAGCAAATAAGTAACAAAATGATCTTGTCAAATGACAAATTATAAGTCTATACTTGATATATTTAATAGGCATAACAATTTGGGTAGATTTAATCTAAGATTTTTAGGTTACTCTTGTAGTTGGTCGATGCATTATCGAAAAAATAGCATGTATTACACACAAAATTAAAAAATGTAATACGTCATTGTATTAGATTTATAACAGGTGTTCAATAAAGTATCTATTTAAATGTTTCGTTCTATTTTATATAAAAGAACAAATCCCAAAACAGTAGATATAATCTGTGCTTATAAATGTACCAACTTCAGCATTTTCATTACATAACAAGACTTCTCTGTTGTTAGCATTTCAATACAAATCCAATTTTAGGTTTTGGTTGGGGCTGTATTTGTGAATTGGTTCTTTAAATGTCTGATTCACGTGTTTATTGCTTCTTACTTTCTAGTTAAAATATAATACATATCGATGTGTCCTATTAATACCATAATGTTGGCATTATTGAAGAAGTGTTTTGTATTTGACATCGTATCGTAATCCGCAACCAAACGCAAATTGTCAGTGGAGGGAGTAATGCGGTAAAAACAACACTGTTTGTATGCATTCGCGGCCAAAATTAGTAATAGAAATGATTTGCATTTCTAACGAGCCTGCGGCGTAGAAGTGATATTGTGTTATGATAAAGAATTACCTATATATTTCAAGGTAGGTGGCAATCATATATTGTATTCATTTTAAAATATATTAGGTGTATTGTGATTGTTTTTACTTATAGTACTCCATTTGATATACTTTAAATAGAAGTTAAACAATAAAATGTATGAATTTTAAAAATTCTAGAAATTATGAATTTATTTAACTGAATTATTAGTCTCCTTACGGGCAATTATGCTCATTATTAATCTACTGTACGTTATATACAGTGCATTACATATTTTCTGAATAGCGATTGATACTATTGACAACTTTTGTTTGCTGTAATATTTTGAAGGCACTAACCTTTTTATATATTTTTTTATAAAGTTTATTAGTACGACATTAAGAATTCAAGAATTTTGTTAAATAAAAAAAATAGTAAAATTAATTTTCAAATATCAAATAATGATTAGTTTATCTTTGCATTTGTAGGATGTCAACCTCAGGGCACGAAAATATTTCGGGCAATAACATCAATATTTTGCCGGACGAAATTGTGATACACATCTTCAAATATTTACCTCTAGAATCCATATTGTCCTGTGAAAATGTATGCAATCGATGGATGAAACTGGCACGAGATCCGAGCATATGGAGATTATTTTTGATTGTTTATTCTGGAAAACCTGGACAGACCGAAGTAAGCGAAAAGAATCTAGAAATCATCTCGACTCACAGCGAGTACATATATCGTCTAAAAGTACAATATGTATATAACTACTCTTTAATTAAGTCTATTGTAGAAAAATGTGATAATATAACGTCATTAGAGTTGGTGATGTGCAGAGTAGAGAAGGACTTCGAAGACGACGTTAAAAAATGGCCGCATCTTAGGAAGTTTAACTTAAAAAATTCATTGTTACTTACAAGTAACGATGATTTAATTGTACAATTCGATCAGTTTAAAGATTTAAATTACCTGGCATTGTCTGATTTCGGACTGTCATCTAATAACTGTGATAAATTAATAAATTGTGCATATTTAAGTCACATACTTATAGAGAAAATACGAAACCTTAGTATAGAAAACGTAACCGCATTGATTTTATCAAAACAGAATATCTTAGAAACGTTCCACATATATGGTGGTGATTCTGTTGATGACAAATGTTTGTATTTGTTATCCCAATGTCCAATGTTGCACGATTTAGCAATAATAAGATGTGAAAATTTAACTGATGCAGGACTAATCCCTTTGGTAAATTTAAAGAAAATCGGTCATTTACAAATATGGAACAATTTAATTTTCTCAGAACATAACTTGCTAAGGACCCTTAGCAGTAACAGTTTGGTGAACTTGAAAAGTTTAAGTTTGTCACGTATTGGGAACATTTCACCAGTTATAGTAGACGTAATTTCAGAGTACTACAAAAATTTGAAATTCTTGGCAGTTTACCAGTGTCCGAGAATAATCAACACTGATTATGAGAAACAGTTGAAGTCCAAATTTAGAAATATTGACGTGGTATTGTATTGAAAAATTAAATTTTAAATATACATAAGATATTGCTACAAAAGCAAATTCCATTAAAACTTTTTAACCACAGGATACTTGGCTAACGTAGGTATGTGATAATCTATTACTACTATACTATTAGCGACTTACCTTAAGAAATGTTATTATGATTACGCATTGGGTATACGTGTTTGTTTAACTCAAATACCACAACACCACGTTTGTCACTAAATAGCTCTATGTATATAATGAACCAAGAAAACCAGTCTTCAAATTTGTTACTAATTTATTTTTATCGATTTAACGTTTATTACATTGTCGCGTAATTAATTCTTCTTCTTCTTATCACATGCCTGTTGTGTATTCCGTAGTATTACAAATATATATAATTAAATGAGTTAAACTGAGTTATCTGTGTAGAGAATGCACGTGAACAGTAACTACTTATAGCACAAGACACGAGCTAAGCTAGATTTTCAAAGTAACACTTTAATGAAGACTTGTTGAAATTTAATCAGGCATACATACGGTTATGTGTTAATATTATTATTATTATCGTTGTAACTTAAATCAAAGTTCAGTTTATCAGCTAAATATGTCTGAATGTCTAGGTAGTTCGTAATTTGTGATGATTGAGTATTATATACTACAATTAATAAAATTTTGTCTACTAAACATTATTTCATCTACTCACATTTAATCTATATTTACCTTCATCAATAACCAAAGTATAAATGATTTAAGATTCAGAAGTAATATTTAAAGACGCTGTAAACTTGTACAGTATGACTGCAAGATTTATAAATTGTGTACAAATAAAAATTTGACGGCAGCATATAGATCCAAAACCTATTTGAAATAAAAACACTTACTGATGAAATTCATGTTTTATTTAAAAACAGTTTACTTAAAATTAAATATAATATAATATACATATTCACACTCATTCAAAAGGAAAATATTAATTATAATAAGTAATATATACGCTGTCTATGTCGGTACCCACAAAATTATTAAAATAAACATGGCTGCAATGTCTACGAATTACTTATAATAGTCATAAAATCGTTTAAATATTAAAGGTAATTATTTTAAGTTGGTATTTTAACATTTATTTTATCTACAATTCCTTATGAAAGAATTATTAATAACTTTACGAATGTGAACGATATATGTTATGTAAGTGGAAAAATTAAAAGAAAAGGTAAAATATAACTACTTATCACAGCAACCTAACATTATTTTCCCTTACACAGAAATTATGTAAAGAGTACCTATAAGATCCCATCAAAATAAAATAAACATGATCGTGTATTTGAAAATTCTATTTGAACTTACAGATACGGCAACAAGCATTGTTGGCTGTTTCGTTACTTTTGACTCATCCAAGGAGAAAGCTTGGAAACTAAGTAAATTTATCTATTGACCAGCATATTAGAAAATAACACTATACTCACAGATAGAAAGACAAATGATACAGATAGCATAACAACTAACAGAGAGATTACAAGTTCTGGAACCACTTTATAACACATTAGGAGCTTCTCTGACTGACCGATAATTAAGATTAATGCAGTCCGCAAGCTTTATTTTTGAACGTTTGTTAAAATAATAATTACCTTAATAAAAATAAAATAAGATCAATTTCTACTTTGTTCTATTTAACGCTCTCATCACCTGTAACACTGTTAATTTTTTGGTCTAAAACAGGAACAAATAGTCTACATACTTAATATATGTAAAGATATTACAATGACAGTGTTGCAGTATGTTGTGTACAGATATTCGACTAAACTACATTTTACACCACAAGTATATATGTATTCTATTTAAGTATATTAAATATCTAAAATATGTTACTATTTTCTTAAAAAATATATGTGTTAGCGTATTATTTAAGTGATATTATGGGCAGCTGTAGAACTCTAAAAGGCACTAATTGTGTTTATTTTAATATTGCGCATAAAGCAACTCGTTTTATGGTAAACTCGTGGCGAATAAATGTCAGCACGTAGCCTGAGTTTGGCAGAGCTCGGGTAGTCCCTCGACAGGTAATGACACGTGGCATTCGTCGGGCGAAAACACGAGAATGAGAACGGGTATATATAAATAAACTATATACATTAGCTAGATAAATATAACACACATACACATAAATATAATTAGATAGATATAAGCTATATATAAATCGATTGATGTAAAATGTATGTACAATAAATTTTGTTACAATAAATCGTTCGTAGTGTTGAGATCATAAAAGCGTACTCACGTACGTTTTTACACGTATTTTGTGATACCGTTAATTATAAATATGTGATGCTAATCAAAATAGCCAAAGTGTAAAACATACGAACTTTTCGATACAACGGGCGTTTAATATTTATTTTTATAAAAGACTAGCGTTCCCTAAACGCCAGTGAACATGTTTGATGATGATGATGGTTATGTCATCATCATTACCATATTAGCCGTAGGTTTTTTACAAGAATATACAATTAAAAGTATGAGTAATAAAGTAATAATAATAACTACGTAATAGCGGCACTACGCAGATTTTTTGCTATAACTACAGAACAAAATTAAGATAAATAAAGTTGTAAAAAATTAGGCTACACCGCAGCAAAAAGTCGCCGCGTGGTACCGCTCTCGTTTCGGGGAACATCGTCTTTTAACTAAATTGTATTTCTGAAAAAACCCATACGACGCAAGAGGGAAATATATTAGTTCTGACGTGAGTTTGTCACCGATGTCGCCTAAGCCTATAGCTGGGGATTCCAAACTAGATCGCGGAGACAACAGATGTCACATCAGACTCCTTAACACATTTCGCAAAACCAGTGACGTAGCTCGTACGGTTGTTACTAAAATAACCACGACAATGTGGTGCCAGCCCAGATTCAGACTCTGCTGCCGTGTTTATTTTTTTTCAATTAAATTTTACAAAGTTAAAGAAACACTAAGTTATCCCTAGGGACAGATCCCTTGAGCGAAAACCCCAGCAGAAAACAAGTGCAGTTTCTGAACTGCACTGGTTTTCTGCTCTTCGAAAATAATATGTGTGAAATGTTTTTTATTGCGGAGTGCTAATGAGAAGGCTACTCAGAGATGCATTTATACACCGTTATTTTTTATCGTTTTAATGCCTTAGATAGATGACACAGTATATGACACTCAAAAATATCTTTTGGAGTAATTTAAAAACATTCAAATCGGTGCTCGACCCAATAATAAAATGATAAGAACCATTAGTAGGTAGGAGAAAATCTCCATCCAACCAACGTCAGCGCACCTCACCCGGTCTCACCCGGTTTCCTTACGTATATTTTGCTTTTTGCGTTACTTGATTGGCTGTCCAGACAACTCCTCGCGCGGATACAACGTAGCTCACGCGACATGTAACAATAACTACGAAGTCATGGGAGCATTATTGTTTCAGTTTGTCGCGCAAAATGTCGCGATCAAATGAAACGTACTATTGGTGACGATTTTAATATTATAAAAAATAGACACACTATACAATGAAAATGACAATTTAATTAAACGTGTAACATCGTTTGAGCATGAGGCTTGCAATTCTAGGCAAATTTCGGAAACACTGATGATACTGATAATAAACATATCACTGATCATATAAATAATTCTATTACTTTGTACAAAATTCTTTTTTTTTTTTTTGCTGCGCGATCTCGTTGCTTCTAGCTACGCCACTGCTATTCTATAGGCTAAAACGTTATCTGCGACGAAACGTACGAGTAGAGGTTATCATCGCTTACGGCCTCGCATGAACTGCAGAGCCTTCTGCATAAGTGGGGCCTTCTTGGGTTTGTGGAAGGTGGAGGAGGAGACGGGCGCGGCGAGCGCGGGGCGCACGTTGCCCCTGAGGATGTTGGGGCCGGCCGAGAGCGACGCCACGCGCGCCGCCGGACTCGCTGACGCCGCGAACGCCGTGCCATGCTGCGCCTGCGTTCAAGTTACATGTATACTTTATTACATGTGTGCAAATGAGGCATGCATTAAAAATATCTTATTAAATTTTAAGGTTTTTATTCGATTTGCTTTACAACACAGAAGAAGCTCGCATGCAATTGTTTATTTATTAAGGTAAGATAAAAAATACGCCTGTATTGCAAGTAGGTAAGTAACTTGCTTAGTAAAAGCAATGATGTGCAAACTAATATAGTAGTAAGGTAGATCTTGGAATTGTAATAAAGCCGTCTCTGTGTGAAGGAATTTTAATAATCGTAAAAACAAAAAAAAATCCCACCTAAATTGTTTTTGTTAAAATTACGAAACCTATTTTACTAACCGACAAAATGAGAAAGTTCGATCTTCTATTTTGTATTGTTGTAGTAACTTTTTTTAAAGAATCTAATGCTTGACTTCTCACACGTCAATTCCACGAACCCTTATCTCTCATGTCACTTGTTTTGTTTATAGCATTCATTCATCACTAACTTTGGGTTATATATGAAGGACCGGGGACCAATACCAATAAAAGCAACGGAACCGGCAGGTCGCACCTGCCATTACATGGCTCAATAAAATTACTATCTGGTACCGCGTGGACTACAGTCCACTTCCTCTGGAGCTGTTAACCAGCACTCGTAGACGAAATCAACTACTCACAATATAAATCTTTGTTAGACATCGGATAAGGCGATCCTCTCTTATTGGGAACAGTTAAATTGTTTGCAAAAGAGGACTCAGTGAGCTCGGCCGCACTTGACCAGTCGGCATTTGAACCAGGGACTGCACGTGTTTGCTGGTGAATACGGTGTACGGTTCTACGAAAAGGATGTGGATCATGGAGATATTATGTTATTGAGTAAGTAACTCACTGCCTCTCTCATCCTTCAAATTGGAACAATGCAAACATCGCTGTTCGGCGGTAGAAATAGGTTAGAGTGACGTACCAATGCAAAGAGACTCCTATAATTGCCCTCTCCATAGCTCGATGAGCTACTTTGAGTTGGCCATTAAGGGTCATAGTAGTAAGATGCTATATTAGATTTGTTTCTTAAACAAGATATATGTCAATATAACATAAACATAAATGAGACACAATCCCGCTTGCTTGTATTTCTCTATGGTTCAACATGCAAGCATATGGTTCGCGTGATAGTAAGCGTCATCGCAGCCTATATATGCTCGTATTATTACTAGACCGTTGCCAATTGCCATTGAAGAATTCTAACAATGATATATTTAAGATTTTCAAGTCACAAGATAACTCTTTTCAAGATTAATATCTATCACTGATTCATTTGATCTTGTCAATCATCAGCATTTGATTGAAGACTTAAAATACCTGTATTAGTGATATAATCTTCACAAATAAAACGTATTACTATTTTTAAACTGTCACTGAATATTTTTCATAAAACATACGTATAACCAACTCGTTACGTAGAAAGATATTTGTCTTTTACTTATTCTTACTACAATTAAAACAAAGATGCATTGTGACATTTGTCTATATCACAAATATAATATTTAAATACTTTTTTATAACACCCAGACCTGTGCCAAAGACAAATATTCATCATGTAAATGTTTGTCCTGGGCAGGGATCGAACCTACGACCCTTGGCGCACAAGATAGGAACATAACTGAATGCGCCAACGGTCACACCAGTAAGGATCTAACAAATTACTTACATACATCACGCCTGTGTTCCATCAGGCATAGACAGAGACTATGGATCTCCACTTGCTACGATCTTGGCATACCTCTCTCGCATTAGTTCTTTCATACACGCTAGTTTATTCGTAGTATATCTAACCTGGCCCTTCTTATTACCTCCTCTATCTGGTTAAGGTATGTTCGAATATATCGTCTTCTATATAATTGTGCAGTCATGTTACTTTCATCCATCCTATCTATATGTCCAGATCATCTGAATATAACTTTTTCTATTGTTGTCATAACATTATCTTTAACGCCACATAAAAGAGAATATTATAGGCAGCTGCTTTTCTATTAAGACGGATATGTACTCACTTGTTTTCTCGCAATGTTCCGAGGCGGTTTGACGACTGTGTCGACGTACGCCATCTTTGTCTGTTTTATGGGTGCCTTTTTCGCTTCTTGAGCTATCTTAATGTTAGCCGTGAGAGACCTGAGTTTGAGCTCTTGTTCTTCTTGACATCTCTGCAATAAGAAAATAGTAAGCTCTTAACACAAATACATTTATAATATATTTTTTTAATCGAGGAAAATATGTTACTATTACTGGGACATAATAAACAAACTCCAAGAAATCTGTTATACATTGATTATTCTAATATATAGATGATTTCGAAAAAAACATTACATTTGAAATGTAATTTGGACACCTTGCCAATACACTCACAATAATTTTGAAAATCGATGTTTATCTTGCGCGGAACAAAGAGATAAACAAACTGAGACTTATAACAAAGCGGGCTAGAGTAGCCACTTATTTTTCCGGACGTCAATTCCAGCGCAACCGGTAGCTCATTACTAAGCGGCCTTATTCGCAATTATACCTGCGTTCGTACAGGATTCTTGGGATCGATTTAAATATTCAAAAACTTGATTCCTTTATTTTCAGAGCTAGGATCTCCGTTGATAGCTGTTATTCCACCACAGGGTATGTTCTGCGAATTCAGTCAATCTTATGAAGCATGTGATTGGTTCGGTGACCGATATTGGCTGCTATCCATATTCGCTTCCCGGCATAAAAAGTGTCACAATGCAAAAACAGCCGTTTCGAGAAAATTTTACTTTAATCATGTTTCTGTTAATTTATACGTCAATATTTTATAAACTATAATAGTCAGATTGCTGAAATGTCATTTGTAAGTAGCTTATTCATTTGGTAATTAATGGGCGCAACATTTAATAACAAAACTGCATTTTTTTGTGATGTCATTTTGTACCTAACATGTGTTGTGACACTTTTCTTGCCGGGAAGCGATATATCAAATTCCCGTTCTGATTTCGACAGTACTGATGGCTGCCACGCTTCACGTGTGAGTTGAGCAAAAAATATTTAGGCAAAGGTTCGCTTATCAATCAGCAATTTCGCCTTTACCTCCGGTGGTGCTGGAATTGACATCTGGGTAGCCTTGCAATCTGTACCCGCGTTAATGAGTGCGGCAGTAACGCAGCCCTCAAACAGTTCATATAGAGAGCACAAGCTACTATAAATAATGTTTTTAGGAGAATAATATTTTGTCTTTTGTTTTCACATGTCATCTTGCATATAAATTAATTTAAAAAAAATAAGTAAAAGAAATAGGAAATACGACGCAAATATTTTCAAGTCTGCTCTAGCTGAAGCATGACTTACTGGCTCTTTAGATTCTATTATCTTTATTAGATGAACAAATCGCCGCGCGGTACTGGTGGAGTAGAATGGTACCTCTTTACTAAGTGTAGTAAAAGGCGGCTAAGGTACCGGAAACGACAGATGGCGGTATAATCATTTAAAATAGCTTAGCTCAAAATCTAATAGGACGGAGAAGCAGTTCGCGATTGCCACCACCGCAATATTATCACTTGTGGAGGCCTGTGTCCAGTAGTGGACGTTATACGGCTCCTATAATGGTGATGGTGATGAACAGAAACCAACAAAAACGTCTACAATGCTTGACCATATTAAAATACAATCTATTACATACAATGAACATCTCCCTCCAGGACTCCATCTCCTGTCGGTTCTTGGCGCGGAAGTGTTTCTCACAAAACTTCTGCCACAGGTGGTCGGTCTCTTCCATGAGGTAGGGGTTGAAGTGCTCCAACATGAATAGCTGCTGCGGCGTGGCGCGGTCCACCACAGGCTTCAGGATGTCGTAAGGCACGCCGCCCGTGTACTCGAGAGCTACAAATATTATTCATTAATAAAATCTAAATTCATATAATTTCGATAAAAATAGTTTGCACATCATGGTGATCGACGGACGGGACCGACGATGGGCGCATTCGGAAGTGTCCCTATCTTGTACGCCAAGTACATATAGTGGATTCGATCCCCACGCAGGTTGCATTTATTTGATGAAAGAATTTGTATTTGTATTTTAAAGTATGACATTTTAGAGATTCCTCTGTTATCTGATATCCGTAACACAAGTTCTTTTTTTTGGAAAACCTAATGCTGGACTTCTCAAACGATAATTCCAGCGCCACCGGAAGGAGCGAAGTCACTTATTAATTAGTGACCCACCCTGTGCCCGATTTGCCAATGAGAGGGCGACGGAAGGAAATAACATAAGTGTATTAAGAAGGATACAGGTAAATGTATGAAATATTGTGTAAAATTATTAAGACATCGAAAATACTTTATATTATATTAATATTAGTAGCTTATAGATAAATAATATATTTCCACAACATTTCATAAATTGACCTGACTCCGTGGTAAGTCGCTTGAGGCACTGGGTTTTGCCCGATCGTTGACTGGTAGATAATGCCACTAGCCGTTACATCCGCCAAGTGTCCATTGTATTTTTGATGTGCAAAATGTTAAATAAATAAAATCAAATAATAATAGTTTATAGCTTACCATCGATATGTTCTTGAAGTACTTGCACGCACATTTCATACAACGTAGGTATCTTTCCTATTACCTTGTTCCCAGAGTAAACTTTGGTTCTGAAATACAAAATTATTACTTTTAATAACAATATTAATTTACGGTTGCGGTTTCCCCTTCTTGATAGCGGACGAATACAATAGAGATTTTGAGCTAGCATATAATCACATCTCGTTCGCACCCACATTCTGTTCAACAATAACAGTCTGTATTATGTATACAGACTGTTATTGTTAAACAAAATGTGGATGCAATAAAAGTATCCATAGTTCAGTTATCAGGCCAATTAGATTAACTGTCAAGGTATTGCAAGAAAAGCCAAACGCCGTCTTTTCGCTACCAGTGTGGTCTTTTTTAGGATAATTTTAAATTACATTTAGTCACGAAAGCTAACATATCCAGGATACCTAAATATTTAAAAAAATCTGGTGATGTATTTTTAAAAAACGTATAGATATAAAATATTGTAAATCTTATGTCATACACGGTTGTACATTCGAATGCAGTTTCAAGAACAAGATTTGCCTTTATTTACGATAAAATAAAAAAACAAAACAGAAACAACGTTGTGTTACCAAATGTTTTGAAAAGTTATCGAAACAATTAACTAAATACAGTGTGGGCGTTTACATGGTAGACTTCGTAGAAAGGTTGTCTGCATTGGTACCTCACTCTCACTTATTTCTGCTGCTAAATAGAAGTATTCGGATTGCTGTGTGAGAGCCAGTGAGAGAAAGTGAAGGGTGAGAGTCAGTGAAATTACTGGGTAATGTGACACAATATCATCAAGACACAATGTTGGTAACGCGCTAGTGATATCCTTGTGATATTACTTGCGTTTATAGTCTGCAGTGACGCTTTCTATCACGCGACATGCATGCTTTGTTGTCGACCTAGCTTTATAAAAATGAAAAAGTTAAAAATTGCAACCTTTGGTTTTTAGAAGATATGCCCGCGCTTATTGCGTCTTCGTCGGTGAAATGTGGCAGCGGTTTGGGCGGCGGGCGCGGCTTGTAGTGGGGCGATATCTCCGGCAACGCGGATATCTCTAGAGCCGGCAGCGGCGCCAGTTTGGCAGTTGGCGCTAATAGGGCCGCTGGGCTCCGCTGTACATGGACATAATACAACGACATGTAAGACATAGAATGTGTGATGAAACATGTTAAAATGAGGATGAAAAATGGTTATTGTGGGAGAGAGTACGAGAGAGACATATGCCATCGCTGACTTTTTGTAGACATTTTTAAGGTGAACAATACTGCAGTACATTAATTTGGACTTTCTCGTTGGGTTCAGCAAGCGTTTGCAATGTAAGTGCAAAAAAGGTTTTTATCAACGACATTGCATTGGCAATCTCTAAAATTATCAATGTTTAATCTATAAAAAAACCGCATCAAAATCCATTGCATTATTTCAATGTTCTAATCATGCATAGGGACAGACAGACAGCGGAAAGTTACTTTATTTTATACTATGTAGTGATTCCAAATAGTAGGTATAATCTTTGATCCAAACTTTTTTTAATATTTATCAGCATCTTTTCTAATCTAGCGTCAAAACAAGAATGTGGTACAAGATTTTGACGCTAGAAAATGTTAGTGCCGGAGAGGCAATAATGAATACGTCCGCAATTTGATCGGGAGGTAATCTTCCGAAAATTTATTTTTGTGTTGACAATTACATGATTCTATAACACAAGTCAACAAAAAAAATATTTTTCTTTGAGTCTGTTATTTAGTAAATATTTTCTGATTATATACATCGAAAAAAAAGCAAAAACTCCATTTATAAAAAATAAAGTTTGCTTTTGTACCTTTACACAATGTAAAACGAATATTATAGTATTTTAGCAGTTTTTTTAGGAAAACAGCTCTACAAGAAGCTTAAATGCAGTTCTTCTACATAATGGAAATATATTTCCATCTCTTCCCCTTGCTCATTCTGTAATGCTAAAAGAAAATTACGAGAGCGTTAAAATGGTGCTTCAAGTTTTAAAATATGAAGAGTACGCCTGGCCAGTGATAGGGGATTTTAAAATAGTTGGATTTCTGATGGGAATGCAAGGCGGGTACACTAAATATCCGTGTTACATTTGCTTATGGGATAGTAGAGCCGATGCACTTCACTACCAGCAGCACTCATGGACACAACGGAGCGAGTTTCAAATAGGACAACATAATGTCAAAAATGAACCAATCGTGAAGCCCGATCATATTTTAATGCCTCCATTGCACATTAAATTAGGTCTGATCAAGCAGTTCGTAAAGGCTCTGCGTCAAGACTCTGAGGCCTTTCAATATTTAAAATCATTTTTCCCGAAATTGTCAGAGGCTAAAATTAAAGCTGGTATTTTCATCGGTCCACAAATAAAGAAAATAATGGCCAGTGAACAATTCCTACAGCTCCTCAGTACGCACGAAAAACAAGCGTGGCTCAGCCTTAAAGCAGTGATTCATGGCTTTCTTGGCAATAGAAAGGCAGAAAATTACACGGAGCTTATTACTGATATGCTTCACAACTTCAAAGTTATGGGTTGCAGAATGTCTTTGAAAGTCCACATGCTACATGCTCATTTGGATAGATTTAAAGACAACTTAGGTGCATATTCAGAAGAGCAAGGGGAACGTTTCCACCAGGATATAATGAACTTCGAAAAGCGTTATCAAGGACAATATAATGAAAATATGATGGGTGACTACATTTGGGGGCTCATACGAAAAAGTCCCAACTTACACAGAAGAAATACCAAATCTGTTCATTTTTAAAGTCTTTTTTGTATTCTTTTTTGTATTTGTGGGTTTATTTATGCCGTCTTGTATAATTAAAGTCAATAAAAATATGTGAATTCAAAACTGTTTTCCTTTTACATATAATTGAAATTAAGAAATAGAGCTTTTTCATAAAAATTAAAATTTCGTTTTAGTAACTACAAAAGCAAACTTTATTAGATAAAATTTTTTTTTCTTTAATTAGTTAGGCATAAGTAATCAAAATCAGAGGTACAGAACTCAGACTCAAAATTCGTGTTGACTTGTGTAATATACGATGAGATAACAGGGATGACCTCTTTAATGTCGATGGCGCTGATTTCTCAGCGCAAAAAGAACACTAGGAAAAATTCGACTAGTCAACTATGGTCTCGGTAGAACAACACTAGTGTAGTCCCCGGCATGGGTATGATGCAGGTTCGAGTCCCGCCTGAACCTCTAAAGTAAAATAGAGTTCCCCGATGATATGGTCAATTTTGATTTGCATGTCTAGTCTTAGTCTCTAAGTCAAGTCTGTTAGAACTGGCTGACACTGAGGAAATAGTATCAAAACCATCAATGTTAAATGGTACCATCTCAAAATCAACTCGCTTCATTTATATCGGTCTAAAAACACAAGCGAGCTGATAGCATTTAATTCGTTTGCCCGTTTCGCTTCGGTTCGGAACTTTATTATGGCCTAAACATTAAGTATAATCGGCAGTAATATTAATATTTTTTGTGATTGATAATATCGCGGAATATTATTTTCAATTATTTGCATACGATGGCACATAGATTGAGCAGCCTTGCGTAGTTTTTTTGATAAGTTTAATGTTGAAATATCTTTCAATTAATTCAAAATATATTAAACAATAAGTAATATTAGCTATTAAACTGTTTATAAAATATTACTGCCCGCGTCGGGTCTGCCTGTATGTATGATGGGGATGAAAAATTATCGAACGGATTTTCAAACGATTTAATGAACAGAGTGGTTCATTCATTATCTATACATATCAATATAATTCAATTGTCTGTTTGTTATTCCAAATTAACAGATTTTCTCGAAATGTATATTAAACTACATTATATATTTTTATTTATTCTATTGCTTTCACAATCAGATAGCTGAACATCATAAGGATGTTGAGTAACTTCAGCTACTTCTATTATTGAAACGAAAGGAAAAAAATACTTTCAACACATTTAATTTCAGTATTGTACTTACATCGTTACTGGTTGACGTGTTTGGTGAGGAGGAGTCTCTTAATGGAACCTTTTCTTTCTTTTTAGGTTTCACAGGACTAAACATACCCAAGGCTTCAGCAAAACTGGCACCTGTAAATAATTTACAAACATTATACATTTCTTCTGGCAGCGGTAACGTTTAAACATTTTAATAAATTAATTTCCTTTATAGTGTTTACTTAAGATCCTACTAGGGCCGTTAGTTACCTATTTTGCGACTGATTAATGTACCGACATACGACAGGTTTCAAGTCGAAAGTTTCCGATCAAAATGTGTTACCAGCAATGACTTGTGGCAGGAGAGGTTCTGGAATAGAAACTTTTCCGTACCCCAAAAGGTGAACAGACGATCTGACTAAAACTGCAAGATTGCGCTGGACGCAGGCCACATACAACCGGTCCAATTGGAAACAACTTGGAGGGGCCTATGTCCAGCAGTCCTACAGCTGATATGATGATAATAATGATGAAAAGTGTGGGTTAGAGTTAGTGTTTCTATGAACTTTGAATCCATACCCCAGGGCTTGGGATGACAAAGAAAAAGGTCTGGCTGATCATTTGTTATCACCAGTTTTTCTTGGAGGTGCCTTTTTGGTGGCTCATGTAATGATCTACAGTAAACTTAGTTTTAAGATTTATATTTCTAGTGCCAGCAGTTTATACTATAAATTACTAGCTAATGCTAATAAGGCAGCCCTTTTCACAATAAGACTAATGACTCTTATGATCCTGTAGGATTATCAGTATAATGAGTATAGAACCTAGATTAAGTTTATATAATATTGATGATTCAAAAGTGCCTTTAATTTGACTTCTTGAGTAAAGTACATATTTATGTTTGAGTAAAATATATATAAAACCAGAGCCAGAACCTATTATTTCAATTTTCCTTAGAGTGGCCAGCCCATTAAATACATATATATATAATAATAATAATAAACTCTTTATAGTACACCAGACACAATTACACATATAAATAAGAACAATAATTGTGAAGTACAATAGGCAGCCTAATTATTAGTAAAATATTTTCAATGTATTAAATAAATATAAATAAATAAATAGATTTTTATGTGTAGATAAGGAATTATTTATCTATAAAGAAGAATAATGTATCTTCACTAACCATTTAAAAATAAGCAAGGACTGTGAGCTTTCTAATCAAAAATCTAGGTATATAAAAAATGTATATATTTACCTGAGCCACAATCAATGCCACCGTCATCACTGTCCGGGTTATCATTGATCTGAACTTGTTTCTTTGGTACATTTTCGTTAGATTTACTAGGGTTAGATTTGCTTTTGTGTGATGATAAGGAACTCGGCTTATGCTTAGATTTACTTTCACTACATCTCTCTTCACTTTTATCGCGTTTATGTTTACTATCACTATGTTTTGACTTACTATCGCTAGATGAGTGCTTTTTCTCTTTTTTATGTTTCTCCAATTTTTCCTTGGATGACTTACTGTTGTCTTTTGCTCTGTCCTTGCTGGAGGAGCAATATTTCTCTTTAGAATTATGACTACTACTACTATTACTATGTTCTTTTGACTTGTGTTTGTCATCCGACGATTCTATTTCTGACGAACTTCTGTGTCTTTCTTTATCTGATTTGTGAGAGTGACTCGAACTTTTATGTTTTTCTGATCTACTAGAATGTTTGTCCGAGTGACTTTTGCTTTTCTCCTTGATTCTGTCGGATTTCGTAGACTTGTGTTTACTTGAAGATTTCTTTGCTTCATTATCATGTTTGTCTTTTTCGTGTGATCTTACAGATTTGTCTTTATCCTTGGAGCTTTTTTTATGTTTTTTTGAACTGTGGCTTTTGTCTTTTAATTTTTTTAAAGATTGTTGGTCAATAGTTTCAGACCTATCACGTTTTGCTTCATTTTTCTCGTATTCATGCAATTCTTTAGAGCTAGAAGATTCTTTTTTATGATTGGTATGATTTTCTCTTGAGGAAGAGTTTCTAGAACTGTGGTTTTCGGTGGGTTCTTGTTGTTTGATTACGACGTTCGGCTTTCTTTCTTCTTCTGAATATGCAGACTTTTCTGTATCACTATCATCTGTTTGTGATTGCTCAGAGTTTTCACTATAACTATGTGACTCTGGTTTAATCACTTCTTCAGTTTCAGTTTTTATCTTACGATCCATGTCGTAGGTCATGTTTATGATTTTTGCTTTCTTTACAGTAGTCTCCTCATCCTGTAAAAAAAATTTTAATATACTTGCAAATCCAGAATACGTATTTAAAAAAAGTATTCTTCTATAACATACTTCACTACTTTGATGTTTTCTTTTGCTGGTGGTGTAGATTCGCTGATGTGGTTCGCTTTTGTTCGGTACTGTCTCCGCACTACAGGTAGAGTTTTCGAGAGGCTCACTATCAACTTTCATCGTTTGTTTTGAGTTATCATCCGAGTCTCTACCATTCCCATAACCATTGCATGATGTATCTACGATTTGGATAAAAAGAATAAATTTAATAAAATAATTGTTTGACTGGATTAAATAGAATATGCAGAATCATATTATATCCATAATATGTGTATGATAATTACAATTAAAAATTATAAAAAAGCTTTGGTGAATATTTGTTAATTGCTAAAGCAATTTAAGGCATATGGTAATATTAACATAGGAACTACCACTTTTAAGGTTATAAACATCAATAGATATACTTTAGCAGCAATATTAATGTGATTTATGAATAACATCTCCAAAAAATCTAAAATATTTTATAAATATGAATACAAATATATTAATTGTTACATAGAAAATATTGAATGTGAATACATATTGAAGCAAAATAATGACAATAATAAAACAGTTAGTAGTTAGTCGGAAAATTCTATTTTTACCTTATCAAGACTTGGGAATTTAGAAAAGAATTCAAGATTTAGTTGTGGGCTGATTGGGAAAATGGTCAATTATGCCATAAATATGGTCCATATAAGGATATGCCACCAATGCCTTTAAAGATTTAAAGATAGTAAACATTGTTTAGTAAAAATCTTCTGTAGTAAACACTTATCACACAGAATTAGCCAATAGCTTTATTAATATTTTGCCTCATTTGTATTTCCCTATTAATATATTCCTTCTAAAATAGCCCCCATGCATAATTAATGTCTCCTTTTTCACATTATTGTAACAAAGCTATATGTTTTATTGCAATATAGATGTTACAATTCTAGTAGCCTCTCAGAAAAATCAGTACATATATATACTTGTTTCGAAACAACAGACGAAAATAATATGTCCAAGTGTAAGTAGTAGTCAGTGGATCTGCTTGGTGGCATTGTTAAATCATGAAATGGTCAGATGGTATATAGTGATTTGTTCAATCAAATGATTCGAAAAGGAGATAACTGATAAAATTATGATTACTTTAACTAAAAAATACAGAATGAGTAATAATTTGCCTAAAATTATATCACAAAATGATTAAATAACCATAGTGGTTTTGTATTCACTGTATGTATTTTTATGATAAAAAAAAAGAATGTAACATCAAGTGCATATCACTGAAAGTAAAGATAAAATGCCTTAGCTAAAATAAATATACATTTTATATATATTTTACCACAATAAAATACAACCATAATAAAATTTTTGAATCTAAAACATAAATTTTACCACAATTTGTAAATAGATAAATTTAATTTGATATTATTCCACATGCTGATTCCTTATCAGTTTTATTTATGAGAAACTACTTTTTGGAAAAACTAGAGCTTATCTACTCACTATATGTATGCTTCTCCTCTTCCTCACTCTCCTCTGCTGCTACCATGAGCTTCCATTTATATACAAGACCACGAGCAGCTCGCCCCACATCACCATCTTCTTTGCGCAGAGCATTTATAGTGCGGCCCACACCAGTTTCCTGAAGGTGTTGGACTGTCACATCAAGGTTGAATAGTTTGTCAATACACTTTAGTACCTGTAATAAATCAGAAAAAGCTTTATAATACATTTTCTTATATGCTACAAATTAATTCATATAAATATCAATTAGAAAGTGTTAACATACTACTTTGCCATTGTTATAATAATGTAGTAATATAGGAAAAAACAAATGCATGGTATATATATATATATATATATATAAATATAATCTTTTATATATATTTTATTGAGAAGGCTAAGGACAGCTTATTCTTTAATTAATAATAATAACATACTCTTTATTGTACACCAATAAAAACAATACATGAACATCACAAAAACATGGAATAATAGGTACAAGAGGCGGCCTTATCGCTAAATGCAATTTCTTACAGGCAACCTTTGGATAAAAATAATGTTAAAGCTGGTGGAAGTTAAAGGGGAATTTAGTATAACAAACAAACATACATGTATATACATACACATTCATTCAAATAGATATAAAAGATATAGTTACAGAACAAAAAAAGTGACAGAATCAGAAAGCAAAATCAAAGTGACAGATAATACAAGGAGTATTATCTTAAAAGTAGAAGGAGCAGATCTCACTTCAAGGGGGAGTGCATTCCACAAACGAACGGCTTGAACTGTAAAGGATTTGCTATAGAAGCTTGTGGAATGCAGAGGCATTTTGAGTGATAAATTGCTGGCCAACAAGGCTGGCCAACATGGCTGGACAACACAACTGCCCCCAAGGAACACAAAGCGACTTTTAAGATAAGTAGGAGGTAAAAGACAGAACAATAGCTTGTATAGCAAATTTTATTGATTTTTAAGTTGCTCATTGATTATAGGCAACTGTTTCAATAGAAATAATCAAAGAAACTCTTGGTGATCACAAAAATTCAACCCTGGAAATATAACACAATTATAACCCCAATTATGGTGAAAGTATAAAATAGAGGGAGGGACAGACACCATAGCAGCTACAAATTGATCTATCTCCTACAATTAATGAGTCACTTGTTAATTTGATTAAAGTAAGAATGGCTAAATTTATAATACATATCAATATATGTATTATAAATTTAGCTATTATTATATATTAACGTCAATACGTTGGAGAATATACATGATAATTAAAATTTTAGGATATGAACAAACAAAATATTTCTTCTTGCATATGCTTCCTTTTTGCAGATATATAAACTGAATTAGAAATTCTAGCTGATATTGTTGTACTATTTTGGTGTCAGAGTAAAGGTGTGTTGAACATGTTAACACAGATGAGATAAATATTATTTAATGAGGAAAAGTATTTAAAAACCAGAACTTAATAAATAATTTCACTAGTACTCACTTTATGTTCGTCTTTAGAATATTTTTCAATAGCATTTTGATAATGCCTTACAAAATCAAGAACAGTCGCCATGCTAAAATTATGTGCACAAGCTCCCAGTTTTTTTCTCACAAAAGTATGAATGCCAGCTGGTAAACGGGCACCATCTTTGTCATACACATGTCAGTGACGTAAATTTGAGTAAACGTCATAAAATGCGTTCACGGAGACTGCTAAGCCACAAAGTACAGTTCAAATCCCAATTTTAGTAAGTATGTGCCGATTCAGAAAAAGTTTTACAAAACTAAAAATAACTTATCGATGAACTTTTAAAACTGGTTGGCGAGATGGTTAATATGTTATTTGCCTCGACAGAGAGCAGCTAGTGGTAATAATTTGTGACAATCTCCATGTTTAAAGATGCCATTTTTAATTTTTTACCTAATGGCTATATCATTTTATTATTGGATGTATAATTATACTGTTTTTTTTTCTTTAGAAATATAAATCAATGAACAAATTATAAAGGAAATCTATACGTTAAATGTTCAATTAATATACTAGTTACACCGTGTCATAGGGTAAAGGCTGTATTTTAAGCTACCAACTTTTTTGACAAAAAGAACGCATAAACTGGTTTGGGTTGTAAAAAATAAAGTTAATACTTTATTTTTCTTAAAAAAAAAGAAGTAAAAAAGTATATTTCAAGTGTCACGATTTTATTACTTTAAAAACGTATGTTTGTGTGCTTTTAGTACATGCTAATGCAATTTCTTATTATCTTCAAATGTTGCAAAGCTTGTTTGACAATCAACATTTACTCTTCAATAAATAAACAACTGTTCTGTCACACTGACATTTAATTCGTTCAGTAATATATCGTTTCTATTATCTAATCTTGTTTTACGGATCACAGTTTAGGTTGAGAATAAAGTATTTTTTCATACTTAATTTTTATGCCTGTGCCAATCCGCCTCATAGCAAAGCATTACTTCTATAAATGCCTTCCCCCCGCCTCCCTTTCACTAAGATATCCAAGAAAGCCGATAATGTCTGATATCGTAGTCCCGTCGAAAACTAAAACCTTGGTCACTGTAGACACGTTTTCGACGATCTGTAAAATGAGCATTACTTTTATAAATGTCTCCATCCAACATTCATAAACGCATTTTTTTGTAGAGCAGTACTCCACGTACGCCGGAATACTTGTACAGCCCCTGTCCCTCTAGCGATGTTCGATCGCACTTAGCTCTCCTCTTTTGCAAACAACTTAATTGTCCTCTGCGATGATCACCCGAGCCGAGGTCAAGCCTCAGAGACGCCCTCAGGTGATCGCCATTGGTCTCGTACATATCTTGCAAACAACAATATTATCGGGCTGTTCAAAAATGAGCGGTCTCGCCCACCCCTATGAATTCAATACTTGGCTGTTATATAAACATGTAAATAGATTTTTTAAATTTGTGTAGATTGATCTGTTGCTTTGTGGTTACCTAAATAAGTTGGTAGGTTTATATAAGAAATAATTTGCTAGTACAACTTGTGTTGCCTGTATAATATGTGTAGGCCCCTAGCCCCAGGCAGCTTAGTTATTCCTACTGTAGTGTCAACAAGAGAGCAGAAAGGGGGAGCTAGAAATATCTGGCAGTTGCACAGCTACCACCCCAACCGAAGACTGACTGGCCTTGTATTACATAACATGAAGACATTGAGGACTGGCAAGAAGATTATTAAGCTGGTAGAAGAATTGAGTATGATGCGCTGGTTTCTGGAGTTGTCCGAAGTTTGAATAGAGGGTGAGGCCATGATAACCCTAAAATCTAAATGGAGGGACCACTGGTCTGCTTAGTCTGTTTTTATTTTTTGGTGGGTAGGCAAAAAAGTAACAAATTGTGCTCCAAATTTATTTTTAAGTATTTTTTAAATTAAAGCATGTTTATGCACAAAGACTGCTCATAATTGAAACACCAATCATACCATAATTTGTAGTAGGCATTCCCCATGCTGATTTAATACTAGAATTGCACAAACCAACATCTTAGCAACATCTATAACTAAATTTATTTATAATTTTATCATGGCAAACTACACTGATTTGGCTAAATCACAGAAGATTTTGGATAAGACTCTTATACAGAGAATGAGTGGATTTGAGCAGCATCTTGAAGCCGCAAAATCTGCATCACCACAAGCTTCCAGCCTAACTCAGCTTAGTACTGATTTTAGTGCATGCAAGGACCATACTTGGGGGATTCTGACATCAATGAAGCTGCAGCTGTCCGAATTGACCAAGACCATTGATGTGATTGAAATGAGGCACAGAAGAAAATTTTTGCTGTTGTCTGGGGACCCAGACAATGAAAATAAGAATACTCAGCTGGTGGTATCTACAATCCTTTAGAAGCATCTGGGTCTCCATCTCCATCTTAGATTTTGCAATCCTCATTTGTTACTTGGAAGTGGTAATAAACATCCCATAATTATGTGTTTCACTAACATTGAAGAAAAAATAAACTGTATGGAAAAAGAAATCCTTACTAAAGGGTACTTCTTCTGTGTTGTCGAGTTTCTTACTAGGTGACGAAATTCCCTTTTCATCAATGCGTGTAACAGATTTAGTATCCATAAATCATGGACCTTAGACGGTAACATCTATGCCAAGGTACCTAATGGGTCTAGACACCGCGTTGCTTCACCAGAAGACTTGGAATCATTGGAGCTGAATTATTTGCCTCTGCTGTGCCTGCAGCACAAAGTTCCGTGACTGATAGGCCTATTCAAACAAGAAACAAACGCCCGATCCGTGTAAAAAAGCTGCTAACTGCTGCTGATTGTTAATCTACTCAAGTGCTGCCTTTATTCTTGTAGTTTATGCTTGTATATTTTTATTAAAATGCATAAAGTTTAGTAATTAGGCTAATACAGCTATTATCTGGTTTTCTTAGTAATATATGACATTCATCTTTTTACTACTTTACATTAATAAATAAGTAGTTTATTCATTTAATATTGTTTGTTATTGTTTACTATTCTGTCGTAGTGGAACTGACAACCAACTATCATTGTCAAACTACTAATGTTGAAACTTCTTTTCCACGTTCCGTTTTAAGTGGTTAAATTCTTAATTATTTTCACTAATTTTTGTAATATTAGCTGATTTTTTTGGTTTTTTTTAATAAGTGCAATGTTTTATGGGCATCTGTATCAGTTCTTAGTTCTAACAGTCACAGTTATCACTATTGAATTAACTTATTTATTGAACTTTATTGCACAAAATATTACAAAATGTATAAATGGCGGACTTAATGCTAGTTGGCATTATCTCTTAGTCAACCATTACACGAAACAGAAAAAAATATATATAGTGGTGCAGAATATACATACAGTGAAACCTGGTTAAGCGGGACCTAGATAAATGAGAAACCTCTATTATTGTTTGTTGCAACGAAGTCCCGGCTATTTTTCATTAAATTACCTCTCTGAATGGGACTTTCTGAACTTGGATAAATAAGATTTAAATTCTAAGACTTTTTGATGTTTACCTCTATAATAGAGACTCTGTAGCCTGTATAAGTGAGACAAATTAATCAGGTTTCGACACGTTTGGTCGTGTTTGTTTACATGCATTTCGCGTCGTCTTTCGCGCATGCTTTGTTTGTCAGAATCAACTTATGTTTTGACCTGAAAATTGTTCAACCTTGTTCAAAATGTCCAAACGTAAATATAAAACGTTATCAGTATCTGAAAAATTAAAACTTCTATCATATTATGATAGTGGAAAGTTGCGTGATGAACTGTGTCGGGAAAATAACATACCAAAGTCAAACCTGTGTAGAATTTTACAAAACAACGAGAAAATTCGGTCTCAGTGTATTGATGGAAAAGGAAAACTCAAACGAATACGAGCTGCAGAGTATCCTGAAGTTGAAAAGTGTCTCTGTACATGGATAAAGCAGGTACGGTAATAATAACATTCCAATAAGCGGATCAATGATCAAAGAGAAAGCTCAAGAATTTGCAAGTAAGCTCATATTGATAATTTTTCTGGCAGTAATTGATGGTTGGAAGGATTTAAGAAAAGAAACGATATCGCATTCAAAAATGCATGTGCTGAGAGCAATTCTGTAGACAATAACGAATGTAATGAGTGGATTAAAAACCTTCCAGCTTTATTTTACGGTTATTCCCCCGATGACGTATTCAACGCCGATGAAGCGGGCTTATTTTAGAAGTGTCTACCGGATAAAACATTTACGTTCAAAGGTCAGTCTTGCCATGGTGGTAAATTGAGTAAAGATCGGGTCACTGTACTTGTAAGTGCGAATATTTCTGGAACTGAAAAACTTTCACTTTCTTCCAATTGAAAAATCTAAGAACCCCAGATGCTTCAAAGGTATTAAAACATTGCCTGTTCATTAGAAAAACAATAAAAAGGCGAGGATGACTTCTGAATTATTTGCAGATTGGTTAAAAAAAGTGAATGCCGATATGAGGGCCCAAAAACGAAAAAACATTGTTTGTCGACAACTGCACAGCTCACAACAATATGCCCAAATTAGACTATCTTACATTATTGTACTTACCCGCCAATACCACAAGTAAATTGCAGCCCATGGATGAGGGTATTATTATCAACAACTTTAAGGTTCACTACAGGAAAAAAGTTGAACAACTACGTAAGTACGTTCTTAAATCTATAGAAGAGAATAAAAGTCCAGAAATTAACATCCTCCAGGCCATGAGATTTGCAAGGAAAGCTTGGTTTTTTGTTAGCAAAACCACAATTAGTAATTGCTTTAAAAAAGCTTGATTCAAAGTGACCAATGTATCTGAACCTGAGAGCCTACTAGAGGAGCTAGAGATTTGTGCAACGTTTCCAGAATGGGATAGAATATTTACCACACGTAGGAATGACTTAAATGAGCAGCAGGTGACTTTAGGATTTCGTTTCTATGGATGAAAATGTACTCATTTCAGAGGAGCTCGATGACGACGACATAGTTGCTATGTATTCTTCTTTGGACACAGAAGAAAAAGGCTGTGATGATACTCCAGTAAAAAATTCAAAGCGTGAGGCCATGGCAGCTTTAGAAACTGTATACAAGTATTTCGAAATGTCAAATATTGATAAATCTAATATTTTTGATCAATTTTATTCTATCGAGAAACAGGTTTCAGCAACCACCAGTCAAGTACTAGTAAGGCCTCTGTAAATGAGACAACTATAAATTAACTTATATTAAAATTAAATTAACCAGGTTTCACTTCAGGTTTATACAAAATAGATAAACTTTACATATTTGTATAAATAAACACAATAAATACATACATATACAAATATATAAAATAACGTACATCAGAAATAGGGCTATAAAGTTAGAGAAGCAGCATCAGTAAATAAAGTACACAGAAGAAGTTAAGAGCGCGAGAGTATTAGAAAAACGGAGATTACGTTCGTAAGAGGAAGATAGGAATTGGAATCTGTCCTTTAAGTTGGTGTGTACGGATCAAAAAGTATTGAAAATAATATGGTTAGAACTCGAATTTTGTGACGTTCACGAATAGGAAGCCAGTCGAGAAGAGAACGGTAATGGGAAATATGATCGTATTTACGCATACCGAAAATAAAAAGAGGACAGTTGTTTATTAGACGATCCAATTTATTAAAGAGTTCTTGCAGCACACGTCACCATAGTCAATTATGGGTAAGACCATAGATTAAATAAAAAGGGTTTTGGTTATGGTAGGAAGAAAATGTTTTAATCGATAGAGAGCACGAAGCGTTCCAGTAACCTTACTGCTAATTTCATTAGTCACATCTGGACCGAAGTAAGAGTGAATAAAGAGGAGAACTTCGTGATTGATAGAGTTGAAGGCGTTGGAGAAATCATTCAGTATTAAGATCGTTAGGCGAGAGTATTCCATTCCAACTCTTACAACATCCAGGATATTTAGTAGAGTTGTTGTAGTGCTATGTCCTGTTCGAAAACCGGATTGAAAGGGACTTAAAAGGACGTTTTGTGAGACATGGCTAGAGAGCTGTTTACAGCTGTTGTTTGTGTAGTACAGCTGTCTCGATAAGAGAATAGAATTTTAGAGAGATATAGCAAAATAGAGATAGGACGAAATTGATAGAAGAAGTTAGGTGTTTTAGGAACCGGTATAACTTAAGCTTTACCCCATATAGTGGGAAACGAGCCATGTTGTAGGGAGAAATTGATAATGTGAGTCAATGGTGGTACAATAAAATCAAGTAAGAGAAAGACCATGCGGCGACTCACATCATCACAGACACCAGCATTTTTAAACTTACAAAATTGTTTTTTTGCCACGGCTTTACGAATATCACTAGAAATCCAGGAGCAGGCGGACGTTTAAGACTAATCGGACGAATAGTAGCGTGTTTATCAAAAAGTTGTAAGACAGAAGAGTTAAGAATGTTAACTTTATCATCAATGAACGCTTCCATTAATGGTGTCCAATCAAGTTTGGAAGCATTCTGTTTTAGTTTTTCGATATCCAATTTTCTAAAACTTCGCAGATCTTTTATCCCAGGCTTGACCCTAGGTGGCTAACTTGTAGCTCAGAAGTAAAAGGTCATGTTTAGAGAGACCAGGAGCTGGCAACTGGCCGTGCTTCACTACCAAGTCAGGAGATGAGGTAATCATTATGTCTATGAGGGAGTCAAAAGCGTTCAGATTGTGGTGAGTTGGATTTAAGGGTAGAAGAGAAAAGTCAGTAGATTGAATGATGGATTGAAGTTTTGAAGAACGAGATTTAAGCATAATTGTATTAAAGTCGCCCATGATTATTTAGTGTGCGTGTTCACTAGAGATTGATTCAATCTTTATCGAGATCTTTATCAAATAAACTCAAAAATATTTTAAAAACTCTCATGAATGGAAAATTGTATTATCAGCAAGTGACATAGTAAATATATTGTATCCCCATATTGTGATGGGGATAATAAAAAGATATAAGTAAAATAATATGTCATTGATTTTTAATATAACCTGAAAATAATTAATTTATACTGTTGGGATTGGCGCGTTGGCGTCAATTCTCGTTCTGTTTTTTTTACGAATAACGTGTTTCGAACTATCAGTTTATACTGTTTTAAAAATTATGTTTCAACCAATATATATTACACTGCTAGACTGTTATATTTTAGAATGACAAGTTTAGAAAAACGTAGGGATTTCTCAGATTTAATGCTTATTTACAAGATCATTAACTATGACGTCCGCTGTCCAATTTTACTAGAGAAAATATTTTTTCGGGATCCTGCGTGCCTTCCCCGCCACTCGATACCGCTTCTTAGGCCTCCGTTCAGGAGAATTGTATTGGGTGCCAACTCGCCTGTGGCTAGGATCAGCAAACTGTTTTATGACATTTGCCAACAGTTTGACGTCGATGTTTGCTTCGTGTCGCTGAGTGTATTTCTCTAGACTGTGCGCTCAAAAGTTTAATAAGATTTATTTACTTGATTTTTAAGCGTACCACTTCCGCATTTTTACGTTAAACTACGATTATAAATTAGAAAAATAAAATTCTTGTTCTGTGCATGCTGTGTTCATCTATAAATGATTGTACATTTAGATTTAATATTTAGTTTCAAACGATTGTTTTGTTAAATGTTGATGATTTACAATATCCATAAATAAAATAGAATATAATAAAATAAAATAAATAAAAAAATAATATGCTATCTGAATATATATTGAAAAATGGCATGTAATCTTAGATTGCAATAAAAATATAACAGAACAACAATTTTTGGGGCTAATTTGTATTAAAAAAATTGAAGTAGCCTGACGCCATGACGCCTGGATTCGTTCATATACTTAAATTTTAATTTTTAATTAATTTATATTATACTTTCATATACAATTTTTTTTAAATGTTTATTTTTACTTTAAATCAATCATAAAAGTATTTTATGATATATTTTAATTAATATCTATAAAATCCACATTGTCTCAACGAGGCTTCTAATTTCACGGTTTTTATATACAAATGTAATAGTATATTGTTATGTTTTTTTCTCTCTTATTTATTATATCCTATAAAACTCTTAATAATTTTTCGCAGACACTTTAGTAGGTACTGTCTGGGATTCTTTGTCATCTAAGCCAATTTAAACAGTCTATTGAGGAAGAGTGGGTCAGGAGGACGCAGTCCCCTCCGCCTAGGGCTCCAGGGTCGCCCTGTGACCCCGCCAACGACATCCTTACAGGCCTTCGCTTTGTTTGACCATGGCCGCCAAGCCTACCCTCTATAATTCCGACTATTTCCGACATCGAACAACACAAGTATGCGACATCACTTATCGCCTTGGTCTTTAACCTTTGACGCCGCTTCACACGAATGCCGATTATTATTGGTGCTTCAGCAGAATATGCGACGAGAACGCCCACGTGGTTCGTACTCATTAATAAAGAAAATCATGATTTACGGTTGTAGCGATAAAACTGTCCATTTCATAACAATGCTTAAGATAAGATCTTTAACATTATAAACGGCTCAAGGTACAGGCAGTATTTATTCGTGCTCAAATCCTATAAATCCCTTCTAATATTATATATGCAAAAGTAACTTTGTCTGTCTGTTTGTTACGCTTTCCCGCTTAAACCTCTTAACCGATTTTGATAAAATTTGGCACAATCAATCTTCAGACCCTGAGAAAGGACATAGGCTATTTTTTAATTCAAAATAAGGGTTGTAAAGGGTCGAAAAGGGGGATGAAAAGTTGTATGGAAGTATCGCTATTTTTAGAGCTACTGAAAACTGATATTTCAGGCCATTGATTCGATATAAATAAACACGATATTCAAAGTTTATATAAGTTAAAGTAAAGAGGTATGGTACCCAAAAAACTATTCCGCGTGGACAAAGTCGTAGGCACGGCTAGTTATATAAATCTATAACTAAATTCATTCAGAAAATAATTGTTTTATACATTGGTTTCAAAGTTTTCTGCCTGGAACATCTTTAAGGATCGTTATTAACTTTAAGGCAAATTATAATAGTGCTTCTGAAAGTTTTACAGGTATATTTGAATGCAACGTTTTCCTCAATTAGCTATAATGTTATGTACCTAATATGTGATTTACTAAACCACTTCTTCTGAATACGATAGATAAGGTTAAGACTATAAAACGAAAGTGTGTAACATGTAGATCGTTAAAACTTATGGAGCATTATTCCTATGCCATCAACAGGATAACTAGAGCGGGTGTAATACTCCGGGAGCATTCAGCGTGTTAGCCTTCCCACGCGATTGACCCTGGATTGCCCGGGTACCCGGGTCCGGTGTCAGGTTGGGTAGAACATGTAGGCCGCTAATGTCCTCGTTATCTGGCTCCTGCACAGAGCTCGACCTGAGAATTATCGACAAAATCGTGCGCACAATTTATATTGAATAATAGTCTAATATGTATGCGTATGTTCCCTACTATTATACTTTGATGCGGTCATTTTTAGTGCAAAATTTATGTAGTAATATTTTACTTAGAATATTATACAATAATACACTGCTAACTTCCAGCACTAATAAACAGATTTTCATGCGGTTTTTATATGTAGGCTAACTTTAGATTTAACCTGCATTTCAGTCGCACTTCTCGCATACGTCCACTTCTGGACATAGGCCTCCCGAAGTAATCTCCAATAGGACCGGTTGTAGGCGGCCTGTGTCCAGCGATTATAGTGATTTGTTATTAAAATCGATTATAGTGTTAAAAATAATAGTTTACATGGACGAAATTTTTGGACGCGGTCTGCTAAAGTGTATAATGTGTAATATATTTTAAATTAAGTTTATTGTTATCAGAAAAAGTTTCAATTCGGATGTTTCAGTATATACCAGTGGCCGACCAATAGTCAAAATTCGACTATAACTCCTGAAAAATAATAAAAACTCTAGACAATAGACAATTAATGTTAATTTACGCATCTCTATAAATTTTAATATATTATTGGTGCATTTTGTTAAAAATAAATAGCTTTATGCACTTCTTCTCTACATTAACTGTGTCAAGTTATAAATATATACACGGAAGCAAGTACGCTACGGAAAATGTTAAATTTGTCATAATATCGCTACGAATAAGATAACAACGCAGAATTCAAAGAAATACACTAATTATTAAAGTATAATTTTGTTTATGAATTATATGTTAACAATATATAGTTTTTCAATCAAAAGATCGTTGTCGTAGATAAATAACTCTGCCTTCTTCAATGAGATAGGCGCTTGGAACAAAAATTGATAAGTCAAAAGATTGCGATTTATTCATAAGAGTCAAAGTTATGTTGTAGATGAAAACTGTATGACCTCAAAATTGTAGTTTTACATAGTTTCAGAACTGATATAAATGATCAACTTAAATCCTGACCTGCACATACTTTTCAGAAAGACACTTTTCAAAGCATGTGTGGTAAATTCTTTTATATGCGATTTGTGTTTAGTTTTATCTAATAATTCGCGATATTTTTTGTGAGAAATGTGTTTTTTGAGTTGATACAGCTTTATTTAGAAATGCAAAAGTTACATTTAAATGGTTAGATAGGAAATGTAACTACATGATGACTGTTTAATATCTACGCGTTTAACACCGACACTGGCTGAGTTGCTCTAAAAAGTGAAACTCATCACTTGTATTATATGTGACTTCTAGCAACTATGCAATCATATATATATATTTGCGTATTGTAAATACTTCTTAAACTATGCCGCAATTCTATTAAAATGGTAAACACCGCGAAAATTTATCAAATAATGGTTTTGATCATTAAATAATGTCAATTTTAAGTGTTGTTTGGGTATGTTGTTATATTCAAACTGTTGTTTAAAGTCGACCTAAATAACCACGATGCGCT
The DNA here is from genome assembly GCA_020976665.1 of Heortia vitessoides. Classification (NCBI taxonomy): domain Eukaryota; kingdom Metazoa; phylum Arthropoda; class Insecta; order Lepidoptera; family Crambidae; genus Heortia; species Heortia vitessoides. The sequence goes on along the minus strand of JACJUM010001610.1, from coordinate 8,610,365 downwards.
GTTTGATTTTATAATGAACGTCTATAACTTCTATTTACTAAACGATTGTGAAAACGAGTTACACATACCTAACAAAGTAGATTGTAAGTGTAACTTTGTGATCATTTTTTTGGAAGATTGTTTTGTTTATTGTAATATCAACAAATAAACGATAAAAAGTACACACGAAAGTTAAAAATAAATTTCCAGTTAGAGTCTGTAACTTTATAGAAACATTTTAAAGTTATTTAAATTTGTAGCATTAACGACTCTACAGTAAACCCATGTTTGACAGTGACTACACCCCAAAGTCAACTTGACTGCTATTGCATATTAGTGCAAACTACATTAAATAATTCTTCGTCTCAGTTAGCATGAAAAATTGCTTCATAAATCTCGACATAAAATGGGTAGGCACCTAATTACAATTACAGTCGCGGGAGTGGGTCAGTAATTAAGTTTTACAGTTTCCAAGTACTACTTTCGGCGTTCCAACCTAACTATCCAATTATTTGAGAGTTAAAATAAATAATAATCAATCAAACAGAAATACGACTGTGGTTTGTTGGACACGTTTAGAGTGGCTGGTTGGTTATGTTAGATACTATGAGATTTATAACGTGCTACCCACGGCAGGGTTGTTAGTAATGGCGGAGTGACGTGACGAGCTTTGCAATATTTAAGTAGATATGACGAAGATAAAGTGCAAGAGAATAATGCGTAAATTATATTTGAACAACCAAGTAGCTCATAAAGCCCAGACAAATATTAGGTAGAACATTATCTCGGAATGGTGAAGTAAACTAGAATATCTAACAATACATTACACAGATCATTATCTTTTGGGAATCGCAGTAACGAGTGAACGCGTCCGCAATGGGAGTGTTCAGTACCGAATTCAATAGAGCGCGGAAGTGTTGCTGCGAGCCGCTAGCACATGTTCAATAGAGACAGATGGCTTAATATATTTCTGCACATCTATTTAAAGAGTGACTATTACAAATGGTTGACGTGAGGTATCCGTTGTGGTGACAAGAGTGTTCGTCATCTCACTTGTTTTGGCCCCGGAGGTAGCATTTCCGAATAGACCACAGCTTTTTACAATAGTTTGTGCTAAAACACCTACGTGCGATATGTTCGTTAGAATACGGGTTACAAAATGCTTCAGGACCGAAACGTTAAGCATAAAAATTATAAACTGTGCAAGACATAAAAGGTATTTTGCATTGCTCTCACCTATTTCTACCGCCAAATAGCAGTATTCGCATTTCGGTTTAAATGGTGAGCGAGGCAATGAAATTATTGGGTAATGTGAAATAATATCTACAATTCCCAAAGTTGGCAATGCGCTTGTGATATCCTTGTGATATTAAGAGCTTCCAAAAGCTGCAGAGATTTTTACTATCACGCGGAATGCATTCTTGTTTAACGATTTGTCGAATCAAAAAGCAATAACAAATATAATAAATAAAACAACAGACAATAAGCGATTAGAAGTGTCCGTTGAATAATTTAAATCTAGCCATGGGGTCCCCGCAAAGTAGAATAGATAATAAAGGGATTGAGGTACTGAAACCAACAGATTGCGTTATATCCACCCAAAACAGCGTAGTTCAAATGGAACAGGTCGGGAATGGGCAGTAGCATTCCCATCGTGAGGCTACGCATGGCGATTGCCATCATGTACTGCCCAACGTGGCAATTATGGACAAAGATTCCCCATTCTTGGGAAGGCCTATGTTCAGAAGAGAAAGTTCAACGGTTGCTGTTTGTAATATTTCAAGGTGATCAAATGAAATATATATCGCTGTTTGTCTATCTGTATTTTAATATTTGTACTTTCTGTATGTATCTAGAACTCCAAAATAGATGGACATAAAATGATTTATTATGATGGTTTAGATGTATAGTTTAATAATGATTTGAGTAAGTTAGCTGAAATATAAATATGACTGTTTGTCGTGAAAATATTTTTGATGAGTTTGCGTGGAGCTTCACCATAAACACAGCTAGGATGGATCACTAGAGATACATAAATACCTAAGGCTTAAACAGGAACATTTCGACAGTTATACCGTGCGCTTTTTTATATGAGGGTTGAATTGAATTGACTCTGCTGCGGTCCTTTATTCGACAGATGGCGGTATATCCATTAGAAGTAGTGGCTTAAATGCAACAGGGCGAGGATAGCAATTGGTATTCCCGTCGCAAGCGTAGCTTTGCGAATGCCCAGCGCTGCAATTTGGGCAAATTCCCCATTTCTTGGGGTAGGCCTATGTCCAGCAGTGGAAGTTTTATGGTTGCTATGATGATGATGAAGGATCGGAAAACCATGATTTATGATTAAGTAGATTGTCAAACCTAATAAAGGGCTACTCTATGATATGGTATTGGTATGTAATCGACAATGCACTTGAAAAACTTCAGTGCGACTATTCATTAAAAAAAGGTAACTCAAATCTTAATTAATAGGGGTTCGCTTGCTTTAGAGTTACTCTACCGTCTCTCTTTTTCTAAATTTAGGTTTTCTTAGCCTAGGACTCTTAACACATACAAACAGTAAATACAAAAATAAGAGGAATAGTGTGAACAATTGCTTACACTCTTTGATAGGGTAAGCTTCAATGGTATTTTCGGATTCGGTAAGTGCTTACCCGAACCAACAGTTTTAACCCAAATTCATTTTCAATACATCGATTCCTTTCCTCTAAAGGATGATATGATGAGTGCCGAAACGACGACGTGTTTATTTTACTTTTATAAAAAAAAAATTAGATAATTTCTTGTTGTTTTCAAGATATGATTTAATAAATATTCTCATTATCATCATCATAGTAGGCGTAGAACTTTTTCTAAGATATAGGGAATTTTGACCATAATTGCCTCTCTGGACAGGCGTGATGGCAATCGCACAGCGTAGCTTCGCAACGGCAATGTTGCTGCCAATTTTAGCCCTGTTGCATTTGAGTTATGATTTTTCGGGTGAATGTTTAGCCATTGGTCGGTTCTGATACAGGGGGAGGTGCTATTATATTCTACTTTACTATTAAAATATCGCGTGTAAAAAGTAATGAGCTTGTAAGATCGACCCTTCTGTGCCTACTAAACTCGCGGGGCTAAAAACACCGACGGTAATCTGGGCGGCAGCGTTGCATATCGCGATATTTACTTGTATGCTAATGCGGTCCTTACCGTGCGACCGCTCTGAACCTGATGTGATAATAGAACAGCCGCCATATAGAGTGATACCGACGCAGATACACGTGTAGATAAGGCCGGCTGTCGCCTGTAATAGAGACAAAGGCGTATAACACCAATACCTTGTTATGCTCGTACCCTCCTTCCCTATCGTAATAGCCCGCAAACGGCTACATAGAACTCGGTTAGACCTTCTATATAAAACAATTTATAAAGGATACACTAGCGTTTGCCATTTCGTCTGTGTAAATGACTTTATAAATTATTTCTCAATTATTGTAGTGTTGAATTTTAAATATGTTCTGTAGTTTCAGCGTGAAAGATTAACAAACTTTCCACACTTCCGTGTACATTTAATTCATTAAATGTAGATGGAAGTTGTGTGGAAGATTTAAAAATAATGTTCTATAGGATCGTATGACAAAAGTAAGTAATTCATTAAATACATTCTTGAAATCGATCACCTGAAATAAAAATGGAGGCTTGTGTTATTCAATAATTTAAAATAAAACAAAATGTGTTTTTAACTTGGAAGTATAATTTAAAATTTTAAAAAGCCAGTTATCTACATATAGTAATGGGTTGAGAACCCTGACGGGTAATTTTATACTTTAAATGTCAGATGTATCCGTGATATAAGATTGAACAAGAAGTACTTGCAAAAGCCGAATTTTTTTTTTAGTAAAATTTAGTTTAACCATCTCTTTCAGATTATATGTCAGCATTGGGTATTATGATATAAAATATCCAATGCGAAATATTCTTAACGATTTCATGAGCTTGTAAATACCTGCTTAAGCCGCGCCTTATTCATGTCATTCACGTAAAAATCTGGTATGCCTCCGATTCTAGTGGAGATGGCCGTGTGCGGCAGTTTCAAATGCATTATGTAAACAAGATTGTAATAAAAAGTCTGCATAACCAGACGATCCGGTTGCGCATGCGCATTCACTTCCTGCGCGGGCGACGACGCAAGGAAGCACGTCCTGCGTCCCCGATGATTCGCGCATACACACGCGTGCGCTACGCTCGTTACCTGTAATTTTGATGCCTACGAGATTAATACCGCCTTAAAGCAAAATGGGTATAGTTAAGGCGTTGGTTACGGAGTCCTGGCCAATTTGTTCAAAGGTCATCCTATTCTGCGGCAGAGCCTGTCCACACTCCTGCCGTGTATTATAGGTGCCATTTGGATTCCCCATAAATGGTGCTAATCATCGCAGCCATTATTTTAAATAAGTCTACACAGTAATAAATAGGAGTCGCATCACCTCCATCCAAAGTACTATATTTCATCAGCTTTGTTGTGATAACTGAAAAATAAAACTACAATAGCTGGATGTGCAACTGTAAAACTTTTTGCTTGTTAACACGGTGTAGCGTGAGATGAGATTTTACAAAATAGCAATGTCAAGTATTACAAAAAAATACAGTAAGTACAAACTTGTGTCTATTACTTATGGGAACGCACCCATAAGTAATATAGTGATACATACTACCTTTGTATGAGGTCTACCTAATGAACAATGTTATATTCCTATGTGTATTAACCTCATGTAATATTCTGTAATAAACAACATAAAATATATTTTAGAATCTACGCGGTATTAATGTTTTTTTAAAAGGAGATTCTTAATTGAGTGAACATTTTAATAAGGTAAAAATATTAGGGATGTGTGCAACATTCGGGTTACTTATTCTAGACCCGTTACTATAAACACTAGTACAACCTGCACCACCAAAACATCATAAATCCCGGTCTTAGGTAGTTTTATTGAATATACACTTCATAAACTGCCAGCAAGCTAATACAGTGATCGAACTCTGACCTTCTGTGATTTAAGAATATTGTCTCTATATGAGAGCAATTATGGTTCTCGCTTCATAGATAGCGCTCTCACCGCTTCAAACACTAGTGTTGCGTATTTGCTTTTGTTTGGTACCTTACATTTCTTTTTCTGCTGAATCGATAAATTAAGGTTAACCCAAGTTATGGAAATCTAAAGGCAAACGTTTTTTAAAAGACAATTGTCCGGATTGTCGTATTATTACTGGGATTTGCCTGTTTGCTTTTTATACCGGGGACGATAAAGAGCTTGCGTTCCATTCAAAGTTTATTCAGAGCAATGTCGATATTTATGCGAGGTACATTCACATTGGTCGATCAGAGATGTCGCGAAACGCTTTCTCAGATGTACATAGACTGGCGCATAATTGGCAATTCGTGGCGAGTTGACAACCACCGCTCCGAGAGCCTCTGATAATGCTGAGGAATTCCATGCCAAGTGCAATTTTCCACCGCAAGTAGGTTCAATTGTAATTTTCATTACCGGTCCCAAGGGTTCGCGACCTACTCTAATTAGGTTCGATGCTTATGATTAAACGACTCGGTCACGACTCGTCGATTTACCTCAAATCCGCTGGGCTTTAGTCTTGGAAGTCAAGCATTCGTCAAGTTGCCGGTTGCCAGAGATGTGTTCTGTTGTATTATTCCAAATAATATATCGTTGAATAAAGTGAGGTCGTATTCTCGCAGGAAATTCTGGAGTAGGATAATTCTAGCTCGCTGATGGTTAGGATATCTTGTTGTCGATGTATTTTAAGCTTGAGCACAATTTCAGTCAGTTGCACTTGATGTAATGGCTCGCGTCTCGAGGCACTGTCGAACACTAATGCATCAATTTAGAACATCGCAACAGGGTAACTTACGTAAACATGTTATAAATCTCAGGAATTATGGCACTGGAACTTAGGCCTCTTATCACTCGTTTCTAGCAGTAAATTTTCGGGGTTGGACGCAATTTTTCTCATTCCCCACAAGAAGTGGAAGGTCCTTGTTTTCGTATTAAAGCACGAATTTGCAATTTAGTTTTCTTCGTCTTTTTAAATGCGAAATCTAAGTTGCAAAAAAGTGCTAATGGCTTGCACTAGTCGATAAAAAGCACTTGGCAGTTGTCTCGTATCCGGATGTACGAAGATGTGTTTTTAACATTACACGATAAATCAGCCAATCGATTGGGAGGCAAGTGTATCCAATAAGTAGACCGTTACCCCGGGCCCACGCGTCGCAAACATTCTAATTAGACACTGCCTCGAGTTAACACCAGAAAAAGAATACACACACTTAATAACATTGACAAAAAGCGTTCTCGCCTTCACCGTTACCAAATGTAAAAAAAGTAAAAACAACCACTTTTTTTAAGTTCTCTAAAAAGGACATCAATTTTAAAAGCCAATTAATTCCCTAAACGAATGACGCATCCAAAGAAGCAACGGTTTCCAGGGCAACGTAGCAAGCGTAGGCGATAGCTATCCATACTGGTAAGTGTATGTAATGGCTGTGATGGTCCGCAGATAGACCTCAGTCAAATGTGTGGTTCATCGATCCTTGATTGATTGATTGATGAACGTTCCAACATGACTTTCTACTCAATATTATTTGGTTTAATAGTTCACCTGGTAAGTGGGTAAGCACGTTCGGGTATGAAGGTATTTTTCCATTTGCGAGGTGTTCGGTGTCCGATGTAGGTTGTGGTCGATTGTTGTATTGGTATTGACCGTATCGCGGTTGAGGGTCCTCTTGGACGCCGGTCTCAGTGGGTCACGCCGGCATCGCCGCCGCCTCTGCCGCCGCCGCCACAGACCTGTCAATTACTCGCTCCTCGACCTCTGTAATTACTACCTAAATATTGCACGCCGTAATTACGACGCCATGTTCAATTTGTTCACCTTAATAGGTTCGCGCTATGTAGTTTTTGCCCAATCGAAAAAAACTAATACAAATACGTGCGAATACTGTTATTTTTGTTTTGCATATCGGTTTCGTTAAGGCATCAATAGACGCGGCCGGGTCCGCTCGCCAGCGTCGGTTTGTCCATTAGAGGAAAACATCCCGTCTATTGTAATGATGTACGGTGTCTACATCCGTCAAGATGCTATCACGATAAAATAAACTAATGACTAAAACACACCTGTAGATCGTGGTAGTGTGTAATGGTGCGCCGACGAATCTATAATGACGCCAAAGATGGCTCCTAGAGATTTCAGCGCGCGCAACAATAGATCTCGGGTGGACGTGTAATATATTGGAGAGGGTTATAATGAAAACTTTTAACTAGATCCAGCAATTACTGAAGTGGCATTCATCGGCCGGTTCTCGGAGAGTAATGAAGTCGTCGAGGACAGAGGTAATTGTCCGCGTAATGCGGTTTAGTTGGACCGATGCGGTTTGTTCCCGCGATGGTAAATTTCTGGTGGCTGGACTAATTGGGCATATTGTGCCGGGGAATAAGTGAGCAGCCATTAGGTTGGCACGAGCGCGGAGCGATGACACGCCGCCGCGCAACCACCCCGCGCTGATGAGGAACCGACGAACTTTGTTCAAGGACCGTGCAAAGTAGGGCTTATTACTGTTATCATCTTGTAAGGCAGATGCAGCTCCTAGTGATGCTTAGGCATTATAATTATCTGCTGGCTGTAGGCTTCTTCTAGATAATTCATTTACTTCCTGCGACGTCCTATGATGGACGACGTAGCGTCGTCCATCGTAGGACGGCCTTTCGACGTCACCACCTGAAAGCTTCTCCACTCCAGCAGCTGACAGTTCTCCTTGCTACTTGTTCTGTCCACTGCTATGTCACTTATCATTTTAGTAAAAAATGTCGCTAGATTTAGATTCCTTTCAGACCTCCTTGCGTCTTATTTGATTTTTTTTTCCCCAATCCTCACTGAGATATATTGAGCCATGAGCATTGGTCACTGAGATATTACTGAATATATGTACTAAGGTATGATAAATCGTTCTCATTACGATTTTCTGTAAGGAGTTTATTATAAGTACATAATGCCCGCAGGAAATTGGTTGCGCAACTCTTCATTGTCTACTACTGTTAGACCTTATTGGAAGTCGGCATTGTCACCCCACTCTTACCTATTTCTACCGTCAAACAGCAGTGTCCCGGTTTAAGGGTGAGAGATGCAGTAAAATTACTGGGTAATGTAACTTAATATCATAAGATTGGCAACGCGCTAGTAATATCCTTGTGATAATACGACGTTCTATAGGCTGACTACCTCGCGGAGTGTTTATGTTTGTTTATCGACTTAGTAATATAAAAAAACTTTGACTACAACTTACAAGTTTCTTACCCTCACAAGTTCTATTGTGAGGGTAGACTTCAAGTATTCTAAAATTGGTTGTATACTTAGTCGGATATCTCAGCTTACCAACCACCCGCGACATGGTCGACACATCGTCATAAATTATGACGTTAGTTAGGTTTATAAAGTATATAAAATCCGTTCAGCGCTGTTTGCATATATACATTTTATCAAGAGCAAGGCCAACATCACAGCACTTCTAAGTAGTAAAATACCGCCGGCACCTACTGTGAAGATATGGGAACGCGAATGTAAAAAATTAAGAATTAAGAGAAATAAAAAAAAATTATAAATTTAATAAATCCTGGATTGACATAATGTGTCAATTTAGAAAAAAGAAAGCGGAACGTCCAAAAAAAAATTAAAAAGTTAAATAAATCGCGTTTTTAAGCTGCTGTTGAAAGCGAGCTGTTAAAAAGTAGTTTTATTATGACTGAAAGAGACAAATATATTGTAACTAAGTTTTGCGTTTCTAATAGTATTAGTAATGCTATTTTACATGATTTCTATTGAAATCGAATTAGTAGTTGGTGTATTTAGTTAATGGTTTTATTAATTACGCGAAGCTACGGAATCTTATAATCTCCACCTCTACCACAAATATATGAATACTTAAATGTGCACGGTTTTCTCATTAGCGGCGATGACATAATGAATACTAACAGCAGTCGTGAATGTAAAATAATTGCTACTTGAAACAAACATTATACTCACAGAAACTTGTAATAGAAATTCTTATGAAGAAAGTTACATAATTTGCCAATTAACATGGAATGGCTTATTAGTTCACAGGTACCCGCGCGGTGTGGTGCACTTAGTAATAGATTTACAATCTATCACTGATTCTCATTTTGATGCTCACCTAAGCTTTGAACATACTTGTTTGGCGATATTTCCTCGTTTCACATTTACATCAGAATAATCTCATAGCACAGTTTCATAAAGTGTATAATCAAATAACAAATACTCACACCAAGGATCTAGAACATCTGTTTGTTCTATAATAAAATAAAAAATTGATTGGCGAGGTCAAAGACATTGTTTTTGCCTGTCCCCGTCCGTACTCCAATACATGACAGACGCCGAACAACTATACTCTATTTGGGCGCGAGTACATTCTTTTGTTTAACTGTCAATACAATTGATGATTGGTTTGCGGTTAATTATTTTTAATTAACATCCCTTGGCACTCGTATATAATTAGTGCTGTTATACCCTCGGGTGGCAGTTTAATTAGAGAAACCGCTGGGTCAATGGGTGATGACCAACAGCACGGCCAGAGCTCGAGTTAATAACATCACCTGAATAATTCACCATAACGGTTCTCTGCCAAATGAATCTTAATATGACAAGGCTTGAATGGACGCGCCAACTTAATCATACACTACACATACACTTACTACAATCATTCATTCATCACGCAATGAGAGATAATTCCATTCGGGTGCGAAATCAAACTAGATAATTAGCAATAATAACACATATTTAATTCCATATTGAATATACACATCCTAGAATAAAAGTGATGACCGTAGTACATTAACTTATAATACGATCAACCGAAAGGGCGTACCGTTCTCAACGGTGGACTATAAAATATAATACATTTCATATAAAAATATTCAAAGTATTTCTCAAAGCCGACGATACAGCAGCGATCTAGCTGTTATACTAGTCGAAGCGGTTACACAAACTATTATGCTCGCATATATTTGTAACACCCGGCAATCCGGCACATTTGTGAGTGTTAAAAAACTACATGACTTGAAAAACTTTGACTGAGCGGATTGCTTCGTGTGATGTACATTCATTAAAACATAACGACAACAGTCTTTGTAGAGCTACTTACAACATTTAACTTGTCACTTAATAGAACCTAATCGATATTGACTAACGAGAATAAAACGTACACGAATATAAAGATATACGATTATGGAATAGCAGCGGACATTTTTTGAAGGTACATTATCTCCAATCTTCTTTTTATACATTCAAACATTATGCATAAGTACTTACACACTCTTAGTAACTAATAAAAGGCACATGTTTCTTTACAAGCAAATATTTGTTTAGTTGACAATTGTACAAAAAATGACAGTGATGCCAGTTACAAACTCTTAAGCAGAGTTTAGTGAATGAGTATAGACAGTCACACGTGTAATTGTAACCGCAAGTGCTTAGTTGTTGCAAATAAGCCATAAATGAAAATGTATTGAGCGCGGCTGTCAATGTTTATAAACAGTCTATTTGGAGAAATAATGTATGGCCAACAAAACACAAGTTCGCATTCCTGTGGCAATGTACTTTTTGCAAAAAACTTTGCTAGCATACGCATTAGCATAAAACACAAACATAAGTTTAGTAATCACATTATTACCCTTGCAAATTGGAATATTTCCAAGTCGAAACATAATAATGTCACATTATATCTCGCTAATTCCATTTACATATCTTTAATAATCCAATAAAAGTTACCTTATACCATTCAAAACCGCTAAACGCCAATAATATATTTATCTATGCCGAATTTATCGAATTAATGTAAAATAGAAGCGAACGTAAAACTTAAATAGTCGAGGAAAAGTGACTAGCTTTTTTTAAATGGCTAGATACATTAGCGCCACCGTTATACAAGTATAAATTTAAGATTACTTTTAATAGAAACCATATAAAGCTTTTAATATCTTCGAGAGTATGTATAACATGTTCATTTGGCAAGAAATTTGTTACGTAGAGAGACGAGGCGCCGTTGGACCTAAACTAGTCCAGCGATTCGCGAAGGCTGTTATTAAGCGAGTTGAAGATTAAGGAATTTTAATTTGAGAGCGGCGCCAAATTGGGCTTTTTTTTCGCTCCGACACCGCGTCACATCGGTTACTGATAATTAATCGATTTTATTCATGTAATTACATGGAAATAACACTTTATATGCAGCGTGAGGTCGTCGAACTGTCATATAAAAACTTTAGTAAAAAGTGACGTTGAAAAAGTGGCCGCGCTTCGCTGTCAAAACACACGTCACGGGATTATGGATGTGTCGCCTGCGGGCGGACGCGCGCCCGCGGCCCGCCGCGCTTATCGCTCGCCAGTATATTGATCGCGATATAGCTTCGGAGCCAGATATTTGCTTTAATATCAAATCATGCTTTCCAGGGACATGCCGTTAGAACGTTGGACCTTCACTTCATTGTGAGAAATCCACCAATTTTATTACTGTGCATGCTATAATCTTCTTTAATATTTCTATTACCATTATATTTTTATTTAAATACGAACTCAAATTCTTTACAAATAAAAAAATCCAATGAAGTTTATTAGTTCTTTTTGTTAAGTTGGTTTTTATATATTACTTTTCTTAAGAGGTTGAACCCCTACTGCTGTAAACAAAACAACGATACAACAGCGTTTCGATAAATGCGCCGTTACTGGAGCCGTTGAATAAATTACCAACCTAGTTTCTTATTTTAAAATTATAATCGATTGTTATTATTCCCTCATGTTTACCTAATAGCAAGTCCCACAGCTCCAAAACTAAGCTGCGCGGGCGCCGATCATTGTTTGCTAATGAGAGACTTCGGGAAGCGCAGGTGGCCCGAGATCTGGCGGGTAAAACAAATATCGACTGTACGATAATACTTACCACCTCCAACTGTAAATCACTAACTAACCGTTCTCATTTCCTTATTTATGACGTGCCCTTTTTACTGCTTATAAGACTATAATTTCTGAAACAATGCCTGTGCGTATAAGTCTAACAAAGCGGTACTTAGGAAACTACTAACTGTAATGAAATTGAGTAATAAATATACATGTTGTTACAATACGCATGTTCATATTTCGAGACGAAAGTCCATTGATTGCAATATATTGCTGCGACTTTCATTAACCAAAGTCCAGCATAAAGCTCATAACCCAAGTCTATGACCATATAAACGGTTCGGATAAACTATTAAACAACACTCGATGCCACTATGCCCTTTATATTAAAGTTATTCCCGTGCATTCATGGCCATTTAGTGTCATAATCAAAAATGTTTTCCGAGTAACAATAACAACATATTGCTGCCATATAATTAAACAAACAAATATATAATATAATCTCACGTTCAAACGACAGCGACCGCAGATGCAAGGAATGAAGTGAAAACTAAATAAATTCACAATTTCACGGAAAACCGCTTAGATCCTAAATTGGCTGAGCATTATTACAATAAGTTGATCACAAATATTGTTATGTTGTGAGTTAAATAAACATCTGTCACGCGCGCTTCGTGACTTTAAATATTAATATTATAGTATAAGACAGCCATATAAAAAGACCGTAAAGTGAAAATCTATAGTGTCGCAAATTTAAAGTCATCAAAAGGTGTAAACCCAATAACATGTTATTTATATTTAATAACATTTATCCAGAATGAAGTAACACGATACCTCTCAAAACAAGAGGATAAAATTAAACAATTTGTTCTATGAACACCTACCGTTAATATATATTACGTGTGATTTGCCATCCTTAAAAATAATTTGTGCCTATTTTTGTATAACAACATTGTTATGTTTATTTAATTTTGTTTGTATTCATTGTGTCTACTGCATTATAAAGTTATAAATGACAGTACACTTTAATTTGCTAATAGTTTAAATAATGAGTTATTAATGCAAAACATTTTACTCAACGGTATTCTTAGACGTCTTTGAAAAATTTTAGTATGTCTTTCTACCGCGGTTATTATTTTTGGGGAATGACACACAGCACACTTTGCGATGTATGTAAGAAGGTAAGGTAAGTTACAACCGGTAAGAAGTCAAGAGCAAGGATGTAAAGAAAATAAAAGTATACAATACAAAAGGTAGAGGAAAACATTTGTGTGTTTTGCTCGGGCGAATACTAAATCTATTTCTTCTCACTTCTGACTCAAAGTAGGCTTATAAAGTAAGAAATTGTTAAATTCGTTGCGCACGTTAGGTTCAGCATTGTATATTTGGTATTCCATCCGGCGCGGCTTCTAATGATACGGGTTTGAGTCTTTGTGAAAATAAGTCTAGTATCGGGCAAAAGATAACAAAGAAGTTGTTATGTAAATCTATGGAATATGTCGGTGGTGATACCTCGGAGAAAATCAAACACTTCTCCGCTATCTCTTTCATCCTCGCTTGCTTCCTCCTTTTTGACAACCTGTAAAAAGTAATTAAATATTTTAATAACAAGATACTATTAACTATTATTACTATTACCTAAACTAAAATAATCCATTTAGTTTTTAGCTTATGATTAGCTTATGAGGAGTATATTGTACATCCAAATACCATAATTAATGAATTTCGGGGAGCTAGCTGCAGTTCTCTCTATACTGCATTACACTTGGTCGTTACAGTTCGAAAATTACAGTCGAATTAATCATTAATTGAAAAGATTATAAATCTTCCTTATATTTTCTATTATGCGAAATAATACTTATTACCATAATACAAAAACAAAAGGAATTATGAATCTTATATTTAGTTTAGTATTTGCGCATTCAATTTTAACTTGGTTTATGACTTTAAATAATATAAATAATATATATATATATATATATATATATATATATATATATATATATATATTATATTATACTATATTATATTATACTGCGCATTTTGATATATAGGGTCACAATGACAATTCTCCAACTATCTGCCATTAAGACTATTCATATTTTATTGATTACTCTTAAATTTATGTAAACCTACAGGCGGATGAGTAACCCTTTATGTTTACTTTAACTCTTCAGTATTCATGTTATGTTTAGTTTAACTCTTCAGATACTGCAGAGTTAAAGATAGATAAGAAACATTGGTTGTTTTATAAATTAATAATATGAAACAAACTACAACATGAGAATTTAGAACCCACAGGAAGAGCTTAAAAGGATTAGTCAAATTTATTTCAGCGAGAGAAAGTAGGAGTTGCATTGAGTTATAAACTTTTGGAAGCAATATCTACCTAGACTTTAACATCTAAAAGTATCTAATATCATCAATTAAGAAGTTAGTTACAGTAAAACTCAGAGAGATTAATGGATAAGCGTGCATATACCGTTCTTCGATAGTACTCGTATATTAATGCTTCACAGTCGTATTTCAAATTGAAATGGTATACCGGAATTGTCGATTTTATTATGTCGTTATCGTATTACTATTAATAAAGTAGCAAAGATGTTTACAACTTAACTCATCGAAACACAATAATTATCTGACATAGAACGGCACGCGCATTTGAGTAATACTAATGTTGAGAAGATCAATTCCCGCGCACATAGATCATTAGAGCTTCGATTACATTGCCATATTGGATAGATAATACTACCAGAAGACTTGAAAATAATTACAATTTTTATTAATTAAAAATAATTTTTTAATTATCATAGCCGTCGGATCGTACCGAAGCACCTTTGATTTAAGATTATTGTGAACTTAATATAGGAATGAGGTCGTTTCCACTTCGTACTATTTGCCGTATAAAACTAAAGACAACGATTACGTACAAAAAAAGAAAATAGACCAATTAAGCTTATATAAAAACATACAAAAACAGTAACAACCGCAACAACAATCATCATTAATTTAGCGAGCGAGCTATCCCACTAACAGATAATTGTGCCTTACAATAATATGGCAGTAACATTTAGACATGACATTTTAATATAAGTTTAGAGACAATTATAGAGGTAATGTGCGAGCAATTTTGACTTAGTTTTTAGCGCACGCCGATAGGAACGTCCGTAGGAAATAACATGAGAGGCACACGCAAATCACGGACGCGCGAAGATAATAATTTAATCATGATATTAGACCCGCTCCGGGGCAGATTGCTTCGTTTATTTAGAGATACAAAAAAGAACAAGCGCTCTGACACACATTTAAAACAAAAGTTAGTATCGCAAAAAAGTTTAATGAATGGGACATAGGCCATGAGCATATTTCGTGTTCATTGTTGGCGATTTCTCAGAGCGATTCGCTAATAGCCGCTATTAGGCCGCCCCCCGTCAGTATCATGATGCTGCGTACCGACTACCGGCTTGAACACACAAAAAACATAATTATATTCCTAAAACGGTAACATCGAACAGATCCTCGGTTTGAAGACGAACTTACGGTAAAATTTGATGTCACGTTTTCGTGTGTCAAGTGCGGGTGTCAGCCGGCGTGACCTCTGGCCGCGGAGTGGCGAATTTATCCAACTGTCATCTGTTGGAACTTGTCTCAGTATGGAAACGATCGGGTAATTAGCAATTGAGATAGGAACTTTGTCACGTACGATGGCGGCAGCAGACGCCCATTTGTAACGTGTCATCGCGTTTTTAAAACCCGATAGACGGAATATTTCGGATTGTTGCAGGATTAGCGTGTCATTTGTTTTAGCAAAGTTCAATGACACGATGGGTGTTTATTCGCAAGCAGTTGAGAGATGACAGGTGGTGACAGCCCGGAATGCGGCCGGAGCGTGCCAGATCGAAGACATGGACAGTCGTGTGACGAGGTTACATTACACGAAATACAAATTATTTAATCAGTATAAAATAACAAACGGATTGTTTGGTTATTTATAGGAAACACGCGGTGAAGTGATTGAAATAAGATAAAGAGAAGTATTTTAGTAGATCAAGCTAAAGAATGCGAATACAGTGTGCATAATACAAGATATTCTCAGATGTATTAGGAGTATAAGGTAAATTGATTCTAACAGGTTTTGCTACAAGCACAGAGTGTTTAACTCCAAAACAGGTGTAAGGTTTTGTAGTCGCAACACAATTCAAACCCTAGCTACATGTAAAAATGTTGAAATACTGTAAAATATCCATTAAACTTAGCGAAACTGCGTGTACCAACGTATTGTGGTGTAAGTCGACAAGACACCCGTCTTGCGCCTGCGCAGGTCATTACGCCGAAACATGGCGGTCCTCTGCCGCAGCGATCGGTACCGTTGCGATTGCGACTCTCCAAAAATTAGGATACGGTTAACCACATCTTTGGGATTGGGCAATAACAAATTCACGATTTTCCTTTTAACAAAATCACGGTTGATTTCCATTACTTTTTTTTTGGAATCGTAATTTAAAGAGATTTAAAATATCAAACAGTAAACTCAAAAAATACGGGGACCGTTATCTGATATTAATATTACACCTATGTGTTATAAAAAACACCCACCGCAGTGCATTCTATAATTATCTAAATTTTTTCAAATGCATCAATGCAACAAAAACTTAAGCTTCTTATAACATTATTACATGTGACAAATTGAAGCTTAAAACATCACAAAAAACTACCCCAACTGGTCGGCGTCAGTGTCCGTTGACAGATACATTATTCTAATTCGATTCGACGCCATATATTTACACGATACAACTATACGGTCCCAAGTAACGAGCGAAGTCAATAAACGTTCTATATTTTTTACTTACTATTTCGATGTCAAGTTGGAGTGATAGGTACAGCAGAGCAATGTAGATTTAATTAAAATACATAGTGAAAAAAAAGATGGCCGATGGCAGTCTCTCCCGATGGGAAACGAAAGTGGGCTAGCAGATTGTTAAAAGAGCAAGATAGTGATCACGTACCGAGAGCTGTACTATTAAATTTTCCGCTTAATTTTGGCGACAAACGGTAAGTGAACGGTCGAGCGCGTATTGCCACGCGCGGCCCACCCAATCGAACCGATACGGCGTTGTTCACAAAGACGGTATTTTCATGGGTTTTTTTCTAGTACGTAAAATATCACCACTTATACCATTTATAATATATTAATTATATTTACATATTACGCGGTCTAAGAGATAATATCTAAATTGAAGTTTGAATATCCTATGAAGAATATCCTTTTTATACCTTAAGGTATTGTATATCTGGTAGACACTAAATAATATATAAAATAAAAGTTATGGAAAAAAAATAACATATATAAATTTAAGATAATAATATAGTTTATTTAAATATGATTTACCTGATATATTAATGTATTTAATAGTAACGCGTATTATACATGATAAAATCATTTATAGACTTTTCTAATGCGACATCGTGAATAAACATATATTTTTGCGCTTCCATTGGAAACGCTGGCTGAACCCGACAAAATAGATCAAAATAATGTGTTACCGTATTGTAAACCTTAAAAAGGTCAACAAAAAGTTCGCAATGTCATATGTCTATTTATTAGGGACAACGATAACCATTTTTATCCTCATTGTATCTGTGGGAAACCAGGCGGGTCACTTTTATATAATGCAATAACACTAACATTGTTCTGCATGCAATTGTTATTAAGATCGGAAACAACGAAGTCACACACAAGTTGGTTGCTAGAAAACGCAATTCTTGCTTTTCAACCTTTTGCTTGACCACCTACCTGAGCCTGGGCCTGAAAATCTGAGCTTTTACACAATACGCTAAATAAATGCAGTTTAAATTAATGAGTGTATAGCTTCTACTGCAACTATATGCTCGCAACGACATGTCTAACTATTCACAGTTATGTATCTTTTTGCCAACAGTCTCTGAGTGTTGTAGGTGTTAAGTGCTACAATTATTATTAGTTGGTTTATACGTATGAGTATAAATCTAGAAGGTGACTTGTGGTAAATTATCCGTGTATCGGGTTTCCATTAGTCTACGTAATTCAATACGCAATGCCATTTGTCAAGTAACGGTGAGCATATAAGAATTTCAATAGAATACAGGAGAGATTAATCAGATAAAATCAAACCGAAGTAGGAAGCTGAACAGGACAAGGAAAAATAAATATGAATTATTTATAAGAAGATAAAATATTTCTAACTCAGATAACATGTCGCCGCCTTGCTTCTATCTCAAGATTCTATTAATGTTAAAATTGTAGAATAGTTAAAATTACGCGGTTCAAGTGAAAAACGGAATGTGCTATAAAAGAAGGCAGTGTATTAAATTTGGAAACAGTTGCTTTAAATATTTCTTTCAGTGTGAATAGGTTTTTAGGCGACGCGGAGTCAACGCCTCCGCCGGAACAATACTTGATACCGAACCTCTTTATCACTAAACAGACAGAAAGGTGCAGACAAATTGGACTGACGTACAATTCTAGTTGTATAATATCCCCGTATGTTAAACAAAACCACATAAGTAATTTGAAGATTCTCTTATGCAAATGTTTGTGTACACGAAGTGACAGATTAAACTATCAGAATAACAAATTTTAAAAATTTCGCAATCAGTATTAAACTCTAAAGGCGAGCTATTGTATTCAAAATTGGTTATTGAACTTTGATTTATTGAATTTTTATGTTTATCGATATATATAAATGTACATAAACAATGAGGATATAACTATTGGGTAATGTATCAAATAATGTTTATATTATATGATATCTTCATGTTACAAGATAAGCAACGCGCTTATGAAATTGCGAGCGTCTATAGGCTGCGGTGACGCTTACTATCTACGCGGACTGTATGCTTGTTTGTCGACTTGGTCTAATAAAAAAAAGGTATTCACGTTTATCCATACGATTAGAAGAATATTTCGCATGGTAGCATTAGCGGTGTAACAATCTAATGCCTTCTAAAGATTCTTAGACGGTTAATCAATTAAAGGGTCTTAAGTGATCTTAAATAAGACTGTGCAAAGTATTAATTCGCCGTAGAGTGACTAATAGTCCGCAAACTCTAAGACGCCGACCATCGAATGCTTGTGCCGTCATCAGCTAATGATCATTAATTGATGCCAGGCATCTCTCTTTAAGGAAATAACGCAACTCCAAGGGAACGGAGAAGCATTTTCATCAAAGACTGCCACTCAAGTAAATTAATAAGCTGCCACGATCTCGTGTGTCAAACATTCTATGGTAGCTTGTTGATTGAATACTGATTGATTTTAAGACAGAGATGATGGCATGTGAGAAAAAGTTCGGAGCGGAATAGTTATTAGCGCGATGCAATTCAAATAAACGAGCCTGCCCTTTTAAAGGCGTTAATTTCCATTACTCTGAGACGGAATCAGCACGGTCGGATATTGTTAATGAGAAATCAAAATTAATTAATGATATTGATTTTGGACATGTGAAGCTTTACTTTTTATCAAATTATAATGAAAAACATACAAATATTAATTTTAGAATTATTGAGTGATATATTATCTACACTAATAATATAAAGAGGAAATAGGTATTTGTATTTTTGTATGTAGCGATCAAACTTAAAAAGTACGGGCCCGATTTTAATAATTTTTTTCATTAGAAAGCTACATTATCATTGAGTAATATAGGAAAAATTTAGTACTAGAATACTTTAGAAATTCTTATCATAACCAACCAAAGGTGTAAAAGAATTAGCCATAAAATGTCTTTCATCGCATACGCTGCGAAGAATATTAATGACGGGACAAAAATTGATTGACAGTATTATAGAATATATCAATATCAACAAAAAACTTAACGAGACCATATGTCCTACTATTGTAGTTACGTCACTATAACTATTCACATTTAACAAATTGATAGAAAAGCCGTGAAAATCAGACCGTGTCATCCATGCCATTTATTTTTTTATCAAAATAAATAGTTTAATATTCAAAACTGTCTTAATACCTGATAATTACTTTTTAAATGATTAAAATCGGACATTCCATTCAAAATATATCATGATATTAAAATAAAAATACAAGGCGGCGGCGGCCGCCACGCAACGCGTAACTAACTCGACGAGAGCAATTGTATTTGGCACTTTCTCGAGTAGGAGCTCCTGAAAATCAATACGCCTCTTTGCCATCTACAAATACCACAGCCAACGTAGTGTACAGGGAAGCCTCCCTTAAGATAAGCATATTTTTTTTTCAAATTAAGGATTCATGGTCGTTTTAATTAGCATGCTTATTACTAAAATATATGTACCTCTTATGTCTACCCGTGCGAAGCCGGGAAGGGCCGCTAGTAACTATATATATTCATGGAAGCCGAATGTTATCCGAGAGTGCAAGGTTTCGCTTACCATGATTCAAAGAATAAAAAATCTTGTTTATCGTAACAAAAAAAATAAAACTTGCCTCTTGCATATTATGTTAGAAACATCATAATTATGTACATACGGCCTATCAATTATAAATAATTCCAGACGCTAGATGTCTACAATAGGTGACATTCAGATATTTCTTTTTAAAATGTCTCTGAACTGGTAACATTTTAGATAACGATTGTTTGTGTCTCTGGTATAGACATTGACAAACATTTAATACTAATAATGCTATTTTCGTCTTTTATATAGCTAACGTCAGTTTTAGTTATACTAATTATAAAGAGGAAACATTTGATTGATTGTTTGTTTGTTGTAACTTAAAAACTACTAGAACGATTTCAGAAAATCTCTCTCCATTAAATAGCTTCTTCTTTATTGAGTAAGGCAATGTAAATACCTTAATAGAACTTTCTAAACAGGATTTGTATTTTTGTACACATGTAACTAATAAACTCAGAAATTACTGAACTCATTTCATAGAGTATTTCATGAATTAGAAATGATATCCAGTAAGTATCATAGGTTACATATTGTATCCCCATATAGTCACGGAAAGAAGCATTACGGGAGAGAAACCGCGGAGTGCTGCTAGTGAATAATAAAAGTTCAAGCGAGTAATAGTGTGTAGACACCTTTTACCAGAAAAGTTGGGCAGAATTATGTCGCGAGACAATATGGTCCGGCCGACGCGAAACCCATACATACACTACAAAAACTTAATGAAAGTCGAAAGTCACGCTTTCACTTGTCGGCGGCATTGTGCTCTATCTCATGTACAATACTTAAATTTCTACATTTAAGTTTAGATTTTTTTAACAAAAGGGGTGGCCAATATACGTGCGATTGAATGTTACTGGTCTACTTGAATATGAAGGTACTTTCATGTACAATACTGCTATCAGTATTTAAACATTACTTATTTGTAAAAACATAAGTCATATATTAGCTTGCAGATATTTTATTTATTTAATTAGACCAACAAACATATAAAACATATCTTCTATAAAGAAATCATTTCACAAGTTTACGGCTTTCGTAAGCCTGGAAACGACAGTATTCTTATCCAACACCATAATAAGGACACGAGGCGTAATGCAACAACGAGAAATTCTTCTAGGAGCACGAAGTCGGACATTATAATAATAATATATTCTTTATTATACATACACCAAAACATAAAACAAAATAATTAATTAGCCGTGGATACCAACGGAGTAGTATAGTACCTCCCTCTGTACCAGGTGTCGTAACAGGCGACTAATGTAGGTACCGCAACCGATAGATGGTGGTATACGAGTATCGACCTGAAAAAGCGCAACTTAAATATTAGAGGGCAAGGTTGGGCAACATCATCCTCATCGCGAAGTTGCCACTGCCACCACAATTGCCCAGCGCGGAAATTATGGGTATAAATCACCCTATCATAGGGAGGCTTATGTCCAACAGTGGACTTTATATGGCTGATATGATAATGATGATGAAAATAATGAAATACATTCAATATCACAGTAAAAATGGCGGTCTTAGAGCTATACTTACCATCGCTTCGTGCACCAATATATTTATACTTGTTTTAAAAATTTGACATTAAATTAAAACAGCAAAATATTAAGTATACTGTAACATCGCGTTTAATTAATTATAAGTATCAAGTTCGCTGTAAGACGGTCACTGGGGGCCAAAGACATAAATAATAATTTTGTTTACAATCACATTTAATACAGGGGTTAGGAGGCTGCTTCAATTACTTCCCTGTGGCGTCTGAGGTATGATTTTTCGAATATACCGCCGAAACTAGGATGCGGTATCACAGTCTCCTATTATGGCACTTAAAACAAAATAAGGTACTATTCTATTGAACTGGCCCTACATGGTATCAATTAATTACCGCTTGAACTACCAACTGGTATATAACTACTTGGAAATAAAAAAAAATACGTAAGATTTGTACGTAGGTATCAATCTCACTCGGAATCGCGCACTGAGATTGATCACGTTGTATTGTGTTTTCCTATACATGTGCGATTGCCAATAGAATTCACAGAGGCGATAGTTGACTATCGCCTCTGTGAATTCTAATGCAAACACACACCTAAAGTAGGTCCTATGATAAGAAACGCTCAGTAGCAACTCGCTTGTAACCGATATAATGGCAATTGTCTTGCCTAATACGAGCGCATACGACCAAAACAAGCGGATTATTTCCAATCGGGTCCTATGCCGTATTTTGGAACAGAAAATATATAATATACATACCAACTACATTACTACTAACTTGTCTTTGACTTTACTCGGGAACAATAGACATTTTATGGGATAAAAAGGAACGATGTACTTGTAAATATCATTTTGATTTTATAATTATTATTGTATATTATCCGGTTACCAGATAATAAAAAAATAAAAATCAATTCATACAACATCTCATACGTTGGCCTGACTCCGAGTTAAGTAGCTTAAAGCACTTGTGTTACTGGTATCAAACAACAGAGGAATTACAAATATATTACTTAGATACATCTAAACATCCATATTCATCATATAAATGTTACCTCAGGGGGGGGGGGAGGGGGATCCACGACCATTGGCGTACAAGATAGGATCACTACCATCTTCGCCATCAGACCCATCAATACCAGTAGTTTAACTTTCTTTACAAGTTTTAACTTTCTGCACACTGGTAATTTTTATAAGCAACTACTAAAGCAAAGGAAATAAATTAAATTAAAGTAAATTGCTATTGCATGTTGTGTATAATAGTGTTGAAAAAATTACTTATACAAAAAAACGTGCGTGGCATAGACGCCCTTTGTATGAAACCCAGCATTGATTCATGATAGATCATTGCATCGCGCTGTTGGCAGCATCTTGATGGCGTGTAAAGACTCAAGCATTGCCCCGGAAAAACAAATAAAAGGGGTCGTTTGCATAAACGGGTAGTAGTAGGGTCTGTATAACCGGCACATTAGAATGGTTCCTCGGTTAAGTAAGAGACAAAAAAATATTATGGGTAAAACAGAATCCTTTAAATATCTTGGTGACGCTCATATCCCATAAAGGATGCCCTAAGGCTATATATGTCAAGATGTAGTTGAACTCTTGAACAGAAGAGTTCAACTACTTGATAATAAAAATGTTATAGCTAGGAATTTAAAAGGTGACTAAGAATATTACAAGTAATTTGTAGCACGTGCCATGAGGAGGTATTTTTTTAAATCTGAGTCATAAATACCGGTTCAACCATTTTTGATTACCACCTATATCGATTTTTAGCATAGATAAATATAAATGGTGCTCATTTTAATATTGTATTATTTTGGTTCATAATACGATAGCGTGATAAAATTAAAATCAATAAACCAGAAAGATGGTACATAACGGATCTTTAAATATCATTTATTTTCGCACGGTTAGTGATGTGCGCTGCGCCTCTTGCGTGTACACATCTTAATTCTTATTATCCTCCTACCATCTTTTTATGATAAAAATTTTGGACGCCAAAGTATTAAAAAAAACAAAGAAGTTATATTCTAGAGAGTGAGGTACGTACCAATGCAGACTACGTCACAGACCTACCTCATGTTATTTGGTAGGCAGGTATGTTTAGAAAAAGGACTAAGACTTTTAATAAAGACATATTTGGGTGTTCATCGTCATCATCATATCAGCCGTTGGACGTCCACTACTGGATAAAGGTTTCCTCAAGAAAATGAGAAATTCCGTCTATAATTGCCGCGCTGCGTAAGCGTCCCAGAGCGTAGCTTCAAGGGGATGCTGCTTTCCATCCCCGCCCGCCATTATGACAACGACATGGGACACGGAATCGAAGACAAAAATTCTGTGTTGAGATTTTAGCAAATGTCACATGTCGCTAAATTGGCAAAAAAAATTCCCGCGGCATCGGCTGCAGCTCCACTGCCCTCGCAGTTTTATCCGTCGGATTCTAGTATATATACGAAACGTGATAAAAACTTTGTAAGCGCGATGCAGGTTCTGTAACGTGATTAGTTAACGTGATGAACATTGAGCTACTGTGTATTGCGCTATAAGGCTTCGATAACCATGAAGGGTTTTAGAAACAAAAGCCGGCTGATAGCTTATCAGGTTCAGCGTGGTATTATTTTTAATCTCACATCTCATACATTGAGCTGAATCCGTGGTAAATTGTTTCCTATTACTGTAACTGGTAAAGCCTGCTTAGTTGTGATAATTCTCTATAAACTAAGTTGTATGTTATTATGGTAGTAAGCTAATGCCATATTTTAGATTTTCCGCATTATAGCCGTTTCGTATTCGTGGGATTTCATATTTTATTATTTTATATGTTAAGTACACTTAGTGGTCTGCTTTTAATTTAAAATAAATATTGAAACAGCTTTTTGATTTCACACAAGATGCGATCAAAGAAGACGGATACTTGGTTTTAAAAAATGAGTACTTTAATCTAAATTAAATTTTGAATTCTTGAATGAATACACCTGAAGTATTAGATAAATCTGTCCAATAGTATGATGGGTCCCTATGCTGTGCGCCAACAGTATGTGGGTTGGATCTCAGGACAAACATTTACGTATTGAACATTTGTATATGTTGTCTGAAATGTAAGTTCAAGATATTTATCTCGGATTTAGAGAGATGTTGTGTGAATTTATTAAAAAAATGCTATGGATTTAAACAAACCGATTTAGACGACTTTTCAGAGTGACGCTAAATTACAGTAAATAGTAAGTACCAAGAGTATTTAAGCATAGACGGGCGTATATAGAGAAACCATAAAATCCCTTGGACCTAGCAGACACAGGGACCCTGAAAACCTTAATTGGAAAAAACAGTAAACGCAAACTATCCCAGTATGAAGCCTAGTATATGTAATCGCTGTTAATTAAAGTCGAGACCAAAGGTGAATTTAACAACTACGGGTACAATCTTCGCAATCAAACAATTTCCTAGAAATGTCAACCAATTAATATTATCACGATACCTTTTTTCCCTCGGCCGTTTCATATATGTTTGCTTGCCAACTCTATTATTATCTAAATTACAAGTCTGTGAATGTTTTTTAATCTAATATGATTTATGTCTGCGGCGTACACAAATTACTGGCGTTTGCAGCAGTTAAGCTACACGAAAGTGCGTATAAATACGTTTGTCGGTCATTTCTTTCTAGCAGTGTTTTTTAAACTTTAAAATTAAGTTTATGATTTCCCAACATATGTACTAATAATGTAGAGCTGATGATTTTTTTAATTGATCACGCATATCTCAGAAATTTCTCTGGTTTAAAATTCATAAATATTTTTGCTTTTTTAATGAAGTCAGTAAACAAGTATACGGTCCGTTCAATAATAAATTTGACAGCAGCCTATAGACACTTGTGTCATCGCAAAGCTACAGTATCGTTTCGCCAAACTTGTGAACTGAAGATACAATGTCAAATTTACCCAGTAATTTCACTGCCTCTTGCACCTTTCAAACAATGCATTGTTCGCAATGCTGCTATTTGGCGTAGAAGTAGTGAGAGTGAGGTACCCATGCAGCAGCCTTTGTAATAGCTCTACCTTTAATAAAACGTTGTTCTAGATTGCTTTATCAATATATAAAGGGAAGCTAAATAATATCACGCTTTGACAAATTGTATCGGAACATCAATGACAGTATATATTTATCTCAAATTAACGAGGGCAAGACCTAATTTGTTTAAAAATAAACCTGAAACTTCAAACCTTTATTACGTCACAGAACCTTTATTAGGTACCCAAACCTTTATTAAGTCCCCGAAGCTTATTAACTTCCTAAGTTTAAAACCTTTAGAATAAACTACGCTAATGATATACAATAAAGTTAGATTGAAACCTAATACTTTCATAAATTGTTGGTCTCTTTAATAGAAAATACTAAAACGATAAATAGGCTTTAATAATTTTATTTTATCGGTTATATGCATTGAAGAATGCAGGATTTTATATTCAAGCTAATATTTATTGGAAAATGTTCCTGGCCGGGGGACTGCACAACTTTTGTGCTATCTTATTACACATCAATGTTTCTTAGCGTTTATTACGAACTGCACCATCTCTTCTATGTTATATAACAACTTCTTGATGCATAAAAGTAAAAAAAATATAATTTTATTAGTTATACTATTTTTACTAGTTTATTAAAAAATTGTTAAAACAACGCAGCATTATTACCAAGAAATTTGTTTCTGTAACGCAGTTTGCAACCCTCAATCGCTCATTTGAGTTGTCACGTTTAATTGACGTGGGCGACTTCATAAAGTGTCGCGATATACAGATTGAAAATCGCTGCCTTTCAGTATTATATATATATATATGTACAAAGTATCTCTCCTTCTGATTTTCGTAATAAGTGATTTATAGTGTAGAGACATAACGGCTTTTGCCCGTGATAGCCAATCGCACACAAATCATCGTTGGCCCATCTTCTTTGACCCGTCGTCTTTACTGCAATTATAATGCCCTTAGGGTCCAACCAAACTAAATTGCGTTTGTACTTATAACCAGTTAAAACAGTTAACCTTATAGCTATTTCAGGTATTGTAGAAAGCTTTATGAAGTTACCTAACATTAACACATTTATTGAAATCACTCTAGCAATCTGTATAATGTGAAATAATAGCTGGCTTGTTTGCGAAGGAATATAGTGTGCAGAAAATGATTAAAAGCTAATGAGTAATTTTACTTAATAGTTATTTTTAATAATATTAATTAACATTTAAGCGTTCACTACTACTAAACCTGATTATATCTAGTTTGACAAACCTCGATTACTTAGAAGGAACATTGTTTTATTCCATGGTTTGAAATTAGACAAACTCTCCAATTTCATAAAGACGGTTGGATGGATAAATATTACATACATTTTATAATTGACGTAAAGTCGTTACTTTTTTTTTATTGTGGATAAAAGACTTTTAATCCATTAAAACGTGGATGCGATGTTATTGTTTTGTTTTGTTGATTTAAAGAAACACAAATCAATAAATTTCTAATAATAGCAAAAACATAAAATACAAAAAAACTCCGAAAGTATTTCCAAAAAAAAAACTTACAATCTTTTTATTAAATAGTTTTTGTTATGAAAAAATGCCACTTACAGCCTTAAGTCAGTTTGCTGCTCACCGTACCATTTCTGTACGATAAAATCGTCCGATCTAAATAAGATAGAGATTAAATCGGTTTTCATAATAATGTAAGCATTTCACTTATTTAGTTTAACGCAAGAATTATAGTAATGCAATCAATTAAATTAATTTTGCTGGAAGAATAATATGCTGGTTGACCGCAATGCGAATATCGGTCCGCTCCTAAATCGTTATGTTATTTTATGAATTTTAAATTATAAACGTTATTATCATAACTAACGTTGACCTAGAACAATTCTTGCAATAGAATTATAGGGCGAATAAAATTCTTGTTTTCAGCTAATATATATCGCCGGCTCGCTTTATATAACGTGTGAACTCGCGAACGGCTTTATGGCCAGTTTGGCGGCGCGGAGCAAAGCCTGCAATGTTGCCAGAATCCTCCGATATTAAGTTACGTTTTGAACTCAACTTTGTTTACGGACTCGACTGGTTACGACGGTTCAGGTTAAGTAAGCTTGTCTAGACTCACACTTACCAGAGTACTCAGTGTCTAGCTGCCTTACTTGCCTTGACTCTTTAAAAAAATCAGACTAAGTCAGATAGTTAGCCAAAAAATATCTTCCTCCAAAACGATGTTTCACTGATAGAACGTTTTAATAACAATAAAGTCGTCATACAACACTTATACGTTGTTTACGCATACCAGAAAGCAGAGGAATTACAAATATAATGCTCAAATATATATATTTTTCATCGAATCAATATATATATATATATATATATATATATATCTATCTCTAATCTTCCAATATAACTAAGTCGCAAATCAAGCATACGAACCGCATGATGAGTGTTACATACAGTAGCCAGTTAACGCTCGTATCATCACAAGGACATCACTAACGCGTTGCCAACCTTGTGATATGTCATAGCACCCAGTAATTACGTTGCCTTTTTCACTCTTCAAAGCATAGCTATGCGAATACAACACAGTGATGCTGTTTGGCGAAAGAAATAGGTGAGAATGAGGTACCATTGCAGACGACATTTGGATGAGGTTTACCAGTAGTGAACACTAACGAATCCGCCATTAGGCTCGTCAAATTGTATCCTAATTAATCGTTGTGCATGTTACTGAAGAAACGATTACTGAAGATCTTCTAGTAAAACCAATTAAAATCCTTTACGTTATTTTTCATAAGGCGAAGTTGTATGCTTGTTTAGAAATAAACTAAGTAAAAGGCTTAATTTCAACTATATTACACTTTGTATTGCGAGGGACATGCAAAAGGATCCAAAAAATGTATGAAATGTTACCATCTGGCAATGTGCATAAGTCGGCTTGGAGCTAAGTGCGTCCAGCATTGAACTCGCGACCCGCACGTCTCATCGCCTGTGTCGCACGTTATGGTTCAACTCGCTGCGCGCGCGCAGGTAATAAGAGTATACAGCCTTATTTGGAGCATATTCGATATTTACGACAATGAAAATATTCAAGTTAAGTGTCAGCATTCAACCAGTCTTTGACATGTGCCCTGTAAATTGTTAATTATAAACTGTACTGGATTAACGCGTGTTAGTGAAATGAATGCAAAAAAAGGTCACTTTCAATTACGCATTACGCAGAGAAATGTAAGTAAAAAATTAAATTGAATATCCAAATTAGCGTTTGCAATTTATTTTATGGTTATTGTTGTTCTTTTGTGCTGCTCCTATTTCTAATATTTTAACATGTGATGAAAAATAACTGATTACTGATTGTACAAAGAACATATTTCAGAACAAAATATTATAAGAAATAAGATTGTGTTTAATAAGTCTACCTATATACTTTAAACAATAAAACACAGATTTGTTGGTACGTTTTCATAATAACAAAACTTTTCAGTAAGCATATTAGCTTAAGAAAATAATTTTGTGGATTATCAAACCCGAAGTGAACAATATCTTCTTTTATTAAACCTTCACGAGTCCTTGATCGCTAATACTGATATTAATACGGTACTCGCGACTGGGTTTATCGCCGACAAGTCGACGTGAAGTAAAGCATGTCCGGCACTGAACCCACGACCTACACGTCGACGCCGCTTGTGACACGTTATGGGGCTGGCGTGCGAACATGCCTCACTGCCCGACAGTGTGTTTCATAGTTAGGTGAATAAATTCAATCATCGTACTTCACACTTATCTTGTATTGATATGGGAGAACACGCAGAAGAAGGAAGTAAAATCCTACTAATTTTATAAACTCTTAAGAATATCTTATCTCTTCTCTTATCACTTAAGAAATTTGAGAATGTACGGATGGATGTCTTAATCTTTTTTTCATTTTCATGTCGGAACGAATAGACTGAGACGGAGAGAATAAACGAGTAAACGAATCTGAATGAAATTAAGCACAGGGATTATTGATAGGTTACCATAACAATATAGGCTACTTTTTAGCCCAAATACAAAGGTTCCGTGTATAGATCTAGCTTTTCAGTTTTCGCTAAGTAATCGGGACGATCTTTTGCACCTCCTCTTTAGGGATATAAAGAAAAACCTAGCGGACAAAGTCGCAGGCTGAAAGTTAGTGCATACATATTTGTATAACACTGCTGCACGCTTGCCCCAGCGTCTGCAGAAATTATGGGTAAATTCCCACTTTCTTGGGGGGAGTCCTATGTCCAGCAGTACGTGTGCAATGAAGAATTTATTCGTTACCTGTTCCGTTTGTGGCGACTCGGCGGGCGCCTCCCAGGCCTGTCACAAATCGCCCCATATGATGGCGCGCTTGCCTCGGTCCACAGACGCCAGGAGACCAGACTGTGGATGCCACGACACCGCTGTCACCGCCGACCTAAAAATAAACAAATGAATACTTATCATATACATAGCCAAGCCACGAGAATTCCATCTATTATTAAGAGGTACGTATTGCCACATTTCCTGTAATAAACAGCGGTTAATCGTTACAATCCGAGCTGTTTGAATTCACTAACACAACTATAGTCTTCATTAGCTTTAGATGTTGTGATAATTCTTCGGCGGCATTTGGATTTATGACCTCCTCATTCCGGGTACAAGGCTAAGCATTGCCATAAGAGTAAATGACCATTATTAAACAAGAAATATGTTTCTTTTTTAATTTCTTTGCAGACGCAAATAGTCGGAGCATGTCTATTCAATGAGCAACGATACTTCAAAATAATTCTATCTGGATGAAATAGGCCTATCAAAATCCTTATTATGTTATGTAATGAACCTACTATGGTTGTCAGAACCAGGCATTATGTTCACCTGCAGGTAGCTAAAAGTGTATGTTTTCAATGGCATGCAGAAGTGTTTAATAATGACTTTATGCTTGTACCCTAAACAATGTGATTCTAAAATAAATATTTATAACGCTCTATAGTAACGTGGACATTTCGCACTGGTTTTATCCTGCGAGTAAATAGCTCCGCTGTGCAAAATAGGCTTTGAAATGTCGCTAAGCCGTGGTCTACGACATTTTCCACTAGGCGACTGGCACTACTTATTGATTTATCGAATTCGTACCTAACTTCCTTTGTGAATTTATAGGCGAACGAAGGGAGTTGGAATTATTAAAATATCAACAATGGTCCAATTTAAGTATAATTTCGGGTTAAAAAATAGATATCAATTTGAAATATAAACGAATTAGAGCTACATAACTCAACAACTATTCATTATGATATTCATTGATGTAGAAATAATCAATATTGTAATGTTTTGGATTTAGCGACGTACTATGAGACATAATATATACAAGACCTCCATATAAATAAATAAGCTTTTATCTAGTGTAAACTTTTACCAGATGCCATCCATCGACAACCTTGACTGCAAACTAGAAAATGACGATGAATAAAAGTGGAGTAATG